>JAGFNQ010005673.1:0-156289 GCA_024364735.1 Boesenbergia rotunda
GCGTCTTGGATTCAATCCAAGGCATCTTGGATTGAAATAGAAGTTCTTTTAAATATCTTTTTCAGTATATTTAGGGTTTAAGATTTTAAAATTTAAATGTTGTATTATAATGAGTTTAAGCAAATAAGATTTTTCCTCTAGGGTTCATGTTTCCCTCTTGGATTATAGTGTTCAAAATAAAAGAATTTAGATGTTCACGAGGTATATTATATATATTTAACGTTTAAAATTTTAAGATTTAGAGGTTGATATAGTGGATTTAAGTAATAAGATTTTTCTCTACGGTTCATACTTCCCTTTTGGATTATAATGTTCAAGATAGAAAATTTTAGATACTCATGGGATATTAAAAAAAAAAAGATAGAAGGCATCTCCAATTAAATTGGAGGCGCCTTCGATCGAGGCGTAGACGAGTCCGCAAACTTCAATCCGTATTTTAACAAAATTCTCTCTTTCTCTCTTTCTCTCTCTATATACACACACACATACACGAGCCTCTTAATGAACATATTCGCGGGCCTGTTAACGAACATGTTTATGAGCTCACGAATTAA
The DNA here is from genome assembly GCA_024364735.1 of Boesenbergia rotunda. NCBI lineage: Eukaryota > Viridiplantae > Streptophyta > Magnoliopsida > Zingiberales > Zingiberaceae > Boesenbergia > Boesenbergia rotunda. The sequence goes on from JAGFNQ010005673.1 coordinate 555, forward strand.
ATACTATTAAACTCAAGCTTGACTTGATAATATTTTCAAGCTCGAAATCAGGCTCGAGCTCGGCTCATTAACTTAATTAAACAAACTCAAATGAACTTTTTTTTTGATTGAGACCTGAATAGCTCGCGAGTGGCTTAACTCATTTACACCCCTAGTCGTTCGTCCATGTCCCTAATCGATTTATTGATTATGAAAAATTGCCCCGTCACCTACAACTTCGAGGGAACGTCGGCTCCACAAAACCTCTACTTTCCCGTTCCTCTCGTGGCGACGGATACAATCCTGAGGATGCGGATCTCGACAACACCGAGTATGACGGCAGAGTCAACAACAAGATTGACATCCAGTTTAGGATGACGAAAGGTGGAAGACCCTAACGACGAAGAGGAGATAAAACCCGATGAAGTGTTGATCGAAGACTTGAAGCCCACCTTGTCCCACAGCAATCAACAACTTGTTTTTTTCTGTCGGCGAAGCGCTAGTCCCCATCGTCTCTCTCCCACAGCAATCAACAACAACTTGTTTTTTTCTGTCGGCGAAGCGCTAGTCCCCATCGTCTCTCTCCCACAGCAATCAACAACTTGTTTTTTCTGTCGGCGAAGCGCTAGTCCCCATCGTCTCTCCTTGCGTCGATTTGGTGCTCCAATTTATTTAGCATTTAGATGGGGACTATATATTACTCAATCTTCAACCTCTTCAATTACCAATGAAGTAATTCAAAGTTTCTCGACAAAGCATATTTGATGAAAGTCTGCCAATATCCATGGTGGAAGAAGTTGTGGGGCTTCACCTTTCTCAATTTTGGATAAATGTTCAATCCAATGCATTTTTCAAAGATCACAATCTCGATGTTGCGGATTACATTACATCAGTTTCAAAGCAAATAGCTATTGATTTTATAACTGATGTTGCGGATTACATTACATCAGTTAAGACAGCTTATTTTTCAATTCTTAAATGTGGATGATGTGGAACCTTCCACGAATCAAACTTATAAGGCTCTTCCCAGTGATCTTAATTTCTACTATCAAATCATTTGCTTCTGGAATCCGTTAATGAAGATCAATATCTGCAATCCCATACTTTGGTGACTGATGCTCATGGTCTCGGCCTAGAAATTTATGCATCTGATTTTCCAATGATAGTCCTAGGAGTTACAACTATAGTTTTGATCCAACAGATGAATATTTGCAGTTTATGGATAACTCAAACTTTTTAGTAGATGGCTGTGCTTACAGATTTCCCTTCGATGTCATCAAAAGCTATATCCTTCTTGGCACACAATAACAAGAGTAATCACCTCGGAAAGGGTTGAGTATTGATTATCACACACAATGGTGCGAGTGGAATCTTTGCTGGATCCACTAATCTTGCTTGTCTACAGGCAGTCAAAGATGGAGCATATGTAATCAATTGTTCAGTCCATATGTAAAAAGATGGAGTAGCCTTCAGCAGATCTTTATGGGTCACACAATAGCAGTAAAAACCTTTATGCCACAAGCAACATTGGTTCCTGATATACAAAAGAGCAACAGAATCTTCTCATTTGATCTCTCTAGGGGGACATTCAAAGCTTGAAGTTGGAATTAACAAGAACGTTATTTGAGTCTAGCATGACAAGAGATCTATCTTCAACTCACCTCTACTAAAACATTTGTTGGGAACGCACTGACAAATTTTCTTGGCACGCTCAGGCCTGGTCATGGGGCTGTGAATGCCCGACCACGAGCTGCCTCGCAATGCTGCGGATGCCTGAGGTCAGTAGGCCTGGTACAGGTGCTGCGGATTCCTGACCAGGAGCCAATCCAACACTACAACCTCTAGCCGTGAACTCGAGGGGGTTTTGGAGGATATAGAGGACAAAGAGCACCAACCTATATCTGACAAGATGTGAAACAACACCATCAGATGCTGAGGGCGAACATGATATTTAATCGTTGCTAGAAGCATTTACATGACAGAGGTAGCCAGTCTCCTTTTACTCCTAAAAGGAATACATTTACAATAACATCCCTTGGAAGTACGAAATACAGGTATACACATGGGATACGATCATTAAACCCTGCAGAGGAGATAGCTCCCTTGTTTGGACTCTCCTCTATCACCTTAGTACCTCCTATTGGTTGTCGAGCTAGGGTTCATCTTGCTTTGCCATCTCCTTTTGGTTGTCGACTCAGAGTTGTCTCCTTATGGTTGGTGTGTGGCGAGCCATCTTCACTGTAGTCGCGACCTCTGGGTCCTTGTCCGAGGCATGGACCTCCTGGCCCTTCGCTCGAAGTAGGGTGAGGCCAACCCAGAAGGTAGAGACATGTCGTTTAAGGCCGAAAGCATTTTCGGGATAAATCATAAAGGAAAAAGGAAGCAGAAAAGACTCTAAGTGCGCAAGGTAAAGGGACAAAAAGTTCCATTCAAAAATTTCAATTGCATTTGTTGATTACATTTGAAAAAAAAACTACCAAGCATAAAAAACATAAAGAAGTCAAGGCCCAGATCTGGGAAGAGCTCTATATTTTTTGATCTTCGAGCGAGAGCTCGTCCCAGACATGACCGATGCTCAGGGCACTCAGATCTGCGTTCGGCTTCAGTAGCTCGGCCTTTTTCAGTTGGCTGATAGCACTATTGAAGCTCTACTTTAAGCGCTTCAACCCCTGCCTAGCTAAAAGGTCGCCGAACTCATCAAACTGCAAGAATCTGGCCTTGAATTCTACCTCGGCCTTGGATAGTTGAGCTGCTTAATCAATCTTGTACTTATGCAATTCAGTTTCAACTTCCTTCTTAGTCGACTTCAATTCAACCATCTCCCAGGACAATTTATTGCGAGCCCCTAGGGCTTCCTTGAGTTTTTGAGAGGTGGCCAAAGCCTGGGCCTGGGCTCGTGTGACGTCCTCCTGGAGGTCGGATGCGTAGGCGGCCGCAAGCACTATGTCAAATTCTTTGATGGCTAGATGGTGCTACTGCTCCTTGGTCTGATCCTCCAGGGCCTTCATGGAGGACTCCAGGAGCTGGACGCTGGTAGACAACTCCTTCATCTGGGTCTGGAGTTGCTCCCTCTCCTGGGTCAGTTTTTGCAGGTCCTCGGAGAGGGCTTGGTTCTTCTCTACCAAGACACGCTCCCAGAGACGGTAGTCGTGCATAGTCTCATCAGAGGTCAGCAGGGTGTTGAGACAATGCTCGATCTTTACCCTTAGGGCTCTGCTGACCTCCAGCTGTAGGAGGCATGTCTCACAGGCACGACCAACCTCTACTTCTGACTCCGCCACCCGCTGGAGGAGGTCCTTAGTAACCCCTCGGGAGCACAACAGGTGGCTTGTAGCAGCACAGTTGGAGGCGACCTGCAATATGGGAGAAGGACGATTTTTTAAAAAATGATGAGTGCAATTACCGTCAGCAAAGACTGTGTAGCATGCCCAGATACCGGGCTGGCCTTGTTGTCCTCCTCAGTTGAGAAGGAGGCAGAAGAAGTTCCTCGGCGGGCCGAATCGATGAACCGGGAACATTTCTGGGGTCAGGAACATTCTCCTCTGAGCTGGACGCGTCTCCAGACAGTGACTGTCGGAGGGGGTTCCCTTTATTTAGATGGACTGGGAGCCCTTTGCCGCCGCTTTCTTCGCCGCTGAAGCCTTCCGGTGGGAGCGAGGCACATGGTGAGACACCGCCTTGCCTCGCTGAGCAGCTGGAGGGTCGGTTGGAGTGGCCGGGTTGCTGGTGACGGGATCAATGGTCGCCCCAGCAAAAGATCAGGGCTCTCTCATAATCCTCTGGGACAGAGGCACCGTGTCCTCTTCATCAACGGTGGGCGGAAGCTCCGAGGACAGGATGATCTTCAGCCTCTTCAGGGGGCCTGGCTTCTGAGACAACCATTTATGCCGCTTCTTCTCGGTGGCCTTGGGCACCGGCTGCTCGGCAGGAAGCGTAGGTGTGGCCTCCCCTTCTCTTGGCTTGATGGTGGAGGGAGGGATATCTCCTTCAGGATTGGTAGGCAGCTCGGTTGCTCCGGGATCCTTGGAGGGTTTTGAGGCTTCTTGGTTTTCTGACCGTTCGACCGTTTCCTCGCAACCCTTGGCTGAGATGCCCACCGGGGAAGAAGAAACTGAAGTGGGAACCAGGGCCAGCTCGTTTGCCTGTTCCCATTTCAAGAGCTGGTTGATAGCTCAGGAAAGCATTATTTCATCTGCAAAATAAGTACGAAAAGATATCAGTTAGAATTAACAAGGATAGTTACAAGACAAAGAAGAACATACGGATACTGGGGCTGAGGCTCGTGACTTTCGGGCTGAGGTCGGCCCTGTAAAGGAGTTCCTCGCACTACACCAGCTTAAGGCCGTCAAACTCCATCTCAACTAGGATACCCCTAGCCCTCTGGTATCCTGCGTCCTGTTGGAAGTCATCGAGGTCCAGGATGGGCGACAGGCTCTCCCTCTAGTGGCAAGTGCTGAAGGGACGATGGGGGAGTCGAATAAAGAAAAAACATTCCTTCCATCCCTTGTGGGAGGAAGGAAGGCTCCCTAAGAACCTATGGTTGGTGAGGGTTGTAAAGCTAAACGCCCCTCGCTAGCCAATCGGGATGAAGAATAAATGGAAAAAGCGAGGGGTCAAAGGGATATCGAAAAGTTTGAATAGGGCAAACGCCCCACCCATCTGGGCAAAGGCGTTTAGAGCCAATTGATGAAGAGGAATGTCAAAATAGATGGCGACACTCATGAAAATGGGGGGAATAGGGAAGTGATGTAGCCTGCGTGTCGTACCACGAGTATCAAATACAAGTAAAGTGTCGAACTCCTCTAAACTAATATAGTATAGAGTAACTCGAGTCGTCTCTCTTAAGGAATGTAATGGTAGATTAATAATCCTAGGATTCCAAGTTATTGTTTTTGGATTTTTGGATATTAAACTGTTGTTTGGATTTGAAAGCTATGACTACGAAATGAAATAGCAAGCAAGTATAAAATCTAATCCTAATTAACAAAAGACAATGCAAGTGATAAGAGCTATGTCTAACCTAACTATAATTGCATAAAAGAAAAGAGCAACTTGAAATAAAGCATTAACGAAACTAAACATGGAGCAAAACCTACAACATTAAAGAAATATAATCTAACCTAACATAATTGCATTTAAATGAAGACATGTAACTTAAAGCAATGGGAAGAGCAATACAAAACAAAAGTTAAGCAACTAAGACACATCACAATTGAAAGTAACTGTTCGAAGAAGCATTTGACCAAACACAAGATTGACATGCTCGAAATTGCTTCAAGTACGTGCAATTTGAAATGGGGAAGATCCATCAAATACAAGCATTCAACATTCAACACATAACAACTCAACAATCAACACAACCAACAAGTGAAGAAAACCCAAAGCTCAGATGGATCTTTGGAAGCGGGCTGATCGAAGCTCGGATGAAGGAACTGCTGCCGGTTGTGATGGGAAGCAGAAGGAGAGAAGGGGAGAAGTGAGTGGGCGTCTAGGGTTCGCGGATGAGTGGGCGTCACCTTGTGTTCGGCACAGCAGCCCCCTTGTGCACATGGGTTGAGAGAAAAGAAGAGGGGAAGTGGAAGAGGTGGAGAAGGGAGTGGAGATGACCGACCAGCGGCGAGATGGAAGTGGACCGCCGGCCCTTGGTGGTGGTGGATGGAAAAAGAGATGGAAGGTGTGCCAATGCGCCTCTAGGGTTCCTCGAGAGGGATCCCTTTGTGTTCGGACGAGAGGGATGGAGAAGGAGGTGGATTCGAGTCCTCTCGTGCGATGGCTGGCCGAAAGTGGAGAAGAAGCTTGAGGAGAGGGTTGGCCGGCGGTGGTCAGGGAGAAGAGAGGTGAAGGCCGCCAGCCCTAGCTTTTGCGATCGTCATCTCTCCTGGTGTGCGTGATGGAAGATGAGTTTAGGTTTCTTATTGGGTTATTGGGTTTTGGGTTGAGGGTAGGAGTAAGAAATGTAGATCCGAATCCAATAAGGGTTGTAATTGGGCTTAAGGATTGGATGATGTTGATGGGCTTTTGGATGGGTTAGAGCTTTCCTCTCCTTGGATCCAAATTGGGTTGGATGAAATAAACCATCTTCATTTGAATTGAACCAAACCTTCAAATTAGACCATGCTTAAATTGAACCAAGCCTTGGTCCAAGGTTCATCTTTGATTCCCTACAAAAATCATGAAATAATGCCAAAATTTAGAGGAAATTATAATGAGCTCGAAAAATAGATCCTAATCGTAAAATATGATATAAACATGATTTAAACGTACGAGAGGATAAAAAATGCTAAGTAAATGAGCAAATATAATGCCATAAAATGCTAGTTATCACACCCCCACACTTAATTCTTGCACGTCTCGAGCAAGCAAACAAAACTAAAAGAAAACAAAATATCTCTCAAACATTACATCCCCTATCGATACTTTAAAAATAATAAAAGAATGTTACTTAAGATCATCAAGTCTCAAGAATCGACGTATTTATGGTTCCAATTCTCACATAAGTCAAAAGACATGGTAATTTGAATCAACTTGAATAAACTAAGCATGACAAAAACCTCACAAGATAGATATATGCACTGATGCTCACAAAAATAACAAATATGAAAGTGGAGTTCTCTCAAAGCATGCATGACATTGCACTACCATATGCTTGCTTATTTTCTACTTCTCCACTACTATAACATAAGTACACTAATCAAGAGGACTTTTCAATGACTAATGATGGAACCACGTGCTAACAAGAGAACAAAAAGAGTAGATAACAAAGAAGATCACAGAGAATATGAGAGCATTGGGGTAATCAACATGACGTATACAATCAAATAATATGCCAAAATAAAAAAAACTCACCCAAACATCCAAACTCAAAATTCTCCTTGCACATTCTCAATGCAATACACAACAACCACTTACAACATCTCTGAAAATGCATGTATGTATTAACAACTTAACTCTTGAGTTTCTCTCAATAATAATATCAAATGAGTATACATCAATTTTTTTATGAAAATATTCCTTCTTGTTCATCACTAACAAAATCCCAAATGCTTGAGAATTTTTTTTCACTCTCTTTAATTTTTCATTCTTTTCTTTTCTTTCTTTTTCTTTTTTTTTTCTTTTTTTTCATTTCTTATCTTTATTTTTTTCTTTTTTTTTTTTTTTTGAGTACATAGAGAGAGAGTTTTTTTCAACAAGCATTCGTCCATACACACTTGTCTTCCCCCCACACTTAAAACTTGCCTCAGTCAATGTAACAAAGCATGGACAACATCTAAAACTCATGATAATTGAGGCTAATAATAGACAAATAAAAATGTAACTCATCATGCAATCACCCCATGCTCTCATCGCATGCTCAAGGGAAGAATAAGTTAATAAAGATATGACAGTGAGAATATAATGACAATGAGAAGATCTGTCAAAGGAAGGCAATGAAACATGAAAGCAATAGGTGAAATGCTCACTAGTAACAATAGCAAAGTAGAGGGAAAACTAAGAGATCAACAAGAAAGTTTGCCTCCATCATATTCATGTAAGCTTATGCTATTGTAATTTCAAAAAGAATCAAAGCAAGTTCTAAAGTGTCAACTATCACAAATGCTTTCACACATAGGAGGATTAAAGATAAGCATGACAATATCCTCACTAGGTGAACAATAAAATATCATGCTTAATCTAACAAGATAGAGTTCATCACCACAACAAATGACTAAATGTAATTAATGTCCCCAAGCATACCAAGGAAACCAAAACTCAATAGTCAGACTTAACCATCTTTTACGATTCTCAAAGCATAATAAAGGGGCATGTAGGGAGATACAACTGGAAATCAAGCAAGGTTTATTCAAGACCAAACAAAATGCAGAATGAGAAAGCAAAGCATGAATGCAAAGTATAAAAGCAAACAAACATGCAAATATAAACATAAAGAAAAATAAGAAAAGGAACAAACTCCCCTTTATTCCTGGCGGTTGGAGTCGGTTAAGGAGTAGTATCCATCCCGGTAGTGGTGGGGTTTGGGTAGTCGAGAGAGCATTCCTCACGTGATCTATGTCATAGTGCACTGCTCCTCCACACTTCAACTTCACATAAGTATATCCCGGTGGTCGAAGACGATTAAGATGCAAAATCCACTCTCGGGGTGCTTTGCTACAAGTCAAAGTAAACTCAACCCCTCCCACTATATATTCTTTGGAAGCCCTTCCAGGAGGTTGGAGTCTATTTAGGTGCAAAATCCACTCCAGAAGCCTACGGCACCCTACAAAACCATGAAACAAAAATACCTCCCACACGCATACAGGGTAAGAAAGAAATGAAATACAAACAATCTCTACATAGAATGTATCAAGAAATGCATCACATCCAATAAAATCAACCTTAGGTACCTCTATGAATTTTTCTAAAAAATTAGGAGAAATACTTACCTTGTCGTGCTGAAAAATACCTGAAGGTGCTACAAGAGTGGATGTAACTATGGCCTCCTCCTGGTCAGGTAAAGGCTTCTTCTCAAGTTCAGATGCTGGTAGAAATACAACTAAAAGAGGTAATTCTTGGGTCCTTGCTTTCACCATGTAAGTCTCTATACTTTCATACTTATCCTCTGAATCTCCTGATATACCAACCAATGTAGGTGATCCCTGGGGCTCAGTGCAATCCCCTACACCTAAAGAATCATCTACAACTGGAAATGAATCAGATACAACCTCCAACTCAGCTGTCTCTGTAGCTAATACCTCCTCTGCCTCATCTGAACTAGAATATCCTCTCTGAACATCGATCTTGGTCCCTGCAGTCTGCATCTGACTAATGGTGGATGATATCTGTCCAATTTGTTGCTCTATGTTCTGAATGGAAGCATCAGTCCTACTCTGATACTGTCTATAGTCTCCCTGATGTTGCTGAAGTTGAGCGCTAAATTGCTGAAAATCCTTCTCAATTTGCTGCTGAAGCTGAGTATTAAGCTGCTGAAAACTCCTCTCATTTTGTTGAAGAAATTGATTGAAAAAGGATCCAAAGTGAGTGGAAACTCCGGATTTTATTGCTGAACCGGATGTGACCATGAAGGCATAGGATCATACTGGAATGTCTGTAGGTTCTGATATGCTGGATATTGCTCAGTAAATTAACTTTGTGTATCCTCACACCTGAAATATAACTGATCCCCCCAATCAGAATTGTAGGAATTAAAAAATGAGTTATACATATCTGACTGTTGAGGTTGGAAGTATCCATGCTGCTCTGGAATCTGTTGGGGTTGAAAGTACTGAGTCGGGTAATTGCCCCAGTCATCATTATAGGTGCTAGGAGTTAGATAATAGGTATCTTGATATTGATGTTGGGAATGCAGGGGTTCTTGAGGAAATCTAGCAGTCTTTTGGATGAGGTGGCATATAGCAGCTGGATAAGATGGACTGCCACAATTTTTCGAATTGTGATATTCATTGAAGCCTCCAAATTGTTGAGAGTAAAAATCCATGTTGAACTAAAAGAATTATCCTTGTCTTACACTGAAACACTAATAAACAGGATTAGAAGACTCAGGAGCATATGATATCAAACACATGAATGTATGAACATTAAAGCACATGACAATTGTTTTTTTTAAAAAAAGAAATTTCTTGTGGAAAAATAGGGAAATAATCCTAAAATTATCAAACACCACTACAGTCCCCGGCAACGACGCCAAATTTGATGTAGCCCGCGTGTCGTACCACGACTATCAAATACAATTGAAGTGTCGAACTCCTCTAAACTAATGTAGTATAGAGTAACTCGAGTCGTCTCTCTTAAGGAATGTAATGGTAGATTAATAATCCTAGGATTCCAAGTTATTGCTTTTGGATTTTTTTGATATTAAACTGGGGTTTGGATTTGAAAGCTATGACTACGAAGTGAAATAACAAGCAAGTATAAAATCTAATCCTAATTAACAAAAGACAATGCAAGTGATAAGACCTATGTCTAACCTAACTATAATTGCATAAAAGAAAAGGGCAACTTGAAATAAAACATTAACGAAACTAAACATGGAGCAAAACCTACAACATTAAAGAAATATAATCTAACCTAACTTAATTGCATTTAAATGAAGACATGTAACTTAAATCAATGGGAAGAGCAATACAAAACAAAAGTTAAGCAACTAAGACACATCACAATTGAAAGTAACTGTTCGAAGAAGCATTTGACCAAACACAAGATAGGCATGCTCGAAATTACTTCAAGTACGTGCAATTTGAAATGGGGAAGATCCATCAAATACAAGCATTCAACACCCAACACATAACAACTCAACAATCAACACAACCAACAAGTGAAGAAAACCCAAAGCTCGAATGGATCTTCGGAAGCGGGCTGATCGAAGCTCGGATGAAGGAGTTGCTGCCGGTTGTAATGGGAAGCAGAAGGAGAGAAGGGGAGAAGTGAGTGGGCGTCTAGGGTTCGCGGATGAGTGGGCGTCACCTTGTGTTCGGCACAGCAACCCCCTTGTGCACATGGGTTGAGAGAAAAAAAGAGGAGAAGTGGAAGAGGTGGAGAAGGGAGTGGAGATGACCGGCCGGTGGCGAGATGGAAGTGGACCGCTGGCCCTTGGTGGTGGTGGATGGAAAAAGAGATGGAAGGTGTGCCAATGCGCCTCTAGGGTTCCTCGAGAGGGATCGATTTGTGTTCGGACAAGAGGGATGGAGAAGGAGGTGGATTCGAGTCCTCTCGTGCGATGGCTGGCCGAAAGTGGAGAAGAAGCTTGAGGAGAGGGCTGGCCGGTGGTGGTCAGGGAGAAGAGAGGTGAAGGCCGCCAGCCCTAGCTTTTGCGATCGTCATCTCTCCTGGTGTGCGTGATGGAAGATGAGTTTAGGTTTCTTATTGGGTTATTGGGTTTTGGGTTGAGGGTAGGAGTAAGAAATGTAGATCCGAATCCAATAAGGGTTGTATTGGGCTTAAGGATTGGATGATGTTGATGGGCTTTTGGATGGGTTAGAGCTTTCCTCTCCTTGGATCCAAATTGGGTTGGATGAAATAAACCATCTTCATTTGAATTGAACCAAACCTTCAAATTAGACCATGCTTAAATTGAACCAAGCCTTGGTCCAAGGTTCATCTTTGATTCCCTACAAAAATCATGAAATAATGCCAAAATTTAGAGAAAATTATAATGAGCTCGAAAAATAGATCCTAATCGTAAAATATGATATAAACATGATTTAAACGTACGAGAGGATAAAAAATGCTAAGTAAATGAGCAAAATAATGCCATAAAATACTAGTTATCAGGAAGCGGAGCCCTAATTCTATCTGCCCCCTGAAGAAGGTGAAAAAACCCATAGGAGGTTCTACGGGTGATTGTCCTAAAGCCGGAACTCTCACCTCTAAGTCCTCTGGGATACCATACTTCTCGCAGGCGGATTGAAGGGTTTCTAACTTAACCTTAAAGGATATGGTGTCGTACCACTCTAGGTGATATATCGGTTCCTCTGAGGGGTCTGCGCCCTTGCCTCGGGTTTTCTTCTTCTTCTCTACAGGACCCATGAGGGTGAATGAAGAGAGAAGCAGGAGAAGGAGACTTACACTGAGAAGAGATGCGGCAACAAGGCGGGCAGAAGGTGAACGAAGATGTTGAAAATAGATAAAGCAAGAAAGCAGAAAGGTATCGTTGCACCCGTTTTTATATAGAGAAGTCACCCTCGTGTGAGCAATGGGAGCGTGGCACACCAACGTTGCTGGTGATTCATATCGAGGCATTGCCATCCTTTACGGCTCTGCAACGCGTATCAGCGGGAGATCGCTGCGCAAAAAATGATGGAATACGTGGCGGGACTACATTCTCTAGATCGCCTTGTCGCCATTAAGAGACCCCATGCGCTTTTAAAGGGTCATGGACAGCTATCATGGCACTGCCTCGAAGCTCACGGAGATATTGGACTGATTCAAGAAGCTATTTAGGGTCCAAAGACGAATGTTTCGATTCCTCGGACCCGGCAAACCGCCAAAACATAATGGGTATATGGACCCACCATGGCATAGCTCCTTCATTACACCACTAGTCTAATCAGTCAGCCATACTTCCTTCGATTAGACTTGAAGGGAGGGACTTGTGATGAGGTTGAGGATCCCCTGGCAGACATGTGGAATGAAGAAGCTATGTGGCAAGGTTTGCCGAGACCACCTCAGGAAAATAGGCACTCGAGACCACCTCGGGAAAATAGGTTCTCGAGACCACCTCGAGAAAATAGTTTCCCGAGACCCTTTCGGGAAAATAAGCGCACGGGACCCTCTCGGGTCAAGGGGCCCCGAGATCACCTCAGGAGAGTGGAGCCCAAGAGTCATCTCATCCGACGACCGTCCCCCTTTCTCGGATCAACAGATAATTATTACGGATAATTATTGGATAATTACGGCCCATAATATGCGACTATTAATGTATTAATATCGCAACGGCTTGGATTTAATGGTCGTGTGGCCATTGTAGAGATCATCCAATAACCGCTTGATAAGGGGACGTGGAGGAGAATGTGGAGACACGTGTGATCACCGCCTCAAGTATAAATAGTGCTTCGATACCCAGGTAAAGGGGATCTAAGCTCTCGAACACGAACACTTACATTACCTGCTTGCAACTTCTCCTACTCATTTGCTGACTTGAGTGTCGGAGTGGGCTCCGCCGGAAAATCTCCGGTGTATTCCCCTTAACGCTCGTAGAGCGCGATCGTCTTCCTCCTCCTTGCTGTCCGCGTGGGCTTCGTCTTGGTGACTCACCGTCCACGTCGATTCCTTTCGGAACACCGATATTTAACATATTTGGATCGTAATCCAAATCATATTTATTATTTGTTCTGGAAGGAATCGACGCGGACAGTCAACCACCAGAGTCCTGCCCTCGAGGATGATGATAAAAGGAAAGGAGATCCGGCCCTGCGAGATTAACACGACCGTTAATGTGAACACGCCAGAGATTGTCCCGCGGAGCCCATTCCGACGCTCAAGTTAGCACTCAACATGATCGCAGGAGGAGAATTAAGGAACAGTTATGAGTTCAGAGAGTCTAACCTCTTTACCTGAGGGGTTGAAGTATCTTATATACCTGTAGGCTTGGTCATAGATATCTCCACGTTCTCCTCCATGTTCCGTACTTGTCGGTTACTTGATAGCTATTAGGTAACAGCTCCCGCGATTATTGAGCCTTAATTGTTGCATATAAATGACAATAATTATCCTCCCCTTTTCCTTAACAGGAAGGGATAACGGTGATTGGAGTCGGGCTATCGGGTCTATGACTTTTTGGGCTCCGCTTTCCCGAGAAGGTCTCGGGAGATTTCCTCTCCCCGAGGGGCCTCGGGAGCCTATCTTCCCGGGGAGGTCTCGGGCGTATATCCTCCAGAGCTGGTCTCATGGATCCGCCCTCCCGAGGTGGTCTCGAGAGTCTGCCTTCCCGAGGTAGTCTTGGGAGTCTATTTTCCCGAGGTGGTCTCGAGAGACCGAAAGAGTCATTCAGACTCAGTGGACCCTGACACATAGCTTTCTCGTTCCACGTGTCAACCTGGGATGCTCAACCCCATCACAAGTTCCTCCTTTCAAGTCTAATAGAAGGAAGTGTGACTGATTGATTAGACTAGTGTTGCACTGAAGAGAAGCTATACCGTGGTGGGTCCACATATCCATTACTACTTCATTGGCAGCCTGTCGGGTCCGAGAAATCGAAACATTCGTCTCGTGGTCCGAGGCAATCCCATTGAATTAGTCTTCCCAAAAGGCTTCTACGAACTTCGAGGCACCGCAATGATAGTTGTCTATCATCCATTAAATGCGCATGGGGTCTCTTAATGGCGACAAAACCCCTTCGCGAATACGCCTTCGCCACATGCTAAAACCTCTCTCTTCGCTATCTCCTGCTGATATGCGTGGCAGGACCATATCAAACGACTGCCTCGACAGCGGTGATGCCTCGAGATGGATGGTCATCACCATCCACGTGCCTTGACCCCATTGTACGCACGAAGGCGGCTTCTTCCCTAAAAAAAAGGGGAGGCGACAACGTCCGTCCGCCTTCTGGCATCGTCAATTAGTAGTGTTTGCAGACATCACTCTCAACTCCCTTCTCTAAGGACTCTTTCCCACGTGTAAGTCTTCTTCTTCGTTTTCACCTTCATCCTTAGGAACCATGGGTAAGGAGAGCAAGAAGGACCAGGATAAGAAGAGGACCCCAGAAAAGGGATACCAACCGGAGTGGTATGAGTCCACATCGTCTAGGGTTAGGCCAGAAACCCTCCGAGCGGCCTGTGAGGCCTACGACATTCTGGCCGAGATGGCTATAGAAATCCCTAGGGTGGACCAATCGCCCGTAGAACCTCCCCTAGAATTCTTTATCTTCTTCCTAGGGCAGGTAGAGTTAGGGCTCTGTTTCCCTCTCCCCCCTTTCTTCATGGGCATCTCCTCTTACTTTGACATCCCTTTTCATCAAATGGCCCCCAACACCTTCGCTCAGATGGGCGGGGTGTATATTATCTTTAAACTCTTCGACATTCCTGTAACCCCCCCCCTCGTTTCTTCCATTTTTTCATTGTTCCTACTGGCTTGTGAGGGGCATTTAGTTTTACGGCGCACCTCGGCCATAGGTTCTTAGGCGGCTTTCCTTCTTCCGATAAGGGATGGAAAGAGAGGTTTTTCTTCATTCGACTACTCCAACGTCCCTTGAGCTCCGTTCGCTGGAGGGAAGATCTGCCCGCCCCTCCGGAGCTAGGGGACTTCTAGCAAGACCCAACCTACCAGCGGGCTAAGAGCCTTCTATCAGGCATGGAGTTTAGCGGTCCGGGTCTGGTGTATAGTGATGAGCTCATGTACCGAACGGGCATCAACCCCAAAGTCACCAGCATCAACCCCAACCTCGGTAAGTTTATCTTTTTTATAAATATCTGTTAATGCTAACTGATGTTCCACTGTTTATTTATTGTAGAGGACATCATGTTATCGAGGGCAATGAATAAGCTCATCAAGTGGGATGAAGCCAACAAGGAGGCCTTGGCCCTCCCCTGACCCTTCTCACCACACCATCTGACCCGGCCGAGGCTTCGGAGGAGGCTGCAGAATCGTTCGGCGAGCACGCAACACCGGAGCAAATAGAGGCACCAACAGTGCTCGAGCCCATCGCCGACCAAGGAGCACCAGAGTTGCCTGTCGCCCCGGAGGCCAACCTGCCTCTCGTCATCGCCGAGACAGGAGAAAAGAAGAAAAAGCCAACGCCTCCAATCGACACCCCTCTGCCTAAAACTTCAGGGTGACAAAAGAGGAAACGTCTCGCCAAACACTCGTCGAAATGGAAGAGGCTATGGCATTTCAACCCCCGCAAGCTCCCCTCCATCCCTAAGGAGGGTATACCAATATCTGATGAGGAGGACACCATCCCCCTGTCTCACCATTTCAAGCCGATGACCAGTCCAGAGACAGGAAGTCAGACCATCAACACATCCTCGACCAACTCCTCCAATACCTCCCTAGGCAAGAAGGTGATGCCCACACAGCCCCGAATGCGACTTGATCGCCTGTCTCACCATTTCAAGCCGATGACCAGTCCAGAGACAGGAAGTCAGACCATCAACACATCCTCGACCGACTCCTCCAATACCTCCCTAGGCAAGAAGGTGATGCCCACACAGCCGAATGCGGCTTGATCGCCTGCGCAAAAAACTCGAGGCGGCCTCGATAGCGGCTTCACAACCATCCCTATCGCTCCCCCTGGTTCAATTCAAGGAAGACCCTACTAAGGGTTGTTCTTCCGAGGGGGCCTCTAGCTCTAACGAGGACGTCTCCAACCCTTCAACTGTACCACTACTGTACAACTTCTCCCCCAGCCAAGAGACTCCTCCTCCTCATTGAGCCGAAGCGACGCCCCGATGAGCCAGGAGTCTTGGGAGGGAATGTCGTGCGCACCTCGGTCGGGCCTATCCAATCTCCACGAGTCCCTCATGAAGGTAAGGGCTCCTACGCTCTTAGATTACCCTAATTCATGTTTTCTAATTCCTTTACCCCGTGACAGGCTGCTCAAGACTGCCTGACTGCCAGCCGCCATTTATATTCTTGGTGGGAGGTTGAGCACCTGACATGTAGGGCACTCAAGGCGGAGGCCGGGGCCCATTATGCTCATCGAGGGGGTCTCTTGTAGGCAGAGGTCAGCATAGCTCTCCGGGATGCATGAATACCCAACGCACCTGGGGCTATGCAAGATACATGAATAGCCAACACACCTGGGGCTATGCAGGATGCATGAGCCTGGGGCTATGCGGGATGCATGAGTAGCCAACGTACCTGGGGCTATGCAGGATGCATGAGTAGCCAACGCACTTGGGGTTATGCGGAAAATAAGGCATGACCGATGACCCGTCTCAACCACTCGAAAGCTAAGGGTCACCTATGTATACCTCTACTCTTTTGACATGGATGACGACCAATGTTCAACCACCAGGAAGCCAAGAGTCGTTCGTACACGCATAATACCGACGTGATGCATGTCACCATCTCATGCAACACTTCCTAACTAAACCTACAATCCTCACCATGATACATAGGGGTCCATGATTAATCACGCACCATAGTCATAACTAAAGCAGATTGATTACATGTCATCCAGCTAAGCTATATCTACGAGTGTCTACCGGCCAAGTATATAAGTCGATATACAATCCTATCATAATACAAAAATATCTAACCCTATACTAGACAGTGGATACAAAAGAGGTAGATGAGTTATGATATATACCTTGTGTTGCCTGGAGGAGTCCCGTCGCCGCCATGTCCCAATCATGTCCATCGAGAAAACGACTCCGATATAAAATCCGAAAATGCCCACAAGACCACAAGGTATCTCGCAAAACCTTGCTCTGATACCAAATAAATTGTCACGCCCCGAGGAGCTGCACATCCGATACTGACCAGACTGCTGCCTTCTCGACCCGGCGGACAATCCGGAAACCTAACCTCTATGACTCTCTCAGCCCGCCTATACCGCAACCTATAGGGCTGGAACAAGCCACTGAATAAAAAATAAACGACGACGACGACAAAAACAACGTACCGGTACAACTTACGACAAAACAAAATGAAACAAAGACCTCCATGACACACAAAAGTATAACTATTCCGCCGTGTAAAATGACACAACAGAATACAATACAATAGCTAAAATTGAAAGATAGAATGAACGGAAAAAAGAGTACTAACATGTACCACCATCAAAATACAAGAACAACCACGAAATCATCTCGAAATATGTGAACTGGGACAGGCTGTCGGGCACTCCAGTCGATCATCCTGAAAGGGGAAAAACAAGGCTAACGGGATGACTCCAAAAAACTCAGCGAATATAGACCAATATACATAAGAAGTTATACTAGCAGTAAGTCACCATCTAACACAAACTGAAGAAAATGCAATAATAGGAAATGAAGACCTGAACCACCGAAGGGGAGTACATACCTGTGTCGATCCAAACCCAATACCATGTATGTCAATCAAATGCAGCAACCAAGTGCAGCAAACACAACCAAATGCAGAAATGCATAGCATGCTCATGATCCAACATGGGCCACCCCTGACGTCAGTCAACCACCATCGCATCTATGCGAAACCGAGTGAGTAGGGCTCTGACCGGATCCTCCCTCCATTCAGACAACCACCGTCGTGCATCATGCGAAACCAAATGAGCAGGATCTTGGACCGGAATGTACTTCACCCTAGGTAAAAGTAACACTCCCACATCTCTAACTATCTCCAGACAGAAAAGGGGACCTGTCGTAGCGTCGTGGCCTATAATCCACTAACGAAGAATGGAATTGGCACTACACGACAGGTCATATGGTATGTCTGATGACCATCTCAACCTCCAGGGAGTCCGCATACATATACCCCTACACTAGTAGCAAGTCCGACGACCCATCTCAACTTCCAGGGAGTCAATGGTCGCCCACCTATGCTACGTGCAATGATGATGCATGTCACTATCCCATGCATCACCCACTATCTAACCCTACTGTCATCTACATGATATGCAGTAGTCCAGATAATCGATATGCACCATAGCCTAAACCCTAATGCAAGGTATAAGGTAAGAGGTACATAAATCCAATCCACGCAGTAATAATGAACAGTAAGCAGCAAAACTAAACAGATACAACTACCGAAAGAAATAGTACAGAAATAGAAGTATCAGGTATCCCTACTACTATCCATATCTAACTATGCATAAGAGGTGACTATATCTAATAAACATAAGTCCAAGGTACTCGCCTCGATACGAAGAAGTTCGT
This sequence comes from Boesenbergia rotunda, assembly GCA_024364735.1. NCBI lineage: Eukaryota > Viridiplantae > Streptophyta > Magnoliopsida > Zingiberales > Zingiberaceae > Boesenbergia > Boesenbergia rotunda. The sequence continues at coordinate 18,821 of JAGFNQ010005673.1, forward strand.
GTGACGAAAATCTCCCGTCCCAAATAATATTCGCGACGAGAAAACTAAGTCAATGTCCTACACCAAAAAGCATAATTTATAAGTTAACATTCCAAACGATTCTTAACCAAACATACCATCTAGATTAATTAGAGTTAATTGCAATTAATTAATCCCAATTAGACACTCAATTCCTAACCACCCACGCAATGCTAGGATCATGTTCCACTATCTAAAATCAAGCATCTAATATCCAAACTACACCTCCTGCAACTTGAGAAAAACTCATTCCTAATGATCCAAGTGATGCCTATCTATCTCAATCAAACGAAACCTGGAATTATTCCCAAACACCACACCTTCATACATCATGGCATCCCTTGGTCAGACAGAATCAAGCTCGAAGGAAAGAAAAACTCAAACGATTCCAAACTATAGGTATATGCAACCCAATTAAGCCAAACAAGATCAAGAAGATCAAAGACAAAACCAACCTACCCAAGAATAGAACACCACCTATTCACAAAAATCGGATCAAAACCATACAATACCACTCACGGCTATCTCCACAACCAACAGGTCAAGCAAAATCCAGATTCAAGTTTGAACAAAAACAAGAAAGATACAATGCCCAAACCAACTACACCTTAATGCAAATCCAAGATCAGATACCAAACAAGAACAGAGATTGAAATCCCAATACTCGGATCGAAACCAACAGAAAACAAAACCATAATCAAATCAATCTAATAACTCTTACCTTGATTATGGCCGGTGGAAACAGCTGCTCAGATCCGAGTGTAGCTGAGATCACCGAAAACAAAATCCTAGATCCAAGAACCCTCTTCTCCGCAACCCTCCAAGAACCCTAGATCCACAGGGTTCAGCCTCAAAACCGAATCAAATCGTGATCTACCAGGGGGATCAGAGGTGGGACTCAGAGATTGGAAGCAGGATTAAAAGCACATGTCTCATCTTCTCGTGATTTTGGCGGTGGCGAGATCGTCACCCGCTTGAGAGGAAAACGAAGAAATGATGAATCATGTTCTGGACTTGCGATCTGCTTCCTGGAAAGGAGCTCGGCGCAACTCAGTGAAGACTCGTCGACCGACCGGAGACAACGTCGTGGGCTCGCGACGATGGCGAATGGAGAACGGAATGGAGACGAAGACGAAGTAGAAAGAGGGCGAACTCGAATTGGGCGAAGAAAGCAGCGAAGAGGGAAACTGATATAACATGGCCATTTTGCATTTAACCCTCCCAGTTTGGCTATTGCCAAAAAGTCCCCAAGTTTTGGAAATTTTCATTTTAGCCCCTCAATTTTTTTCGTATTTTTACACCGAGAGAGTCGTTCAGACTCAGTGGGCCATGACATATAGCTTTTTCATTCCACGTATCAACCCTGGGATACTCAACTCCATCATTATTATTTCTATATTTATTATTATCATATTTATAATAATATATTAATATATTTATAATAATATATTATTTTAACAATATATAAAAATATATTTATTAGTATCTGATAATTTATCAATAATAAAAAATAATTATCTTCTCTCTAGTTATTTTACTATTCTTCCTTTTTTTTTTACATCGTGATGTTCGTGTGTTTAATATTTCATCGTAATATTAGAGCCATCGTTTCTTTCTTCCATCTTCTTCTAATTCTTCTGCCTTCCATGATACCAATTTTTTAATATTAGCTGTCTCTTTTCTTTACTGATGTGCTTTTCTAAAAATAAAAAAAATAAAAAATAGTCACCTCCTCCTTCGTCTTCCACGCTTCACCCTCACCTCCTTTATTTCTGTGTGTGTGCGCGTTTTTTTTTCTTTTTATTTTTTTTTTCTTCCAACACATCTTCATTAGGTCTCCTCTTCGTATTTCTACCGATAAGGGCATGATAACAACATTCCCGTTCTCTTCTCTTTCTTCCATGGTCTCTCTTCCTATTTTACCCCTATTTCCAAAAAATAAAATAAAATTTGTTGTCTTCTCCTTCCTCACCATTCTCTCGTAGAAGAATAGAAACAGAGAAAAGAAAAGAGATAACAAAAATAACTTTGTTGCTAGAATTACTCAGTCCATGAGATGTACAATTTATAGAGGTCTTAAGATACTTGATCAAATAAAAATTAATGATACTTATCAAATAAAAAATTAATAAAGAAGCTATTAATTAACAAATTCATAAGAAATTGTCAATTAGCATATTAATAAAGAAATAGTCTAATCTAATAATTAATATATATAAATTTATTTTGACTCAGTCAAAAATTTTATTAAATAATTATTCTCTTTTACCCCCAACAAATTCAATGGAGATCTTTGATATTAAGTTTGCTTGTTAGCCTTGAAACGTTATTGGATAATGACTTAGTGAATATATCAACAATTTGATCCTCTACAAAAATATAAGAATTTGATAATTATTGTGTTGCCACACGTTCTCGAATAAAATGAAAATCAATTTTCACATATTTTGTACGAGCATGAAAGACTGAATTTGTTGTTAGATATGTAGCTCCAATATTATAACACCAAATTTTTGGTGCAATATTTGATGCAAGATGAAGTTCAGAGAGAAGGGATTGAAGTCAAATAATTTCAGATATTGCATTTGTTATAGCTTTATTCAACCTTAGTGCTTGAACGAGATACTATAGCTTTCCTTTTTGAATTCCATGAGATAAGATTTCGTCCAAGAAATATTGCATATCCACTAGTAGAGTGTCTGTCTTCAGGAGAGCTTACACAATCCGCATCACTATATTCATGTAAATCTCGAGATAAATGTTAATATAAAAGAAGACCATGTAGAATTGTACTTTTGAGATAACGAACTATACCTTTTACATCTTTCCAATCTTGTTCAGTAGGAGTTGCTATGAAGGAATACATTAGAAATATCTAATTGTCGTATAGGCCAATTAGAACTAATAACTATCGATAATAATAGACAGACAGATATAATTTTAATGACTGGGCTAAAGGTGTCGTTGAAGTCAATACCTAATTCTTGATTAAATCTTTGGGTACAAATCAAGCTTTATACCGTTCAAGAGAATCATCAGCTCGATGCTTAAGGCGATATACCCATTTAGAGCCAACAACATTCATAAAGGAAGTGTGTGGGACTAGACTCCATGTTTCATTATGAAGAAGTGCATCAAATTCTGTAGCCATTATACTATGCTAATTCGGATAAAATAAGTTGGTTCAACAAATTTTAAGAGACCACTAGATCTTCTAGAAGAGGATATTGAGTTGTCATTGGTGGACAACGTGCATAAATATCGCTTAAGGGATGAATGCGACGAGGAGCATTATCATCTAAATCACTTGTTGATGGTGACGAGGAAGTAGGTTAACATGGTGATTTTGATGATGAGTTTGTATAATTTGAGGATCTAGAGTTAGAAAGCATATTATCTTCAACTGGTGAGACTCTTGAGATTGTAGCAGTAACTTGAGGTGATTCTAATGGTATAGGGGAGTTATTAGAGATCTCTGGAGCAGGACCGAGTATGTCATCACTTTTGATAATGTTAGGTGGCATCAAGAATGTGCTACCTATGTCTGGAGGAGAGATTAAAGAAGCTGTTGAAAAAGAAAATAGAGACTCATCAAAAGTAACATGTCGTGAATATATATTCATCCTATTGGTATGTACAAGCATCAATACCCATGTGCAAATTACTATAACCAAGGAAAACACATTGTACGGAATGAGAGTCAAGTTTGTATTTAGAGTAGGGGCGTAACCATGGATAACATGCGCAACCAAAGATTCGAAGAAAGGTATAGTCAGGAGTTTGATCATAAATTTTTCCAAAAAACACTTATGATTGAGAAATGGAGTAGGAAGTCAATTGATGAGATATACTGTAGTACAAACAGTTTCATCCCAAAATTTACGTGGAATCGATGCATGATGAAGAAGAGCTAAGGTAGTTTCAACTATATGTCTATGTTTTCTCTCAACAAAGCCATTTTGCTCTGGAGTGTGAGGGTAAGAGACTCGATGAACAATTCCACAAGAGACAAGATGACGATGAAGAGCTTAATATTCCCCTCCCCAATCAGAATAAAAAGAGAGTATTTTTCAATTAAAATATCGTTCAACTTGATTTTGAAAATGATAGAATATGTCTAATAAATCCATTTTTCTTTTCATAGGATAAAGCCAAGTATATTTACTAAAATGATCAATGAAGGCAACATAATAGGAAACCTTGGTTAGACAAGATAGGTACAGGGCCCCAAACATTAGAATGAATTATTTTAAGTGGAAAATTGGAAACACGATCGGATGAAGAGAAAGATAACTTATGACTTTTAGATTTCATGCATGCTTGACATCAATGAGATAGAGAGGAAGTAAAAGAAGTAGGTAAATAATACCTATTTATAATTAATTGAACAATATGAAGGGAAGGATGACCAAGTCAAGAATGCCAAGCTGGTTTATTTATGCGTCCACCAATAAAAGCTTTGATTGAAAGATTTTGAAGATAGTAAAGGTTATTTTTTATTCACCCGTGAAACATAGTAGTATTTGTTCTTCTATCTTTTATAAGATAATGATCATGATGAAATTAAAAAAAAATATTGTTATCAAGGCAAAACTAATGTGCGGAGAGTAAATTTTTAGCAATAAATGAAACATGAAAGATGTTGCGCATGTGAAAAATACAATTGGACAAATAAATGTATGAGTTTCCAAGATTAGTAATTTGCAAAACTAAGCCATCACGTACCTGTACCGTATTCGAACCAGTGTATGGTACTACTTCTGTAAAGATATTATAGTTTGATGTGACATGATAAGTTGCTCCAATATCAATATATCATTCAATAGATAAAAATTTGGAAGATTTTTCTTGAGTAGGCACAGACGAGAGAACGTTAGGATAGACTTGTGAAGTTGTTGGTTGTCTTAATGTTGTAGGACCACCAATAAAGATTCTATCGAGTCTTTTAGGATATTGAATACCAGTATGTCTAATTTGGAGACAAATTTGACATCTTCTTAATGCTGCAAGACCACCAATAGAGATTCTGTTGAGTTTTTTTAGGACATTGGATACCAATATATTCAATTTAGAGACAAATTTGACATCTCCGAATATCTGCCATCAAAAATAAATGCAATAAAAAAACACAAGTTGTTGTTGTTGTATCTTGGCTTCTTACTGAGAAAAATTACAAGAGTAGGAGAGAAAAGGTAAATTGAGGAGGAAGGAAGGTGGCGAGGAATAAATCGAGAAGGAAGAGAGAAGACACTTAAAAAAGAAGAAAAAAATCTCTTCGAAAAAAATAAATATAACGATGACAGCAAGCATCACTTGTAGAAGAAGAAATGTGTCACATATGAAAAAGTGGCTCATAGGGTAAAAAGAGTTATCGCTCTGATACCAAATAAAGAGAATAGAAATAGAGAAAAGAAAGAGGTAGCAAAAATAACTTTATTGATAGAATAACTCATCAACGAGATGTACAATTTATAGAAAAAAATGATTACGAGGTCTTTTTCAACCTTGGGTGACCAGCCTGACCTTACGGAAGTTTCCAACCGGCCCTAGGATAAATTGGGAAATGCTCGCGGCGGTCTAGAAGCCCAGCATCTTAGGGTTCGCGCCTCATTTGAGATATACAATTTATAAAGGTCTTAAGATACTTGGTCAAATAAAAAATCAATAAAAATTGTTAATTAATAGATTCATAATGAACTGTCAATTAACATATTAATAAAGAAAATGTTTAATCTAATAATTAATATATATAAATTTATTTTGACTATGTCAAAAGTCTTTTTAAATAATTATTCTCTTTTATCTTTATCTTTTCTTTTCCTTTTTTTCCCCTTCTTTTTTCCGTTTTGGCAAGAATCATCTGCTAACAATTTCTTCCTCTTCATTTTTCTCATTTAAAATTAGCAACAAGTTATTCTAAAGCTCTTCCTTCTAATAGCCTTCTTTTCTTCTCCTTGCTATGTTCTTCTTTGTTTTTCAAGAAATCGAACTGTGGCGTGGTTCAATCCCTCCTCTTCTTGTTTTTCTCATAACAAAAGCAATATGATTATCCTCCTTTTCAATTTCAAGGATATCAGCTTCGTCTCTTAATTTTATCTTCGACTCTCTTTTTTTCTCCTTCTTTTCCTCCTCTTCAAAAATAACCACATTACAACGGTCTTTCCTCTATGAGTATTATCTCTTTTTAGATATTTTCTGACCGACCAAACAACAATTTTTTTTCAAGTTTTGCTTGATACACTAGTAAATTTTTTTCCTCTGCTCCAGCATATTCAATCATCAAAATGCAACGTTCTTTCTCTGCTACTCTTATTTCGATTGCAGATTAGATTCCAGCCTTCAAACAACAACTCCTCATCTCCTTCTTGTTGTTGTCTTCTTTCATGAAAAGCAAAGTTTAACCGATTTGTTCATTGATCGTACTAGTGGTGTTTTTCTAGAAGATTTGATTGGTTATTGACAACTAAACTCAACGTTCAGAATTTCCCGTGGAATTTGTCGGGGGTAATGACAACAAAGATAGTAATTCAGAAGATTTAGAAATTAGTATGTTACCGACAAAGATAGTATCATTATTTTTATATTTATTATTAATATATTTATGATAATATATTATTATATTTATGTTAATATATTAATATATTTATCAGTATATTTTTCATATATTATCTTGGTAATATATATAAATAGGTTTGTTAGCCTATGACACTTTATCAATAATAAATAATAAATAAGTCATAAATAAGTAATTGTCTTTCCTTTAATTATTATTATTATTATTATTATTATTTTCTATATCGTGATGTTTGCATGTTCAATATTTAATCACATGCACCTAAAACTCGGCCAAGTCTCCGCCATTGTTGTCTCCTCCGCCACCTTCACGAGGGACCTCCTCAACACCTTCAACCTTGCCAGCTGCTTCCGCCCCCACAACATCGCCACCTCCGGGATCTCCTACGACCGCTCCGACATCGGCTTCATCCCCTATGGTGAGCGCTAGAGGCAGCTACGGAAGCTCTGCACCATCGAATTCTTCAGCGCCAGAACGATCAACTCTTTCATGTCTGTAAGGGAAGATGAGATCCCGAGGATGGTGAAGCATATCTTTCTCGCATCTCAAGCTCCCTCGTCATCAACGTGAGTAAGCTCGCGCAGAACTTCTCCTGCAACACGACATGCAAGACAGCCTTTGGTCGAGACATCGCCGGCGACGATCTCAACGTTTATGACGTGATTAGGGAAGTGCAGGAGACATTGGCTAGCTTCTTCATAGTCGACTACTTTCCCCTGCTCGGGTGCGTCAATGTGACGACGGGGATGTTTGGAACGTTGGTGAGCAATCGCTCTATATTGCTTCAAGAACAAGTGAGAAATAGTATTTAATCAAGAAGAAATCTCTCTAATGATACATACATTCAAGCAAACAGATTTACACTATTTATAGAGGATAAAAGACACGTCTCTTGGACCCTATACAACTCTTGAACTTCATGGCTCTTGGAAAAGACACGTTTCTCAACTTTGAATTTTCTCAACATAATCAATTTTATTTTCAACACTCCGCCTTAAAATTGATTTTCTTCATGACTCCAAGCATACTCCTTATCTTGCTGAAAACATCCACTCCAAGAGGCTTTGTAAAAATATCTGCAACTTGATCAGCAAATTTCACATATTTATGTTTGATCTCCCTTTTCGTAGTACTCTCTCGGATGAAGTGATAGCGCGTATCGATGTGCTTACTTCAATCATGAATAATAGGATTCCTTGCCAGAGCTTGAGCAGACTTGTTGTCGACAAAAATTGTGGTCGTTTCATTCTCTAACAAATCTATCTCTTTCAACATTCTTCTTAGATAGATTGCGTGACACGTGCATGTCGTAATCGCGGCATATTCAGCTTCACAGGAAGATAGCGTGACAATTGCCTGTTTCTTTGAGCTCCACGAAATTGCATTACACCCCATAAAAAACACAAATCCAGTTGTGCTTTTCCGATCATCTATATCTCCAGCAAAATCACCGTCGCAATATCCAACAAGTTGGAATTCCTTGGACGAGGAATAAAATAGTCTGAAATCAATAGTACCTTTCAAATATCTCAAAATCCTCTTTGCCACCTTCATGTGATTTGTAGTTGGCACTTCCATGAATCTACTAATAATCCCCACATTAAAAAGAATATCCGGCCTAGTACATGTCAAATACCTTAGGCATCCCACAAGACTTTTGAACAGTGTGGGATCCACCTTTTCTCCCTCTTTTGTCCTTGCTCAATTTAGCTCCAACCTCCATAGGGGTAGCCACCGGTTTGCTATTTGACATATTAAATCTATCCAGAACTTCCTTCACATATGCTTGTTAGCCAACAAAAATTCCATCATCCGATTGCCGCACTTCTAATCCGAAGTAAAATGACATTAAGCCAATATCTGCCATCTCAAATTCTCGGGCCATATCATTCTTGAAATTTTCAAAGAGACTCGGATTATTTCCTGAAAAAATAAGATCACGTAGAGGCAAACGAACAAACAATCTCCATTGTATCCATCATCACATAAAGCGCATACTCATGTGGACATCTTGCAAACCCTTTCTCTCGAAAGTAGGCATCAATCCGACTATACCATACTCGAGGTGCTTGCTTAACACCGTACAAAGCCCTCTTCAACTTCAATACCTTTCTTTCTTGTCCTTTCACCACATAGCCTTTTGGTTGCTCCACAAAAACATCCTCCTCAAGGAAACCGCCAAGAAATACTGATTTCACGTCTAATTGAAATATTTTCCAATTTCTTTGTGCCGCAAATGAAACAAAAAATCTGTGGTTTCCAAACTAGCAACTAGAGGAAATACCTCCTCATAGTCCACTCCGTGTCGTTGTGCATACCCCTTGACTACTAGTCTCGCTTTATATTTTTCCACGGCACCCTTGGCATTCTTTTTCTCTTTGAATATCCACTTGACACCAATCGACTTTTGACCCGCTGGAAGGGCAGGTGTCGTTTCTTTCAATGGCTCGTATCTCCTCGTCCATGGCTTGTCTCCATTTCTCCTCTTTACTAGCTTCTTCAAAACTCAAAGGCGTTATTTCAGCCAACAGACAGAACATAGAGACATCATCAATCACCTCCGTATTCTCGTAAAGATCTTGGATAGCTCTCATCCTTCGTGATCCTTCATTAAAACCTTCACTTGATGAAGATGTACTAGGTGTGTTCGGTGTCGTCATAGGAACTGCGGGCAGACATGTTTCTTCTCCTTGATTATCCTCATCGAAGAATGGGAAGAATTTGTCAATGGAATCTTCATGTACTTCCCAATTCCAAGAAGGATCTTCATCAAACTCCACATCACGATTCACAACAATCTTCCCGTTGATAGGATTGTAGAGCTTGTACCGCTTTGATTTTCCGTCATAGCCGATGAACACAAACTTCTCTCTTCTATCATCAAGTTTTGTTCTCCCTTGCTCTGACACATGCTTGTAAGCAATACTCCCAAAAATCCTTAAGTGAGATACATCTGGCTTCTTTCTGCTCCAGGCTTGAATTGATGTCTAGTCTTTCACGCTTTTGGTCAGACAACGATTGAGGAGATACACCGCACAAGCCACTGCTTCCGCCCAAAATTCCTTTGGCATCTTCTTATTTGTCATGATGCTTCGCGCCATGTTGATGATGGACCGGTTCTTTCTTTCAGCCACTCCATTTTGTTGCAGTGATCTTGGAACTGTGAGGAAGCGTCTAATGTCATTTTCTTCACAAAAACAGTTTAAAACACCAGAAGTAAACTCTCCCCCTCTATCAGTTCTCAATGCCCAAATCATATAGCCACTCTCTTTCTCCACTAAAGCCTTAAAACTTCTTGAAAGCATTAAAACTCTCAGATTTTTCTTTCAAGAAATAAACCCAAGTCTTCCGGCGAAAATTGTCGATGAAAAGTAAGAAATAATTACTTTTACCATAAGATGACGGCTTGATCGGTTCACAAACATCAGCATGAATTAACTCAAGCGGCTTCGTCGCTTTTGATGTTTCTTCCTTCGGAAAACTTCTTCCTGCGTGTTTGCCTAGAAGACACGCTTCACAAAGTTGATCCGGATGATTGATCAAAGCTATCCCCTTTACCATCTTCTTTTCGAACATCAGTTTCAGACCACTGAAATTGAAATGTCCCATTCTCATGTGCCAACAACACGCTGGATCCTTTATAGACACTTGCAAGCAATTCGGCTCTTCAGTTTGAATAGGAATCGAGAACATCCTATTCTTTGACATCGTCACCTTTGCAATTAGGTTAGCGCTCTCGTCTCCTAGCCAAAGATTACGATCCTTCATTAGAATCTAGTAGACCCTTTCCATGAGTTGCCCCAAACTCAAAATATTGCTCTTTAATCTAGGGACATAATACACATCAGAAATAAACCTGTGAGTACCATCCTACCTTTGCCTTCAATCTAGATTTTCGAAGCATCACCAAACGTGACATTCCCGGTTGCCTTTTCCTCAAGTTCAACAAATTTCGACTTGTTGCTACACATGTGGTTACTCGCACCGTTGTCTAGATACCATTGGCTTCCTCGTCCAACAGATTCTTGCTTGAATGCTAACAACAACGTTGATTCTTCTACTTCTTTCTCCTCAACCAGATTGGCTTCTTCTTTTGCATCCTTGGCATACCAGCAGTTACGGGCATTATAGTGACCCATTTTGTGACAATTGTAGCATTCAACACGCGATTTGTCATACCCCTTTTTGTATCTATCACTTCCTCGTCTTCGTCCTCGTCCTCTTTCTCTTCCTCTACCACGACCTCTTGGATTTCCACGTGGTTTTTCATCGTTTACTCTCTCGACTTCTTGATTTCTGCCACGACCTTGACTACCACCATGAGAATAACCACAACCTTGACTGCGACTGCGACCTCATGAAACTGCGCTCCCCCTTTCGGTAGACGAATGCTTGACTAGTAAGACTTGCTCCAATGGCTCTTTCTTGTGCTTGTTCATTCGCTTCTCGTGCACCCGTAGCAATCCATTTAGTTCATCAATGGACAGATTCTCCAAATCACTGTTTTCCTCGATTGCAACCACAACATGGTCAAATCTTTGATGTAGAGAACGTAAAATTTTCTCGATCACTTGAACGTCTTCTATACTTTCACAATTTCTCTTCATTTGGTTGACGATGGATAAGACCTGCGTGAAATAGTCTGAAATAGACTCCGACGCTTCCTGACGAAGAGCTTCGAATTCTCCCAGTAAAATCTGAAGCCGCACCTTCTTTACCTTATCAACTCCTTTGAGAGATTTTTCGAGAATTCCCCATGCCTCCTTTGAAGTTGAGGCATTTGCTACTTTCTCAAAAACCGCATCGTCCAAACACTGGTGGATGATAGATAGAGCATACTGGTCCTTCTTTTTGTCCTTCTCGAACTTTTGAATCAGGGTCAAGGTCAACTCCACATCCTTGTCAGGTTCGACAAACCCACTGCTGACTATTTCCCATGCACCTTGGGAACCGAGTATCGCCTTTACTCGGATAGACCAACTATCATAGTTGTCCTTCGTAAGACGCGGATACTGGAAGCTTAAAGACATCCTTGGCTTTGATACCAATTTGTTCAGAATGTTGGTGAGCACTCGCTCTATATTGCTTCAAGAACAAGTGAGAAATAGTGTTTAATCAGAAGAAATCTCTCTAATGATACATACATTCAAGCAAACAGATTTACACTATTTATAGAAGGATAAAAGACACGTCTCTTAGACCCTATGCCTCTTGGACCCTATGCAACTCTTGAACTTCATGGCTCTTGGAAAAGACACGTCTCTTGGACCCTATGCAACTCTTGAATTTCATCAACATAATCAATTTTATTTTCAACAGGGGATCCAGGCTTCGGGAATTTTCTTGAGCTCGATGGCATCTACCATTGTCACGCCCCGAGACCTAGGAGCCGCTGATCCAATAGAAAATCGGACAGCATCTCCCCTGTCCGGGGGACAATTTACACATGCATACAATATATATAACAATCACACGCAGTTTATATGGGCCTCAGCCTCAATCCAAACAAAACAACAACATATATATGACAATATAATCGTAAATCCAAAATACGAACTTACCTGAGCTGCCAGGGGGTAGGAACGCAGCAGAACCACACACAAGTCCAACATAGGACTCAAAAGTACAATGTCATAAATCAAATCCCATACCACAAGTCCACGATAAATCCAGTGCAAGGAAATAAAACATAATATGGTCCTAAACCAGAAAATAGTAGATAAAACCCAAATCGAACATAGACACAAGCACGGGACTGGCGACTGGACCCTCCTGGTAGATATCAACCTGAAATCAAAAAGTAATGGCAACGGTGTGAGTCCATAAGCTCAGCGGATACCCAGCAGATATGCATAGCACGTTACAATAACAATAAGGGTCTACGCTCGATTTGGGTTTTATCTACTATTTTCTGGTTTAGGACCATATTATGTTTTATTTCCTTGCACTGGATTTATCGTGGACTTGTGGTATGGGATTTGATTTATGACATTGTACTTTTGAGTCCTATGTTGGACTATGTGTGTGGTTCTGTTGCGTTCCTGCCCCCTGGCAGCTCAGGTAAGTTCGTATTTTGAATTTACGATTATATTGTCATATATATGTTGTTTTTTTGTTTGGATTGAAGCCTGAGACCCATATAAACTGCGTGTGATTGTTATATATATTGTATGCATGTGTAAATTGTCTCCCGGACAGGGGAGGTGCTGTCCGATTTTCTATTGGATCAGCGGCTCCTAGGTCTCGGGGCGTGACAATTTAATAATGGTATCAGAGCCAGGTTGCTCATCCAGATCTAACCATGTGCGTTAAGCCTTAAATAAAGGATATGTGTCTTGATCAAAGAGGACCAGTTCTAGTTGCGGCTAGGTGATGAAATCTTAATAGGTCAGGTGGACCGAGGGGCAGAAAGTCCTGGTGGATTAGACATTAAAAACGGAAAGAGTTTCCGTTTGTGGTGGGGGGCATGTTGTCCTTTGTTTGAGGGGGGGATTGTTAGGGGTTGCAATGGTGCAAACTTAGTCCCACATTGGAAAACACATGGGAAGATCATTGGTTTATAAGGAATATGGTATCTCCATTGGCATGAGGCCTTTTGGGGAGAGCCCAAGAACAACATCATGAGGGCTTAGGCCCAAAGTGGACAATATCATGCCATTGTGGAGATATCCTAATTCCTTTTGGTCCTAACAACCATAATCGATCGACATCGATGAGAAGAATCGATCAGGAAGTGAAGATAAGGAGGATTTATTGGATGTTCTGCTTCGGTTGCGGAAGGATGGGCAGCTCACAACTGATAGAGGAGAACCTCAAATGAATTCTTATGATGACCAATTATTTTGAGTTTCAATGCCAAAATGACTATCGAAGATATAATCTAATTCAATTATCAGCAGAATATTTTTATCGGCGAGACGGATACCTCATCGGCAGTGGTGGAATGGGCGATAGGCAAGGATCCGGATGTGTGGGAGAGACCTGAGGTGTTCGACCCTGAGAGGATTGTGAAACATGGTGTCGCCGACAATTGACTCGTTTGTGCACTATGACTTCAAGCTGCTTTCGTTCGGCGAGGGGAGGAGGATTTGCCCAGGGAAGAAGCTGGGCATGCTGATGGCGGAGGTGTTGCTGGCCAACTTTTTACACTCCTTTAATTGGCAATTGCAGCCGGGAATGAGGATGGAAGAAGCGTCGGGGATCGTTGTGCACATGAAGCATGCTCTCTGCCTCATAAGGCCGCTAAATTTGAGGCAAACTGAGCATGTCGTTGAACGATCTCATGCATAAGACTAATACAAGTTCTCCGATAAAACTCATGCAGGACGAATATAGTCTCCCATACTGTACTATTGTGGGTATATAGTAGTGCGGTTTTATAGAAATTAGCATCAAAGTGATATTAAAAGTGATACTGATTTTTAAAAATCAGTATCAAGATGATTTTGATTTTTAAAATTCAACGATGTTGGTATTTAATAATCAGCTCCAATGTGAGATTAATTTTTAACGACCAATATCAATACGTTGGAGCTAGTATTTAAAGACCAACTCCAACATGCAGAGCTGTTCTTTAAAAACCAGCTCTATATAGCATCACTTTTAAGATTAGCTTCAACCAAAGATCAGCTCCATACAATTTCTCTTTTAAGATCAACTCTAATCACGTTAGAGCTGATTAAAGATCATCTCCAACGTGGAGTTAATCTTTGAAGATCAACTCCAATATAGAGCTGGTCTTTAAAGGTCATCTCCAATGTGAAACTGATCATTAAAGACCAGCACTAACACGTTGGAGTTGATCTTTAAATATCAGCTTCAATATGAAGTTGATTTTTAAAAACTAGTACTAGTACATTGAAGCTGGTCTATGAAGGTCAGCTCCAACGTTGGTGCTGGTTTTTGAAAACCAACACCACTTTGGTGCTAGTTTGCTACATACTAGCACCACTTTGGTGTTGATTTACTATAAATCAACACCACTTTGGTGAAACCTATGGATTGACTTAGGGGTTTGGATTTCTGAAATTTGACATATGATAGAACGGGTGAGTGTCTAGAATGTACATAGTACTCCAAATGAACCTATAGGACTTGGAATGAGTCCGATCGAAGTCCTCTATGTCTATCAATGAATTTTGATTGAAATCCATTGATTAACCTAGGGGGCTTAGATTTCTGAAATTTTAGAATGGGAAAGAAGGAGTGAGTATCTAGAATATATATATATATATATATAGTTTCAAAATATGATTTTGAGACATCCACAAGAAGCTATGGCCACTTGCCAAATGACATGAACCTTGAAGTTGGTCTTGCAAAATTAGCTTCATGTTGGAGCTGGTATTTAAAGACCAACTCCAACGTTGGTGTTGAATTTTAAAAATCAAAATCACCTTGGTGTTAATTTTTAAAAATCAACATCACTTTTAATATCACCTTGTTATTGGTTTTTACAAATTGGCACCACTTTGCATATAGGAAAGGGAAAGCTTTCGTATTCAGGAAAGATAAAAGTCTTTGCATGTAGTAGAGAGAGATTAAAAAATTTTAAATTTGTTTGCGTATGCTGGCTAGATCAGATGTCACCCACAGTCGCCCTTATAAGGGTGTGCAAGTTATCTGTGTGTGTGTGTGTGTGTGTGTGTGTGTGTGTGTGTGTGTGTAGGGGTTTACTATGCTAAGGATTTTACCGCACATATTTCGTGCAAACCTTAACTATTTTTTTTGGTTTGAAATGTCACGCCCCGAGACCTAGGAGCCCTGATCCAATATAAAATTGGACAACACCTCCCTGTCCAATGGATAATTTACACATACATACAAATATCCATACAACACCACGTAGTATATATTTGGCCTCAGGCCTCAAAATATATAGACACAACATAAAAGCAAAATGACTATAACCATAAAACATAGTAAACCATACCTGACTGCGGACCGGTCCGGCTTACAACAAAACAACCAATACATAAACCCCTTAGGGCACACGACACACTCGTAAGACATATACAAAACGCTAAAAGAAATATAAAACAAATACACTGCCAAGTACAAAACAAAACCATGTCGTCGCAATGGGTAGGGATTGGCTGCTGGGTTCTTCTGGCGACTCCAAGTATCTCAACCTAAAATTAAAAACATGGGCAACAGTGTGAGTCCAAATGAACTCAGCGGATACCTAAACAGATATGCATAGCAAACTATACTAGCAGTAAGAATCACGTTGATACAATCTTATATGTACAATAGAAAATGCATACACTGAAATACTGAACGTATGTACATACCAAAATCTATCTATCCTGCAGGGTGGTGGAATCGATCCCTATAGAATAAGTACAACATATAATCCAAGGTATACATATTTCTTGTAAGTGCATGTCATCCAAAATGCAGCAAGCATAACCAATGCACGATGCAAAATATGCACATGGTGCAATGACATGTGTCACCCCTGACACCAGTCACGCCACTGTCCACCTATCATAAATGAACGGGTGAGTGGGTAGGGTTGTGACAACTGTACGTACTCTGTTATCACTGTTCCTGAGTAACCAACTGGATAGGATGCTGGCGGAGGGCACCCTCCTACCCCAGGCAATGGGGGAGTCTTGCTCTCATCTTCTCGTGTCTCAGGACGAGAAGGGATCCCTGACTACTACCACACTCCAGAACCACTCTCCAAATAGCGACCGAGCGGAGCAATACAGGGCAAATGCACATACTCTAAGGTAGCCACAACCCTGAATGGATGTGTGTGTATATCCTCATGTAATTGGCGATGGGCTCAGACTACATAGGAGCCGATGATCGTCAGTATGCAATAATGTAAGAATGATGCATGACACTAACACATACAACATCCACAAATCCTCATCTATTACCTTAGTGTGCTAGGTATAGGTCTAAATCCTATATCATGATATACAAATAACCTACTAGGTATACTGGCAAAGTAAACTAGTGATCCATCTATGTCAAATGCGAGGGGACATATCACTACATCTGTGCACGTATACACACATGACAACCATCGAGACTATATAAAACTACAGGGAGATCATCTCAAGAATAAGCAACAGATGTCAAGTAAAGATATACTAAGCAGATATAACGTATAAACCTACTGCTATCTATATCAAACATGCATAGCAATATGACAATATCTAAAGAGATAAGTCAGAGGTACCCGCCTTAAAAGTGAGATGCTCGTATCAGAAAAGAACCTCCCATCCAATAATCATCAATGATAAACTCAATCAATGTCCTGTATCAAAGGCATAATGTTTAGCTACAATAATATATAAATTATAGCTAAACGAGTTATCTCAATTAATTAGGATTGTCCTAATTATCCTGTTTCATTTAATTAATCACAATTAAATAAATAGCCCATAATTATCCCAAGTTATAGGACTTAGGCTCAACTTAGGTTTAGCCTAATCCTAATCAAAACTCCAATCCAACTCCCTCACTCAAGTTGTTTAGCTTCTCGGCAATAATCCAAGATGCAAAAACAACAATCAACACCACACCTAAACCACCCAAAAAGTAGCTCTCGGTATGAGCTTGCACGTCCAAGGATAATTGTGCTACATATATTCCAACTTCAATTCATCCAAGTTACCATTTAACCCAAAACAATAATCAATACCAACAAAAATTTCAGCTCACAGTAGGATGCATTACGAATTTAAAGGGAATCAGACTACTCAAGTCTTATTACAAGCTCAAGATATCTTTGCTATCCAATCAAGATGAAATAAAATAGAATTTCCTTATGGGAATACAAAACCTCTTAGCAATGCATCAACACTTAATCCAAAAGCCCAACTGATCCATACTTCAACATCCAAAACTCAACACTAATAACTGAACTTACCTGCATCATCGTCGGCAACAACTTCCCTACTCTGAATCTGGCGACGTAGTAATAGGATGAGGGAGCCCAGCCAATCTCTACTCCATATTAGAGCTACAACCTCACGACCCTAATTCTCTGAAAACCCTTGGGTAACACTACAATTTGGGCACGCCGTTAGGCACCATAGCTGGTGACGCTCACTTGCCAAGATTAGAGAAAGAATGGCAACCTAACACAAATTCCGGTGATGGATTAGCCACTCAGCACCGAATCCATCTAAGAGAAACATGGAATCATGATCAAAAGGACACAAAGGCTCACCTAGATGAAGGGCGATCAACGACTACTCTAGCTAGTCCCCATTGCATCTCCTACAATCGCTAGAAGGCCAAACGTTTGTTGAGATCTAGACTAGCATGACGATGAGCGTCGCCCTCTCTGGTCAGATCTGGCCCAACCGAGAGGAAAAGGAAGAAGTAGAGGAAGGAGCTAGGGTTCTCGGCGTCGCGAACCCAACATGGACTGAAGCTTGTCGTCACAACTCGATCGCGCGTGAAGAAGGGGGAAGGAGTTGGCGTTGAGTTCAACTGCGGCAAGGGCGTTGCTGAAAAAGGGAGAAGAGGAAAGGTTCGGGCGTGGCTGTGGGCGAAGGGGAGGAGAGAAAAGAAGTTTATAAAGGTTGGCCTTTTTGCGAAAAGGTCTTCCAATCTCAAGAAATCCAAACCCTACCCTTAGGGTAAGGGTTTTAGTAGTTTAAAGTCTCTAAACTTGTGTAATCCACACCATAAGCCTCTAGGATTAGATCATTTATCCTCTTAACCCCTTAGCTATAGGCAAAACTCGAAACCAGTCCTCAAGTTTTTAAGATAAATTTTTAGTTTAGACCTTTAGGATTAAGTGTCAAGAATTAAACCCTTCGTAGTTTAGGAATTCACCTTAAACTTTTTCTGAAAAATTTATTCTATCGATTTCTGACTTGTCGGATTTAACATGAAATGTTTTTTTATAATTAACATTATAATCTAACCACTAAATCCTATAAGCATAATCTTAAACGGCATAATCACAAACTAAAAAAAATAAGACAAAAAAAACAAATACACTTGGTCCATACAGGTTTGCGTGGTAAGGTTCCTAGCATAAAGTTTGTGTGTGTGTGTGTGTATGTATGTATCATGTGCCTTCGCGTGCGTGATTTTCCGCGACATCATGATCGAGACGTCAGGATAGAATCCAGATGCTCAATTTCATTTTTTTTAAATCTCTATCGGGTGCTTGAATTCAATCCAGGTGTTGGAGTCATTTTTTTATAATAATATTTTTTCATATTTAAATCTTAAATACATATAATATACGTTGTGAGTATCTAAAATTTTTTATTTTGAATACTATAATCTAAGAGGAATGTTTGAATCTTAAAGAGAAAATCTTAAAAGTTTAAATCTATTATAACCCAACTCTTAAATCCTAAAATCTTAAACCACTGTAACCTGACTTCTTAAATTTTCTTTCACTTTTAAATTATTTTTTAGCTTTTCCTGTTAAATACAAGAAAATCGAGGGCTTAATCGCATAAAAGCTCTAAGATAAGGGTTCAGTTAGAATTATCCATATTGTGAGGGCTAAAGTGCAAAATGCCTTTCTCACTTATATATTTTATTTATTTATTTTCTTTCTTTTCCTCACATTCACGTCGCATCCCCTGCGGTTCCTTTCTTCCGCGCACGAGCAAGGCCGACTCCCTCTCTCACACAGATCGCCTCTTCTCATCTTCCCGAGTGCCTCCCTCTCCTTCCCACTTGATCTCCTCTTCTACCCGGGTACTGATGATTGGAGCTCCTCTTCATTGTACAGATCGGATGGCTAGCTAGAGGGGGGGGTGAATAGCTCGTCACCCTCTATTCGTCGATTCTCTCCTACACTTGTTAGTTTGCGCAAGCGGAAATACAATTAACTAAAATACTGACAAGAAGGGATAAATCAATTTAACGTGGTTCGAAGATGATGCTCCTACTTTATGGCTGTCCATAAGGTGGACGATCCGATACGTCGGTAGATGACTCCCCAAAAAACCTCCGGCTATGCTCGTGTATCTCCTTGTGGGTGGAGAAACCTCGCCACAACCTCACCAAGAACACTTGAGCACTTAGACTACTAATTGGCCTTTAATTAAGACCAATTTCATCAACCTTGCTCAAGCAAATCGAGTTCTCTTATATAGAACTCATTTGCTGATCCAGCCGTTACCAGTCGATTGGTGCCAATACCAATTGACTGCAGTTGTCAAATTCAAATGTTATTCGATTTTAACCGACACTAGTCGACTGCACAGAAGATCAGTCGACTGATCTCTCTGTGACCTCAACCAACCAACTGACCCCATACCAGTTCACTGGTAAAACCCTAAACCTAGGATTTTCCTTTTCGAGTATAGTTTACTCGCACTCGGACCCTCACGACTCACTTGACTTTTCTTCACAGCCTTGATCTGTTGCCTTCAAGCCTTCTTCACTTTGGCTCTCATCTGTCGGATGCATACAAGCCCGTGGTTCATCCTCATGTCATCCTTCGTGTATCCCTCGAAGTGTGCTTCCCTTGGCTCATCGTTGCTGCCTTGTCCACGATCCCTCGGATACACCATCCTTCTCCGAACCCGAAGCCATCAAGTTGAGTCATATCTGTATCTTGTCAATTTGCACACTCAAATATATATATCGAATACAAGGGTGAACCTAACTTAAACACTTTGCCCAAATATCAAAACACATGGTCCCACAGATCATAGTTTGCCTCAATATTCGTCTCCATCGCCAATCTAATCGCCCGACGATGTTGTTGTAGCGGCGCAACAGATCGGCGATCGCTATGATCCATTAGAGTAGACCACCGATGCTACATCCTACCGATCATGGCATCAGTTGATGTTGACATTTTCTTCCTCGCCGGCTGTGTGAGATCATCTGATCTATCCCTTCTCCCCTTGACCCAAGACGCGGGTTGCATGAGATCCGCTGACACCGTCCTCTATAGAGATACCTTTCTTGCCTAGCCGATGTCGCTTCTACATGGGAGGCAGGAGTGGCGATGCCACCAGTTGGAGGAAGAGCTGCTTGTGTCCTGAGTGTGTCATCAGCACCGGTTACGGGGTGGCACATCAGTGGAGTGGAGTTTCATCTCAATTTGCTCAGATTGCTAGATCCAAGGGGAACCCTTGCTGGCGTCGTTGGTTAGGTAAGGTTGTTGGTATCTATTGTGGATTACTACTTCTGAGTTCTTTGAAATACTTTAGATCTATTTTGGATTGAGGATTTGTTGTGGCTTTGTATTTGAAATGCTTAGTACTGTATTGATTTAGGAACATATGATTGTGCTGATCTGAATCTGGATTGGGAATTGGAGCTTTGTGGGTTCTTCTCATGTTTAGAACCTAATCTAGTTTGGGATTGAGATGAGGGTTCGTTTGAATAGGTTCTGTTCAAGCTTTATTTAGTGAGCAAAGCTTTATGTTGTGTGATACAGATTTTAGCTGGTTTACGGATGGGTCTTTGAAGGTTTTTCTTTGGTGTTTTAGCTTCCTTCCATGTGCTTACTTGAATGAGGTTTAGATGTGTTTTGCAAATGGTGTATGATGCATTTATTATTGAAAGGTTTGAATGGGTAAATTGTTGCCGCACACGTGGATTAGATGAAACTTCTGTGGTGTTGCCGTGAGGGGTGGACATGGTTTGAATTGGATGTTGGGTGTGAATTAAACAATGATGGGTTGAATCACTTGTTTCTTGGATTTGGTCAGCTTGAAAGGGATTAATGCCGAGTTTATCTTTTGATCTTGTGGTAGAGATCTACTACTTTCTTGGAGCTATTTGGGACCACCATAGTTTTCTTGGAGGTTGAACCTAATCGTAATTATGTTGAGTAATTAGGCTTAATTAGGAGCTAATCATTTAATTATGATTAATTAGATGAATATGATAATTAGGATAATTCTAATTAATTAAGGTAATTTGTTTAGCTAAGTATCATGTATTATGATAGCTAAATAACTATGTCCTTTGATATAAATTATTGACTTGGCTATTTTGCTACGGATATATTTGGACAGGGGGTTCTCTTCGCGCACGAGCACATACATTTGAGATGGATACTTTCTGACTTATCTCTGTATATATTGTCAGGTTTCTGTGCATAGTTTCTTTTATGGATAGTAGTAGGATTTACCTTTATCTGTCTTTTGTTTATCCTTCTTGATACTTACTGCTTAATCCTTTGATATCCTCAATGTTTATTTCAATACAATATCCATGCTTGATACTTTGATTCTTTAGAGTACACATGTGTGCACATTTGCGTAGGGGAATTTATATGTCATATGATACTTGACATTTATTGATACCTAGCATTATTGCTTACTTAGTAGCTTATTGTAGGTCATGAATTATGTTTCAGACCTGTACATGTTATATTGAGGTTTGCTTGATGAGTATTGCACGTGTTAAAGTCATGCACCATCTTTGCATTATTGCATACCTGGCGATCTTCATCTCCCTTGTGGCTGGGATGGATCGTTAGTCATATCAGGATCTGCACACACTGTCACTCATGGGTTAGTGGTACTATCAGGAGGGTATGTGTAGTTGCCCTGTTAAGGCTCTGCTCGACCGCTCATGAGTAGTGGTTTCTGTAGCGTGGTAGTAGATGGGATCCCTCCTCTTTCATGTGATATGAGGAGATGTGAGCGGTGCTCCCCTATATGACTTGGGATAGGAGAGTGCCCTCTGCCAGCATCTTGTCCACTCGGTTACTCAGGAGTAGTAATGACAGAGTGCGTACCGTTGTCATAGCTCTACCCACTCGACCTCACCCATGACCGATGATGGTGGCTGACTAACATCAGGGGTGACCATGTCATTGCATCATGTGCACGATTGCATGGATTGTATTTGATTATGTTTGCTGTACTTGTTTTAGCTATGATTGTTGCATTTGAATGACATGGACATATAGGAGATATTTTGTTTGCATATGGTATGGTGACCATTCAAGTTCGGAGATTTATGACCTTCATACCCAGCAGGTTGGTTTGATATGGGTATGTACTTGCATGTAATTTACCGGTCATGTATTCTGATTTTCTCTATGAGACTGTATCTCCTTACTTCTGTACTGCTTTGTATAACCTTTAACAACCATGTATATCTATCTATTTACCAGTGGAGTTCCCCTGGACTCACCACCGTTTGTTATGTTTTCTGTTTCCAGGCGGATGCACTTGGAGTCGTCAGGAGAGAGCCCAACAGCCAATCCATTTCGTTGAGGCGCTCCGATTTTTTGTTTGTCTTTGTGGTGGGTTTGTTTTCCTTTTTGGTTTCCGTGGACTTATATTTGTCCCGTACTTTGTGTTCGTGTGCTCTAGAGGAGCTTATGATTATACGTGTGTGATGTAAGTTGTGTTGGCACGCGTCTTCATTTGTTGTGATATATTTTATTTCCTTTATGTTATATTTTTCGGCCGTGTGGGCCGAGGTTATAGAGGTGGCCATGTAGGTCGGTATAATGAATTCAGATTATCCGTCATATAGCGGAGATATTGTTCAATTTATATCGGATCAGTGGCTCCCTCGGTACGTGACACTTATTTGATATCAGAGCGAGGTTTACGAGTCATTCTAGGTATTTGTGGATTTTTCGGAGTTTATTAGATACCAATTTATTACGTTTTCAGATTTTTCGGAGTCATTTTTTTCGACACGATCGTGTTTGGGACTTGGCGCGATGAGACTTCTTCGGGTGATAAGTATTTCCTCAAGTCTCTTGTATCCTCTTCTTTATTAAGATATGGTTAGATAATTTCGAATGTATATTTAGATATATGATCACGATGATGCGAAGAAGATGGAGTTGGACATCAATCTTGGCATGAATTGATTGGCCACTGACCACGACGGTGAATCTTTACATAGTGCGTAATTTAGATGTTGCGGTTATCTAATTTCTCAAGTTGTGTAAATGGGCACCTGTGGATCTTTTTGGTTAATTTGATGTTAATCATTAAGATTGTTGGAAGGAAAAGACCAATTGCATAGTCAACAATTGTATATTCATAAAGAAAAATGATAGGGAGAGTAAAAATGAGAGAGTGAATGGTAGAGTCAATGACGTGACACTTTACAAATAGCGATCTCCGACGGATCGTGCCCCCCAGGATATAGTTTGATTCGGGGCGGTGACCGAAGGCTGCCAATGGTGTCCAAACGATAATCGGACGTGTGCATGTAAAGTGTCACGTCATTCACTCAAGTGTCACATTATTCACTCTACCATTCACTCTCCCATTTTCACTCTCCCTATCATAGCTCATTCATGAATAGTGGGAATGCAACATTGAAGGAGATGAATATAGTCAAACTAGCCATGGACGTGATGAAGGTTTTAGTAGGTTGGGAAGTTCATCTTATTTTTTTTTTGGATTTATAAGAGATATCTAGGCTTGCGTCCCGACTAATCCACTTTGCTGACCAGTCCTGTCCCACGACCTTTAACGAGAGTCCCCACCGGTCAACGAGGGTAAATCACGGGATGAAGATGCATGGCGACTTCACCACTAATAATATCGGCACCCGATGGCCCGACCACGCAGTAGCCTGTGGTGATTTCTTCCGTCAGCATACTGCGTGCTTTACCAGGGAGGAATCGAACTCGAAAAGTGAAGGATCATCCAAGTATGTCATTGCTAACGCGCCATGCCCGCGAGGGCTGGGAAGTTCATCCTAGTGTCTACATGTAATTAAGTTATGCTTTAGCTATGTATATGTATATACACAAATATATTCTTTTTGGTTGCTTATGTTAACAGAAGTATTGGAGCTCAGGTGGATATTGACAAGGCCATCTGAAGATTACATGAGGCCTTAGGCGGCTAGGGAAAAAAATAGGCCATTAATATTTAAAAAAAAATTCTCAGCAACCGGTTTAAATATTTTTTTAAAAAATAAAATATTAATTTAAAAATAGATTTTTTTTATAAAATTTAATTTTCTAATTTTTTTGATATACAAAAGTATTAATTAAATTGTTATATTCAATTTTTGATAAATTTTTTCAATTTATAAAATTATTAGATTATTTAATCTTTCTTGCGACATTGTTGAACACGTAAATAAAATTTTATTAATTTTAATTTTGAAAAACTTGTTAGACATGTGATTTTAATATATAATTCCCTACTATTTTATCAAAATAAATTTACTTAGAATTAAATGAATTATAAAACTTGATTTATACGGTGTACTTTTAATTATGTTTGATTTGAATCGATTAATTTAAGCATTATATAATAAATTAGATATGTAAAACTTAAATATATATATATAATAAATCAGATAAGTACACTTAAAACGTATTAAAAATCTATTAATATTATTTTATTATTTTTAAAGTGAATAAATCAGGTTTGAGATGTCATAATTTGCTTGCACCTAAAAAAAAGAAAAAGTAGGAAAAAATGTCATGCAATTACAATTTCCTATTTGCTAATAATTTATTTTTTCAATAATATTTGGTTCCATAATGATTTATTGCATAATCCATTTCATTCATAATTTATTATTTATATAGAATAATAAAGAACATTTTTGAGAAAAAGAAAAGAGTGAAAAAAAAACACCTAAGGAAGGGGGAAAATGGATGACTTCTTAAAGAATTAGTGGATGAGGGAGGAAAATGTATTTGATGAGAGAATGAGTCAAAGAAGATCAACTAATTACAAAATGGTAAAAAATAAAATAAAATTCTGTATTATAGCTCTATATAGAATTTTAAGAGAATAAAATAATTTTAATTAATATAGAATTAATTGTTATTAGTGTTGGAATAGGAAAATGAGTTGTGATTGAGCGAGGATGAAGAAAAATCAAAGCATTAGATTCTAAAGCATATGCATGCCGGGGCGGAGCCACTCAGGAGAGGACCAAAAAAATATTATAAAATAATATTTTACATATCCCAGAAAAAAACAAAGGAATCATGAGACAATTAAAAAATGAAAATGAGCTTGTTCATTTTGACATGTTACTCTTTGATGCACACATATTACTAATTGTTTTTTTTTTTTTTGCAAACTCATATTATTTACAAAATTTCATTATATTTCAAATACATTATTGAATAAAAATACTAATTTTTTATATTTTATTCTTTTTTCTATTGATACCTAGTTGTTAGTTTATTATGTTCTCAGCATCATAACCATCTTTAATTTTATGATTCTCTTCTTTAGTATTTATTTTTTTCCTAATTGAACGACATAATAAACATCTACGATATGCCGAAAGCAAGATACATGTTGATCCACTTCTTTTCTTATTTTGTTTCCCATACAAGTATAAGAAAAAAAATTAGGCAGATGACGCAAAAAAAAGATACACAATGATGTGGCTTGCAAATCGGAGATCCCACTAAAAAAACAGTGATTTAGGGACGAAATTTTGGGACAGATATTTTTCATCCCAAAATTGCAATAAATTTTGCAACAAAAAAAATATTTGTCGCAAATTAGGAACGAATTTAGCAACGAAATACGTTCGTCGCAATTTAGCAATAAAATATTTTTCGTCCCAAAATTATTGTAATTCAGCAACGAATTCAAATATTCGTTGCTAATTCTGCGACGAATCTACAACGAATTTAATATTTGTTGCAAAATTTGTGATGAATAATAAATTCGTCCCAGATTTCCTCAAAAATATAATAATAATTATAATTAAGTTTTATAAATCAGGGACGAATCTAGAGAATCTAGGATTCGTCCCAGAATCGAGGACGAAAACTGTATTCGTCCCAGAATCTGGGACGAATCCTATATTAATCCCAGATTCTGGGACGAATCTTTGAAATCGTCTCAGACTCGGGGACGAATATAGGATTCGTCCCAGATTCTGGGACGAATACAGAATTCGTCCCAAATTTTGGGACGAATACAGAATTTGTCCCAGATTCAGGACGAATCTGTTGATTCGTCCTAGATTCTGGGATGAACCATGGATTCGTCCCAGAATCAGGGACGAACATACATTTTCATCCCTAAATCTGGGATGAATCCTTGATTTGTCCCAGGTTCTGGGACGAATCATTGATTCGTCCCAAATTCTGGGATGAATCATTTAATTCGTCCCAATTCTGGGACGAACCTGTGGATTCGTCCCAGAGTCAGGGATGAATATACTTTTTCGTCCCTAAATCTGGGACGAATTAGGATTCGTCATAGAAAAAAATAAAAAAAAATTAATCAAGTAAAAATTCCTATTTATAGATATCGAAATATTTACACAAAATCGATTCCTTATCTTGATATATAGTTACAAAATTAGTTACAAATTAACGTTAATGAAGTTCAGAACGACACAAAATTAATTGTATATGTTTGTATAGCTCTCCAGATTATAAAAATGTTATCAAACATTATTAATGCTAAATATATTAATTGATTAGATTTTTTTAATACAAACTATTTAAAAAATGAAATTCGGATAAAACATTCACTAGTTTCGATTATTATTTCAAATTGTTATTTCAGAGCACTTATAAATTCAGCAGAAGTAGATGAACACGTATAAACATGCAAAATTTTAATATAGGTTTATTATATTTATAAATTAAATCAGAGTGTTCTGAATGTTACGAAATTAGTTTTATATATTTGTATAGCTCTCCTGATTATAAAAATGTTATCATATATTATTAAGGTCAAATATATTTATGGATGTAATTTTTATAACACTAAACTATTTAAAAAATTTAATATGGTTTAAAAAATCATTGGTTTCGATATAATATTTGAAATTTATATTTGAGAGCACAATTCAGGAGAAGTAGATGAACACGTAGGAATCGATTTCGTATATTTCCGATATCTCTATGTATGGTTTCGGACTCACTTTATTTATTTATAGTTAATAAGGATTCGGGGACGAATCCTTGATTTGTCCCTGATTCTGGGACGAATCTGTGGATTCATTCCAGATTTTGGAACAAATCAATGGATTCGTCCCAGATTTTGGGATGAATCTATGGATTCGTTCCAGAATATGAGAAGAATCTAGGATTCGTCCCAGAATTAAAAATAATTATAAAATGCTAACCGTATTGGAAACCCTACTTAGAGATATCGGAATTACACTAAACCAATTAGTATGTGTTTATCCCCTTTTCCTAATAATATATATCCTCATATATCATATTTTGATCCAATTTTTTTTATATTGACAGTTAAATTAAATATGTAAATGTATATATAGCTAATTAATCATGAGTTCAATATGAGTCAGAGTTACAAATTGATGTTAGAGAGATAGTTCACGAAATGATACAAAACTACTTCTATGTGTTTGCTCTCTTGATTATAAAAATGTTATCAAACATTATTGTGGCCAAATTAAATATATTTAGTTTAATACATAAATTTTTTAATACTAAACTATTTAAAAAATCAAATTCGGATAAAAAAATCATTGGTTTCGATATATTATTTGAAATTTATATTTGAGAGCACTTATACATTCAGGAGAAGTAGATGAACATGTAGGAATCGATTTCGTATATTTTCGATATCTTTAGGTATGGTTTCGGAATCACTTTACTTATTTATAGTTAATTTTAATTCGGGATCGAATGCTTGATTCGTCCCTAATTCTGGGACGAATCTGTGGATTCGTTCCAGTTTTTGGAATGAATCAATGGATTCGTCCCAGATTTTGGGATGAATCTGTGGATTCGTCCCAGTATCACAAATGATTCTAAAATTTTAACCGTATCGGAAACCCTACTTAGAGATATTGGAATTACACGAAACTAGTTCGTACGTGTTTATCCCATTTTCCTAATAATATATATATCATCATATATCATATTTTGATCCAATATTTTGTATAATGATAGTTAAATTAAATATGTAATTAATGTATATACAGCTAATTAATTATGAGTTCAATATGAGTCAGAGTTACAAATTGATGTTGGAGAATAGTTCTCGGAATGATACAAAACTATTTCTAAGTGTTTGTGTAGCTCTCCTGATTATAAAAATGTTATCAAACATTATTGAGGCCAAATTAAATATATTTAATTTATTAACATAAATTTTTTTAATACTAAACTATTTAAAAAATCAAATTCGAATAAAAAAATCATTGGTTTTGATATATTATTTGAAATTTATATTTGAGAGCACTTATAAATTCAGGAGAAGTAGATGAACACGTTGGAATCGATTTCGTATATTTCCGATATCTTTAGGTATGATTTCGGAATCATATTACTTATTTATAGTTAATTTTAATTCGGGGACGAATCCTTGATTGGTCCCTAATTCTAGGACGAATCTGTGGATTCGTTCCAGATTTTGGAACGAATCAATGGATTCGTCCAGATTTTGGGATGAATCTGTGGATTCGTTCTAGAATCTGGGATGAATCTAAGATTCATCCCAGAATCACAAATAATTATAAAATTTTAACCTTATCGGAAACCCTACTTAGAGATATCGGAATTACACGAAACTAATTCGTACGTGTTTATCCCCTTTTCCTAATAATATATATCCTCATATATCATATTTTGGTCCAATATTTTTTATATTGATAGTTAAATTAAATATGTAATTAATGTATATACAGCTAATTAATTATGAGTTCAATATGAGTCAGAGTTACAAATTGATGATGGAGAGATAGTTCTTGGAATGATACAAAACTATTTCTATGTGCTTGTGTAGCTCTCCTGATTATAAAAATGTTATCAAACATTATTGAGGCCAAATTAAATAGATTTAATTTATTAACATAAATTTTTTAATACTAAACTATTTAAAAAATCAAATTCAGATAAAAAAATTATTGGTTTTGATATATACTTAAATTTATATTTGAGAGGACTTATAAATTCAGGAGAAGTAGACGAACATATAGGGACCGATTTCGTGTAATTCTGATATTTCTAGGTAGGGTTTTGAACTCAATTTATTTATTTATAATTAATTTTAATTCTGGGACGAATCTAGAATTCGTCCCAGATTCTGGGACGAATCTATAGTTCGTCCTGGATTATGTGATGAATTTTATGATTCGTCCCAAAATCTGGGATGAAAAGTAATATTGGTTGCTAAATTAGGGATGAAATTAGCGACGAAAAAGATTCGTCCCAAAATGACTTTATATAAAACATCCCATCTCATTTGGCCAAAACCCTAGATCTGAAATTAGGCGTGCACGTGGATTTGGAGCAGCAACACAGGTACATTCTCCCCTCTCTTTTCTTCTTTTCTCACCTTCTACACCTCGGCGGGCGGCAGCAGCGGGGCGCGGGGCGGGGCTGGCTGCGTGTCCTCGAGCCGCTGGCGGGCGGCAGCGGCGGGCCAGGGGCGCTGGCTACGTCGCCTCGAGCCGTCGGCGTCGCCGGCGTTGCCCTCGAGCCGCTGGCCGCTGGCGTCCGCCAGGGGGCTGCGGGGCTCTGGCGACGGCGGAGGCAGGCTGTGGGAGCTAGCGGCACTGGCAGCGCGCGGGTCATCGGCAGTGGGCTCTGCAGCGGCGGCGGCAGGCTGTGGCAGCGCCGAAGCAGGCTGTGGGCGCTGGCGGCGCCGGCAGCGGGCACGAACGACTTGGTGCCTGGTTCCAGTGCTAGCCAGCTCGATAATTATATCTACGTGGAGTAGCTTCCATTTGAGTCTCCTCTGCTTGTTTTGTGGTCAGGTACCGTGCTCAAGAGATGGAAAGAGTGCTTTTCCTTCTGGTTTGAGTTCATTAGCACTCAAGCTTATTGTACGATTCCAGTTCTATCCCTTCGAATGCCATTATCATGCATACCATTACAAAGAACATGAGATCACCTCCAAATTAACTTATACTAGTTAATTAGCTACTTATTTTTCTTCACTTACCCTATGTCAAACTACATACTTGTCTCTCTTTTCAGGTTTCGTCAACTTCAATTAAGGCTAAGTGTTATTACTTCCAGAGCTGTGACTAGTCATTTGATTATTTCTAGTTAATTTATTTTTGGTGTTCCAATTACTACTAAACACACTTTTTATTTTTAAATTTAAGGTTGTTTGCTATATTTAGCTTCAACTAGCACATTAGTATGTGTCTATTCAAGTATGATTTCTCATTTGTTCTCTGGTTAGTTAATTTAATTGCTCAAATGTCCTACCATTTAAGAGATATGGTGATATTTTGGAAAAGTTACTATTTCTAATCCATATAGTATGGAAGGCTTTTATAATAATAATATATATACCTATATTTCGAATTTCAAGCAGAATAATATGATCACAAAATAAAGATATTGATTATTAACTTTTTATTATCTTCCTTTAGAAGAACATATAGTGTCGTTCTTTATTAATCCCGTTTTTTGTCTGATAGTGCAATTATGTCAAGCAGATGTTATCATATTTAAAGAACTATTGAAGAATTATTTAATCATATTTGAAGAAATATGATAGTTCTTTTACTTGCTGCTTATTATAATTAATCGTTAGTTTTATAAATAGTTTTTTTTAGTATTAGTTATTCATGTTATTATAAATTTGAAATAGAGAAAATGCAGAATGAAAGAATGTGGATGTATACAAAGAATTTACCTAACCGTCGGGGTTTAACTGATGAGTTTAAAATTGGGTTGACCCAATTTTTGAATTTTGCATCTAGTCAAGTTGAGTATATGGATGACAATAAAATAAGGTGTCCATGTAAAAAGTATCACAATGGCAAATTCTTACTTATGATCAAGTTGAAGAACAACTTTGTCGATTTGGTTTTACCACGAATTATTATAATTGGACATCCCATGGTGAACCGTTTATATCTAATGATGATTTTGAACGAAATATACAAGTTTCAGTTGGTGGTGATCAGAGTTATTATAATCAATTAAATTCATATCAGATGATGGTAATTGATGCAACGGGTCAGAATTTCAATCCTGACACACATGGTGCAAGTTCTAGTTATCCTCCAATAGTTGAACAAATGTTTACTACTTATACATCACCGTTGGAGGAAGTAGAAGTACCACCTATAGATGAAACATATCTTCAATTTCAAGAAGTGTTGAAGGCGGCTGATGAACCATTATGGGTTGGTTGTGACAGTCACACTAAATTATCTCTCACTGCAAGACTGTTGAATGTTAAGGCAGAGTATAATGTGTCACAAGATTGTTTTAATGATTTTATTCAAGTTATTGGAGAGGCATTGCCACGTGATCATATACTGCCTAATGATTTTTATAGTATGAAAAAACTCGTGAAAGAATTGGGTCTTCCGGTGCAAAGAATTGATGTTTGCAGAGATGGTTGTATGTTATATTGGGGAGTTGATGAAGATGTAGATATTTGTAAATTCTGTAAACAAACTAGGTACAAGAGCAATAGAAGAAATCAACGACAACGTAAATCATACAGGCAAATGTTTTATTTGCCTTTAACCCCTAGGTTACAAAGGCTTTATGCATCATAGACAACTGTTGAACATATGACTTGGCATGTAAATCATCAAACGGAAGAGGATCTAATGTGTCATCAAGCGATGCAGAGCTATGGAAGCATTTTGATAGAACATATCCAGAATTTGCAAAGGAGATTCGAAACATTAGATTAGGTTTATGTGCTGATGGTTTTGCTCCGTTTAGCAAATCTGGAAGAAATTATTCATGTTGGCCAGTTATCTTAACTCCTTATATCTTCCACCTGGGATGTGTATGAAAACTCCTTATATGTTTTTAACATTAGTGGTGCCTGGCCCCCAATATCCGAAGAAGTTAATAGATGTTTATATGCAATCCTTGATTGCAGAGTTGAAACAACTATGGGATGAAGGTTTTCCTACTTATGATGTTCATACTAATCAAATGTTTGTAATGAAGGTTACTCTTCTTTGGACGATAAATGACTTTCCAGCATATGGTATGCTATCGGGTTGGAGTACCGCTGGGATCTTTGGATGCCTAATATGTATGGAGAGATCTAAGTCAATCAGATTGAAACACGGGAAGAAACCAAGTTATTTTGATTGTCATAGACAATTTTTGCCACCAAATCATAATTTCAGAAAAAATAAAGATGAATTCACAAAGAATAGAATTGAAAGAACACTTCCTCCATTGAGATTAACAGGTGAACAGATTTGGTTCAGAATTTGTGACTTTCCATCAGTTATTGAAGAGTCATATGGTGCACCATATGAATATGGAAGTACACATAAATGGACTAAACGGAGTATATTTTTGGACTTACCGTATTGGCAAAATCATTTGATTCATCATAATCTTGATGTAATGCATATTAAGAAGAATGTTTTTGATAATCTGATAAATACAGTGATGGATATCAACGGGAAAACTAAAGACAATTTGAATGCCAGAAAAGATATGTGACTTATTTGTAAAAGGCCCACTCTTGATGACGATGAAAGTAGTAGGGGACCAAAGCCAAAGGCAGTTTATATATTGAATAAGGATCAGAGACGTGTTGTTTGTGAATGGTTGAAATCATTAAAATTTACAGATGGATATGTCTCTAATCTTGCAAGATGTGTTGATATGAAGGAATACAAATTGATTGGTTTAAAAAGCTATGATTGTCATATAATTATGCAAAGGCTCATTCCTATTGCTTTTAAGGAACTCTTACCAAATTTTATATGGGGTGTCATTACAAAGTTGAGCATTTTTTTATGTCATATATGCTCAACAGTTTTGAGACATTCACACATGGAAAAGTTAGAGAGAGACATTCCAATTATTTTATGTAATTTAGAAAGAATATTTTCACCATCATTTTTTGATTCTATGGAACATCTTTTGGTTCACTTGCCATACGAGGCCAAAGTTGGAGGACCTGTCCATTTTCGATGGATGTATCCATTTGAAAGGTAAAATTTTCATCTATACAATTTATACAATGAGTCCATTTATACAAGTTATTATATATTAATATCTAATACAATATGTTTCATTACTATCAGATTCTTATATCATTTGAAGAAAAAAGTGAAAAATAAGGCATGAGTTAAAGCCTCAATTGTTAATACATACATTGTGGAGGAAGTTACAACTTTTACATCATATTATTTTGAGTCTCATGTTCATAGCAAAAGACAAAGAGCGGGAAGAAATGATGAGGGTCCTATTGATCTCAATCTAAAGTCCTTCTCAATTTTTAACTATCTTGGTCGACCAAGTGGACCATGTAAGCAGAGATACTTAACTGGCCAAGAATGGCGAGCAACCCAAACATATATTTTATTGAATTGTCCAGAAGTATCGTCATATTACGAGTTAATATAAATATTTATTTATATTTCTAATGTTGTAAATTGTTTGTGTGATAAGTTTTTTATTTTTTTTGAAGGATTTTCCATAACTTATATTCAGGATTGTCGCCACAACAGTTTGATCGCTTATGCGATGAAGAATTTGCACCATGGTTTAAATCATATGTAAGTAGACAATCTAAATTTGGTTTATACATATGCAGACTTTTAACACTTGGCGTATTTGATTTTAGGTTCATGATAATCAAGCTCACCTTGAACATGAGATGTTAATCAATCTGTCATGGGGTCCAAAAGCGCTTGTACGCACTTGGCCAGCATACTTCATAAATGGATATAATTTTCATACTCAAGAATATAGAATGGAGAAGAGTGCAATGAATAGTGGGGTTTGCGTTCAGTCATCTAATGACGGAGGTGCAAATAGTGATTTTTATGGCTTGTTGGAAGAAATTTTAGAGATAGAATACCTTGGCCCAGAAATGCGAGTTATCTTATTTATGTGTCGTTGGTTTGACCCTGTCAGAGGTATGAAGGTGCATCCACACTATAATTTGGTTGAAATAAATCATAAGAGATTCTATAAAAGATATGAACCATTTGTGTTGGCACAACAAGCAATTCAAGTTTTTTATTCTTCATATCCTAGTTTGAAACGTGATAAGATTGATTGGTGGGTTGTTTGTAAAACCAGAGCATGGAAAAAAATTAAGGAACTTTGGGAAAATATTGCATATTAACAGGAGGAAGTTGCAAACACATTTCAAACAGAGGAATATATTATTCCAACTTTACGTGTCACGCCCCGAGACCCAGGACCCGCTGATCCAATAGAAAATCGGACAACAGCTCCCCTGTCCGGCGGACAATTTACACATACATACAATATCCAAACCATACACAATATATATATTTGGCCTCAGGCCTCAAAATCAAGACACAATATGACCATAACACAAAGTAAATCATACCTGACTGCGGACCGGTCCAACTTACGATAAATCAACCAATACATAAACCCCTTAGGGCACACTACAACACTCACAAGACATATACAGAGTCCTAAAAGAAATATGAAATAAATACATCGCCAAGTACGAAAACAAAACCCTGTCGTCGCGATGGGTAGGGACTGGCTGTTGGGCTCTTCTGGCGACTCCAAGTATTTCAGCCTGAAAATAAAAATATATGGCAACGGTGTGAGTCCATAAACTCAGCGGATACCCAGAATAGATATGCATAGAAAGTTATACTAATAATAAGAGTTCCGCTAATACAGTCTCATATCAACAATAGGGAAAGACTAGTACTGAAAATACTGAGGTAGATACATACCTGAATCCATCTAACCTGAAAAGAGGGTAATAAACACCTATGGAACACCAATAGACATATAATCTTAGATAACAAGTCTCCAGTATATGCATGTCAAACAAGTGCAAAAATCAAGTGCAGCAAACAATGCACGATGCAAAATATGCACATGGTGCAATGACATGTGTCACCCCTGACGCCAGTCAGATCATCGTACACCTGTCATAGGCGACGTCTGAGAGGGTAGAGCTATGACAACTGTACGCACCCTGCTATCACTGCTCCTGAGTGACCGGGTGGACAGAATGCTGGCGGAGACTACGCTCCTACCCCAAGCAATGGGGGAGTCTAGCTCTCATCTCCTCATGGCTCAGTACGAAAAGGGATCCCTGACTGCTACCACGCCCGGACCCACCCTCCAAATAGTGGCCGAATGGAGCAATACAGGGCAAATGCGCACACCCTACGGTATCCACTAACCCATGAGTGATCGTGTGCGCATATCGTGTACCGGAAAACGATAGGCTCAACCACAAGGGAGTCGCTGATCCCCGGCATGCAACAATGCAGAGATGGTGTATGATAGGTACACATACCACCCTCACCAAGTCCTCAGTATACTAAGTCTTAGTCCGAATCCTATAGCAGGAAATACAGGTAACCTACAAGGTATACTGGCCGGAAACTACTGATCCCTCAATGTCAAATGCAAGAGATACATCACGATATCTAAGCATACGTATAGATATGACAATACCTGAGACTGTATGGAACTAACAGCATAATAACTCTGGGATAAACAACAGGTATCCAGAACAAGCATAATAAACCAGGATAGCGTATAATCTTACTACTATCTATAACAGTCTATGCATAACAACATGACAATATCAGAAAAGATAAGTCAAAAGGTACCCGCCTCAGTCGTAAGGTGCTCGTATCAGAAAGAACCTCCCGTCTGATGATCAGCAATGTTAAATCCAATCAATGTCCTGTATCAAAGGCATAATGTTTAGCTACAATAATATATAATTTATAGCTAAACGAGTTATCTCAATTTATTAGGATCGTCCTTGTTATCCCGTTTCATTTAATTAGTTACAATTAAATGAGTAACCCTTAATTATCCCAAGTTACCTAGATTAGATCCCAATTAGGTGTAGCACATCATTCATCAAGTTGCTAACCTCAAACATAACCAATTCATTCTAAACCACAGGAATCCAAACATTCTTAATCACTCTTCGCCACATATTAACTCAATTTGATTAACCATATACTATTAATTATCATCATAGTCATACCACTGATTCACACAGCCACCTACTATAGCTCACGACATAGTGATAAAGAGTTTACATAGCTAAGCAAATAGAAAGACAAGATCCCAAAATAAAATTGCATTCCAAGATCTACAATTCAAATCTGAAATCAATTCCTCCCTACTAATCAAAACCAAATAGTCGTTTCATCCAAGATGAACCACCAATTAAATGACTCTTACCTGAGATGACAACTTCCCCATGATCGACACTGCAAAGATTCTACCAAAATCGAAACCCACAGATCCAAACAACAACCACACACATTGATACAAGTCCAAGCTACCATTTAACCCATAATCGAAACCACATCAATAGCTACCATTACTGATCTACTCAATTTATGCTTGATTCTGTACAAGCTAGAAAACAAATCCACAATCAACCTAGCTAACCCAAAATGACTTATCAACTAAACTTTAATTTCTTAACCAAGGCTTTAACCCACCTATACACTATGAATCAACCAAACCCTTCTTATTGAAATGAATACTAGCATAATCCTTGTGATAAACATCAATCTCAATTGTATCACAGAGTTCAAATTTCCTCTTCTTCTATCCATCAACTTCGTCTATACTCCAACCAATTTTTAGAGATTATCCATAATTAAGAAACAAGAGTGAACTACCTTAATTAAACCTTAGCTAATCGATCCACAACAGATTTGTTCAAGATTAATATCAACAAATCAACACTTACCTGAGCTCTCCCACGCACAACGCCTCTGCACTGTCCCCAACTCGTAGTCACTCCAACAAACGATCAACACTCTTCCGGCACAGATCTGAAGTGGAAGTTCCCCCATCGTCTCAACTCTCCAAGTCTCAAGATAGAGCTTCCACCCGTCGTGGCTGGAGATCGGCGGCTGGTGGATCGAAGTTAGGGCACTCGAGATGGGCGATGGCAGCTGCTTGTGGCGTCGATCGGGAGGAAGAGAAGGGATCGGGCGTGTGGGTACTTGGCTGCAGGTGAAGAAGAGAGGAATAGGAGTCGGCGCTGCGGCTGTGGCTAGGTCACGCGAGAAGAAAGGGAGAGCTGTGGCCGAATGAAGAGGAGAAAAACGAAATTATAAAGGGATGGGACTTTTACGAAAAAGTCCCTCTATGTTTCTCAAATTCACACTCTGCCCTTAGGGTAAGGATTTTAACCATTTAACCCTCCCATATATTATAATCCACCTCCATAAATCTCTAGGGTTAGATTATTTACCCTTTCGTAATTTAAGAGTTTACCTGTAAACCCTTGATAAGTTTTAAGTTTTTACAATAAAGCCCCTTGGGCTCCTCCCGTAGGGCCGGAAACCCTAGACTCTATCCGGAAAAAATCCCGAAAAATTTTCTGGTCCGGATTTTCGAATTGCCGTATTTTACATTACGAGATCCCAGTGGAATAGTCATAAACATGGATGCAAGTGAAATTAATGAGGAAGAGGAAGACGAAGACGAAGACAAAGACGATGAGAATGAGGATGATGATCTAGAGGAC
Source organism: Boesenbergia rotunda (assembly GCA_024364735.1). Taxonomy (NCBI): domain Eukaryota; kingdom Viridiplantae; phylum Streptophyta; class Magnoliopsida; order Zingiberales; family Zingiberaceae; genus Boesenbergia; species Boesenbergia rotunda. The sequence goes on from JAGFNQ010005673.1 coordinate 56,732, forward strand.
GACGACGATGATCAGGATACGGATGTGGCTGAGAATGATAATGAGGATTTTGATGTTTAATGATAGATAATATTTTATAAAATGATATGAATTAATTTAGTTCAATATACAAATTTATAAAGCTTATAAATCATTCTTAATTGCTTATATATGACATTTTTTAAATTATATATTCTATTTGTTAATGCACTGTATCTTTTTTACAGGTCATTACAGGTAACATACAGTTATTTTGTTGCGCACTCTCTGATTAGATAGCAAAAATGGTAAGTTTTTTCATGTTTTTCATTATGTATTGAAATTTTATTTATGCGTCGCCATACTTTTGTTTGATAGTTTGGACGTCGTGGACGTAGAGGGTCTTCTCATGGCCCTTCTGCTTCAGCACATGATGTAGGAGCTTCACCAGTACCTTCTCATTCGCCGTCGCCACTGTCAGGTGCAGGATCTTCACATGCACCTTCTCATTCGCTGGCGCCAGTATCAGGTGCAGGATCTTCACATGCACTTTATCATTTGTCATCGCTAGTACTGTCACATGCACTTTCTCATTCAGGTGCAGGACCTTCACACGCACCTTCTCATTCACCGCCGCCAGTACCTTCACCAGTCCATTCTCTGATACCTATGCAAAATATTGAACCGGCTAGAAACTCAGCTACTGAGACACTCCAGAGTTTATAGTTCCGATCGGAGATTCGTAAGTATTGTAAAATATCTATTTTTTTCAACTATCTTAATTATTTAATATATATTATTTGAAATTTTATGATAGGTTTGAAAACTCTGTATGGATTATTCACGATATTAATAGAATCATGAATAATCACTGGGGAGGTACTTCAATATCATATTCAAGCACTCCATCTGCTAATAATGAGTTATGGTGGAATGAGTTCAAGGGATATTGTCTTTGTTTATTTATGAAATTAAAGTTAGTATGTAATTAATTATTCTTTTTCATTTCAGCGGGCATTCAATTGGGAGCCGAGTGAAGAAATGGAAATAAAAAGTTTATTTAAAAAAAAGTGGTGATCACATTAGGCATGTACTGAATCATGCCAAGACTCGGGGAAAAAGCCACCATGCATCACTGATGAAAATTGGGTCAAAATTTACAATGTTTGGGAAACGGATGAGAGCAAAAGTAGGAGTTATCATAATAAGATAAATCAATCTTTTAATTCTGGAGACGCATTTGTTATATATGCGGGAGGCTATTAATATAGATGAGCACAGATGCAGATTGGTAATTTATTTAACTCTCACTAATTTTTAATTTATATCAAAGTATTTCATTATTTCTAATGATGTTTTTTAGACGAAGGAATTGGGGAAGGAGCCCGTATTCATTGAAACTTTCGCTCATGCTTTTACAAAAAAAGACAAGACTTGGAGTGGGGATAGAACCAAATTAATAAAGGTTAGGATTAATTTTTATTTGATTTTAAAATATTATTATTGTCATTGTTTTATAATTTTTCTTATGACCGTGGGACAAATATGATGAGTTAGAGCTAACATTGATAAATTCGCAACCTAGCAAAAACACTGGCAGCTCTGAACCTTCTGTTGGCAACTGCATGAATTTATGGTTGGAGGCTAGTGGGATCGAAAGGGGGAAGAATATTAGGAATGGTTCCTTGAGCAGAACCCAAAGAGTTGCTGGCATATCTTCCTCTTCTACCCCACCAGTAGTTCTTCTCAGATACTTAGCTTTACTGAAGAGGTATCCCATTTGAAAGGTATAATATTCCAAAGAGAAGAAGAAATGTTGCAAAGGGATCAAGAAATTAGAGAATTACGTCGGCAGCAGGACATGATCATGCGACATCTTCAGTTAAACTCCGCTCCAATGCAGAATCCTCCCCGTTTAGGTGATGATGGTGGCGACGATGATGTAGATCATGGTGTTGATTGTTCGTGACTTTATTATGTATGAATATTACTTATCTCATAATTACTATTTTTGAATATTAATATTTGTTTGTGCAATTTTTGTTATTGTTTGTGCTGATTCATGTAGCTATTGTTGGGATGTTGAACATCATGTGGGCTTAGCAATTGAGGATTTACAATGTCAGAAAATTACATTTTTCCAAAGATCCTGTGTATTGATGCCAGGCCAATGTATATTTTACAACTCCATTGGCTGGAATTGCGGTTCACTTTGTTTTCAAGGAATTTGTGTTTTGTGCCTTCCCATTTCTTTACAGACATTGTACTGAGCCACTGATTTTTGTCCATGTCTATGGTTTTGGAGAGTCACTTATTTTCCATGTTGTTCATCATGTTTCTTATATTGCTGGCCGTGTGAAAGAATACAAATATAGTACATTTTTATACTAAAGGACATCTTATATTTACTGATTTGTTGCTACATTTTATGTTGCAGATTAATGGAATATACAGAGATTGACCGCTATCTGCAAATGGACCTTGTAAGTACTTCAAGTATGATAATATCAGTGTTATGTGTTGAGATTATTTGGAATGGGCTGGCATTAAGAGCTGTTAAGAAAGATTCTGTCTGAAACAATCATGTTAACTAGTTGTAAACTGTTTATGCTGCGTTTGATTAGTATTCTGGTAATTTTGAGATTTCATTAGCATAATTTTATAAATTTCTGCACTGATTTTTGTGAAGGTGCATCAACAAATAGTCTAGACCCATGGGTTGTATTTTGTGAAGTTCCACGTCAAGAGTAGAGGAATTTGATTTATAGTTATGTTCTTCATCACCTTCTTAGTGAAATGCTTGGCCCTTTATGTCAAAGATTATTCTGCATTTTATTGTATAGTTTGACTTTATCAAGGAAAGTATTAAATAATGAAAACATTGTTTCCAAAAGCAACTCCCATTTTTCAATTAAAAGTCTCAACTTGCTTATACATAATTTGATTATGTTGTGTAATATTTATCACTTAGTTTAAGGCTTTTGGCCATGTAATATCTAATCTGTAAGATTCTTCAAACGTCTCATTAGCACCTAGATAAAATTTCAGAAGAAATAGTGGATTAATCTTTTGATGTTGGGGGAAAAATACTTCTTCAGATAGTAGTTACACTTTTCTTTGTTAGATTCTTTTAGAAGGATGGTTGTGAAGTCGGTTTAATTTAATTACATATGTAGTCCTTGCAAAATGATATTTTTCGATAAACATATTCCTATTAATCTATGCCAAAGATTATACCTTAGTTTTCAGAATATATTTGCCATGCACTGTAGCTTCTCTGGAAATGTTTTGCCTGTAATGGTTTCTACTATAATGACACAGATTAGCTGGGAGTTTCTTTCTAAACTGTTGGCATGAGATATAATGTGGCTTCTTGTTTGTTCTCTTCCTATATATGTCAATGCAAAACTTGAATATTCTCTTTTAATAAAGATTGATTTTTGAATATTGTCAGTTGTAGGAGGTTAATCCATGGTTCATGTGCCGTAATACATCATTTTCATGTTAGCAAGTCCTGTTATGGTGTTTTATGAAATTTCAGAGCACTCCTTTGAACTAATACACAATTGTCATATTAGGCGATCCATGGGTCAGACACTTTGCTGCGTGATAGTAGACCAGTCTACTGTTCAGACACAATCTTTCTTTTGAGACTGAGAAATTAGAATCATTGTCAAATGAATATGCTCATCAATCTGCTGTATACATAATAATTTTATATTTATTTATGTTCGATGATAATATATTTTTGAGTGAAAAATGATTCAAGGTAAACTAACTAATCATTATCCTTCTATATGCTTTCAATGAGGAATAGTCTTAATCAACATCCAATGATTTGGACCCCTGTGCAATGGTTTGGACCACTGTGCAATTGGACCCCGTGATTAGATGCAATGGAATTTAATCCTAGCTAGCTAGTCATATACCATGATTTGATTATTAGGAGGCTGCATTTTGTTATGTAAGAAAACAACATTTTATTATGTTAAGCATATTTTGTTATGTATACCATTTGCTAGCGATAAAATACAATTTGTTATGTCAACCACATTTTCAGAATAACTCATTCTGTTATTTGTTTGTTTATGTAGGAAAAGAAGAAAATGAAAAAAGCAAGATTGCAAATAGAAGAGGTTGATATCTGGATGTTTTTGTAGTTTTTTCATGACTTTATGGCTTTTTATGGATTGTATGTGATCATTTATCTTGTACTATATTTGGATGTTATCTGTATCATATGGATATGATGATATGTTTCATTTGGATGTTTTTATCTGTATGAATATTTGGATGTTTTATATTTGTATGGATATGATGATATGTATTGATTTGTACTATTTTATATCTATATGGATATATTGAACGTAGTTAAATTGATAATATTCATTGTATTCGAAGAAATTTGAACAATTTGGAAAGAATTTTGTAAAGAAAAAAATTCGTCCTCAACTGATCTCTCAGTTTTTGGGATGAATTTTTGGATTCGTCCCTGAATCTGGGACGAATTCACTAATTCATCCCTGATTCTAAGACGAATTCACCGATTCGTCCCTGATTTTGGGATGAATTCAAAGATTCATCCCTGAATCTGGGACGAATCAATGAATTCGTCCTTGATTCTGGGACGAATTCACTGATTCGTCCCTAAATCTGGGACGAATTCAAAGATTCATCCCTGAATCTGGAATGAATCAGTGAATTCGTCCCAAAATAGGGACGAATTTAAAGATTCATCCCTGAATCTGGAACGAATCAGTGAATTCATCCCAAAATCAGGGACGAATTTATTGATTCATCCTGAATCCAGCACGAATTATTGGATTCATAACTAAATTACATTTTTGGGACGAATCTATATTCGTCCCAGAATTTGGGACGAATCTTCAAATTTGTCCTAGATTCTGGGATGAATGGGACGAATATATTTTTTCGTCCCAGATTCTGCAACGAAACAGGTTCGTCGCAAAGTTTAGATTTGTAGGTACTGAATTTTGGGACGAATTTGTTTTCGTTGCAATTTGACAACAAATTTTGGGATAGAGTTTGGGACGAATTTTATTTTCGTTGCAATTTAGCAATGAATTTAGGGACGAAAAAATAACTTCGTCGCCAAATTCAGGGACGAATCTAGATTTTTGTCTCAGAATTTGGCGACGGCAAATCTGCAACGAATTTTTTTTTGTCGCCAAATTCGTCCTAAATTTTTTGGGACGATTTTTTTTTTTAAATTCGTCCCAGAATAGTTTTTTTTTGTAGTGAGTGCTGTCGGGTTTACTGTTGAAACTAGATCGAAGGAGGCAGCCTCCGCAACATGTTTATTAGCATTACTTATAATTTGTCTACACTAAACTAATATCTTAACTCCGCCCCTGATGCATGCGTTAAGCAGCTATTCTATTAAATGCAAATTCTTAAAGTGGCAACTGCTACAGTGCACCTTAATTCCCACCTTATTAAATGCAAATTCTTAATTAATAAATATATTTAATTTTTTTAATAATAATAGGCCCCAATTTTATTGAGGCCCTATGCATAGATCTTACTTGAGTCGGGCCTGGATATTGGTTGAGACGAAGAAGAGATTTAGTTCTGGATTAGAGGGAAAAAAAAATGAATGCCAACTTTGGATAAGGAACAGGTGAGATTAATGTAACATAATGTATGTGTAAGGGAGACAATGCTTGTGTATGGTCAGATTCCATTTGGATATTCTAAAGTGTTATTAGAATTTATGTAGGTTTTGTTTTTGTTACACCACATATTGCATCAAGGGTATAGGAATTTGGAATTGAACTAAGTGAGAAATTTGAAGTCCTATACCGAGATCGCGATAGACTTTGTTTCACAACAAAATATTAATCAGTGCATCCATTTAACTGAGGACTTCCGATTGCTTCCAAACATACACTAGAGGTTGCTCTTTTGTTAATAGCATCTTACTTTGCTGATGTGTACAAGGGAGTTCTGAATCATTTACCTCTAAAGATAACAACTTCTCTTCACTTGAAGGTGATTTTAGCATCTTTTGATTGGTCCTTAATTTATTATCTATTTGGTTGAGTGAAGAAGTAGACCCAGAGTCAAGAGGTAAACCCACTATCACCCCAACCATGTTTTATGCGCAAGACAAACATGTAAGTATTCTTTATAAACTCTTTTATGCCTCTCGTACTTCTTGATGTGGTACTAAACAAAAAGCAATGTAGCTGTGCTTTTTAGTTGAAATCTTCTTTTCGAATTCAGTGATATTGCTTGGAGTTACATATTGGACAAGAAGTTAAAGAAGTTGTAAAAGAATTCTTGATTTGCTTGAACTTGAATGGATATTGGATCAGATAGATGAATATTGTTGAGGCTACAAAGTTTGAACACACCCCAAGATTTTGATGTCGGTTGCGGTCGGCTGCTTCTCTTGCCTGATATTTGAGACTCAGGAAAAAGACTGGTCAGACCACCTTTTGGTTCTTTACTTGCCCTTGATGAACTTGAATCCACATTGCTCGTGGATAATCCACTACCTAACTTATTTTAAAATGTCTTTGGTTAATAATTTAATTTTAATTGACGGATCCATATGCTCATAGAATCATTGTAGGTTGTCAAGAAGTGATGCGATAGAATTGGTATTTTTGGATGCTATAACTATAGCTTCATCTATACATATCCAAGATGGATTATCATGTATCATGTGATGACTTAGAGAAACTGATGCTATAGAGTATGGGTATTTCGGTGCTTCAACTGTATATCCAAGATGATAATTTATTGGTATCTACTGGGTTTGTGGAGACTGAAATCCAATTCCAGCATTCCCACTAAGCTGAGAACAATCATTTGGAAATATACGAGAAGCAATATGAAAAATACTGCAGATTAAAGGGAGAAATACTAGTAGTAAAGTGAAGAACAATAGCAAATCTGTACATGAACAACCACAAACTACAGATGCAACAGGGAAATCGACCATAAAATTCTCCTGTATTTTTTTTTTCTTTTTTCGTTAAGACGAAACAAGAAACCAAGACATAACGGTCCAGATTAGACTCGACCACGGGCTAGGTCCAGCTCGGAACCGGCCCGGCTCAACGGGTTGGGTGGCCCGTTGACCCGGTTCGCCGGGCCGAATCGGAATCGGCCCGGCAGGATGCCGGGCCGGTTACGGGGCCGATTACGGTTCGCGCAGCCAAAACCCGCGAACCGGCGGTTAACCGTCGGTTCCTGGTTCAGTGCCGTTGGGAAGGTTTTGTGTTTTTTTCGACGGTTGAGATCGTTTGACCGTTTTTTGATCAATGACTATGATTTAGTGACCGTTATGATCCAAACTCTATAAATAGGGAGCTCATTTCATCATTTTCACACACAACACAACTTCTCTTCTCTCAATATCTCATTCTCAAATCTCAACTTCTCTCCGCGTTCTTTATTTTTTGACGAAAATGAAAGGAGGTCACGGAGCTTCATCATCTCGATCTCAGAAGGGAAAAGAAATAGCGTATGAGGATCCCAACCTTCAAATTCAATCCACCGATGATGAGACCGAGGTTCAGGCCCAACGCCCTTCGATCCCCGAAACGCAAGGAAGTACCGATGCAATTACTTCTAAGGTTCGGGAAAATCCTCCTTTAAAATCGTTTATTTTCACTAAATATTTTGAGAAGGTCAGACTTCCATCGGGAGAATTGCGTGCAAAATGCAAGCATTGCAATGCTTCCTACAAATTCCAAGCCGGCGGCGGCTATGGGTCATTGAAACGACATGTAGAAACGAAACACCCGACAGAACATGAGTTTGACCGCTCTCAAACATAATTATCTAGATTTTCTAGTGGTAGTTGTCACGCCCCGAACCCAGGAGCCGCTGTTTCAAATATAAAATCGGGCAGCACCTCCCCTGTCCGGCGGACAATTTACACATACATACACACGCAGATAATAAATTTGGCCTCAGGCCTCAAAATCAATACATAACATAATCAAAACACAAAATAAATCATACCTGACTGCGGACCGGTCCGACTTACAACGAAAACAACAAACCCATAGTCCATCAGAGGACTCAAAATACAATACCAAGACAAATGAAACGATACAAGTGCCACGACATAAAACCAATACAAACCACATAATAAAGCGCAACAAAAAGAGAACTACGCGGAAGCACCCATCATTGGAGTCGTAGGGACCTGGACTAGCAACTGGGGCTCCTCTGGCGACCAATCATCCTGAAAACAAAAATATAGGCAACGGTAGTGAGTCCAAATAAACTCAGCGGATACCAGAAACATATATGCACAGCAAGATATAGATAACAATAGGAATCACACTGATACGTCTCGAATATAGAGGATAAAGCATATCTAAAGACTAAGGGTGAAATACATACCAGAGTCCGTCTATCCTGTAGGTAGGTATAATCAATCATCTATATAACCTCAAGAATGATACACAATCCAAATGTGTATGTCACCTGTATATGCATGTCAAACATATATAGCACTCAAACACAACAAGCACCAACAATGGTGCAAAGCATCCTATACACATAGTATAACAAGCTGTTCTGTACTCACCTCAACCACCACCAGACCGGCAGTCGGGTGAACAGAAAACAGACAAGACAACCACTCATGGTTGCATAGAGAAGCCAAACACTTGTGGCATTCAATATATGAAGCCCAACACTTGTGGCTATGCAAGTACGATGCCCAGCACCTGTGGCAATACAAGTATGTAGCCAGCACCTGTGGCTATGCAAATATGATGCCCAGCACCTGTGGCTATGCAAACATGACGCCTAGCACTTGTGGCAGATGCAAAATGTAGCCCAGCACCTGTAGCTATGCAAATATGATGCCCATCACCTGTGGCAATGCAAATATGACGCCTAGCACCTGTGGCGGATGCAATATGTAGCCCAGCACCTCTGGCTATGCAAATATGATGCCCAACACCTGTGGCAATGCAAATATGATGCCTAGCACCTGTGGCGGATATGTAGCCCAGCACCTGTGACTATGCAAATATGATGCCCAGCACCTGTGGCAATGCAAACATGACGCCTAGCACTCGTGGCGATGCAAATATGATGCAGGCATGACTGGAGATGGGCTCAGACCTCAGGGGAGCCGATGGTCTCCATCATGATAATAGCATCGTGCTAATAGCTCAATCAATACAGGAAACCTGACTGCGCGACGGGCTCAAACCCTAGGGGAGCTGATAATCGCCAGTATACAATCATACAAAGCCTACAGCTCAGTATACAACCTAGAGGGTAAAGTATGCTAACGACACCCTCCTCACTAACCAGGTTCTCAACCGTACATCGGTAGGAAAGATATAGTTCTACCACATGCATCCAGATCTAACCATTCTACCCTAGGTATCCATGCAAGGTATATCTAGGAATCAATCCAACTGTAGATACAAAGTGACCTATTACTGTATCTAAGCACATATAGACGCATGGCAAATATCGAGACTGTATGGAACTAAACAGGAGTCATCTAAGCAACAAATATCTGATCATAATACACAAAGGCAGGCATAGCATATAAACTTACTGTTATTTATAACAAACTATGCATAATAGTAAGACAGTATCTAAAAAGATAAGTCAGGGGTACCCGCCTTCAACGTGGAGTCTGTGTCCAAGAAAGAACCTCCGCGTCTATACGTCTGAACCAATCAACGTCCTGTATCAAAGGATATAGTTCATTAATTACCAAATCGACTGATAACTAGCTAAACATGATCCAAACCCAATTATCACCATCCTAAAGGTGATTGTCACTAATTAACCCTAATTAGTGATTAATTTCTGTTTAGGTTGAATCGTGACCCAAGTTAGGGTTTATCCCGGTTTAACCTAAGTGATCACCGAGTCTGACCTGGATTTCCCTAACAGAGACAAATCCACTCAGCTCCACACTGATCAAGACCATTTCCATTATTCCTTTCCAAGACAAGAAGATCAATGCTGCAATTCAATCCACAGATCCAAATCCACGCAGCCCACGACAGGAATAGGAAAAAAAACACAAGATCATGATCAATTATAGAGAATCCTTAGCGACATCTCAAATATAGGCAAATCGATATACCAGTACTAAATCTACTACCAACTATCTGATCTAAACAATAGAATAAATAATCCAAAACCCCCATAGAGGGCATGACCTAATTGGCACAAAACTGAGACAACACAGAACCTAACTTTGTGCCAACATCCACCACCAAACTCGATTACATCACGTAACCAAATCAAGATCAACAAAAACTCTATGATTCCTTACCTTCAATTCTCTGGAGATCCGAAGCCCGAACTCTTGTTCCCAGCTCCGAAACAAAACCTCACAGTAGGTTGGAGCAGAAGATGAAGCAATGGAGTTCAATTCCAATTCCGATTCCAATTCAGGAAATCAGACCTGCCATCACAATCAGTTCGAATTCACAACCTCGCGTCCATTGGCTCCATTCCAGATCAAATCAACTAGAGGATCCCTTACCTGAGTTGATACGCACGTAGTCCTCCGAAGAACCCTAGACCCCTTCAAGAAATCGCGCACTCAATCTCAATAGGGAAGAACCCGAGCGATCCCTAGATCAGAATACAAATGGTATCACCATTTGGAGCCCCAAATCGAATAGATCCAAGAAGGACAAGTCGAGATTCGACGAACTCAGACTTACCTAGCCGAGATGGTCGACCTCCGGCTTGGACTCCCTCACGCGCGTCAGCCCGTACAACCCCTACTCTCCTACCAGCCGAGGAGTAGAGGAGGTTGTTGATAACACTACCCAGCCAAGGAAAAGAGTTTCGTCGAGGTCGCAGGGGGTGGTCGACGGGAACTCGGCGAAGAGGAGTGGATGAAGCACATCGGCGTTTCGGCTGCAGCTAGGGCATAGGGGCGAACTAAGTGTTGCTGCGATCGGGCTGCGGAGGAAAGAAAGGAACTTAAGTGGTGGGTATTTTACACTTTGGTCCATCATGTTCAGTATTTTGCAATCTCATCCTTAGGGTTGAGAATTCCTTATCCATCCAACTCTTAAAGTGTTAATCTTTAACCAATTTAACCCCTTAAACTTTGTCCAAGAGCCTGAAAATCCTAGGACCTTTCCGAAAAATTTTCTGGAGTGGAGTAAATATGTCGGATTTAACAGTAGTAATACTGATTCTGGTTTATTTTTATATTCGGATAATAAATTAAGAGAATTATTAGCTAAATTTGTTTCTATAGAACATCTTCCTTTTAGTTTTGGATCTAAATGCACATTTGAAGATTTTTGTAAAGAATCTCTTAATCCTGTTGCTAAACGTGTACATAGGACTACACTTACTCGTACAATTAAAAGATTAGTAAAACAAGGAAAAAGAGTTTAATTTATGAATTTAGTAAATTAAATAATAAAATTTCTTTATGTTTCGATATTTGGAGTGATCATTGTCAAACTCATTCTTTTATGGGTGTAACATGTCATTGGATTGATAACTCTTGGATCCTCCAAAAAAGATTGTTAGCTTATAGAGTTTTTGATGAATCACATACTACTCATAACATTGCACAATTATTACACTTAATTTTAGAAGAATATGGATTGACTCATCAAATATTTTTAATATCATTAGACAATGCTAGTTCTAATACCACTTCTATAGATGAACTAAAATTTATTTGTCAACCTGTTATTGGTGGTTTATTTTTTTCATATTCGTTGTGTATGCCATGTTTTAAATTTATGTGTTCAAGATGGATTAAAAATTTTACAAAATTATATTCAACCAATTAGAACCGCAATTTCATACTTATGGTCTCATCCATCTATGATGAAACAATAGGGTAGATTTTGTAAAGCTAATGGAATGAGACCTAAAAAATTTCCACGTGATGTTCCAACACATTGAAATTCAACATATCAATTATTACAAGATTCTTTTCAATATAAAGATTTATTATGTTTATTTTTTGCACAAAATAGTAATACTAATATATATTTATTTTCACAACAATGGAATATTTATAGTAATATTTATGAAATTTTAAAAGTTTTTAACGATGCAATTGAACAACTTTCCGGTGTTTATTATCCCACTACTTATTTAATTTTAGTGAATTTTTGTAGTATAGTATTAATATTAAATGAACATGTAAATAATGAAGCTTTAACTTTATATGTATATTAGCTATGAAAACTAAATGGGAAAAATATTTTTATTTTATTCCTGAAATTTATTTAATTGCATTTGCTTTAGATCCTAGATTTAAATTAGAAGTTTTACAAGAAATGTTAACTTTATATTATGACGCTTTAATTCCTATTAAAGATTCTTTCTCTCCGGATCCAGCTAATATTATATATAATATTAGAAATTATTTATATGATCTTTATAATTAATATTATGTTAAATATGGAACACAAACTAATATTTCTGAAACACAACAACCTACTACTACTAATTTAAAACTTACAAAAGCACAACTTTTATTAAAAGAACGGACGAAACGTCCACGAGGATCCTCAAGTTCCACACAGGAATTTGAGAATTATTTTATGATTTCTTTTGATTTTAATGAAGTAGATAGCAAAGACTTCGATATCTTGAAGTGGTGGTCATAGAAGGCTCAAAGCTTTCCCGTTCTCTCTGTGATCGCAAAAGAAATTTTAGCTTCTCCAGTGTCAACTGTTGCTGTGGAGTAGACGTTCAGTGCCGGCGGCAACATATTAGATGAACGACGATCAACTATGTCTCCCGACTCATTGGAAGCTCAAGCATTACTAGATGATTGGACCAGAGCCTAGAAGCGAATCCAAGGAATGCAACTTTCAGAAGACGTAGTCAAAGAATTTGATACAGAAGGAACAAATACAACGGGAACGGGAGGAAATGGAAGTGAGTGAGAAAGGGTAAAAATGTAAAGAATGTAAAAGGGTAAAAATGTAAAAGAACTACTTGGGCTTTGATTCCCCTACACCCTAAGGGGATACGTAACGTAGGCAACTTATATATGTGCAAGCCCTTTTTTTAATAAAATTTATTTTTTTAATTTAATTTTTAATTTTTTTAATATAATAATCTTGAACCGTGGCGAACCGTGAACTGGCGGTTTCGAACCATGAACAGGCGGTTCCGAACCGTGAATCGTAACTGACTTGGGCTGTTAAGGTTAAGGGTCGACCTCCCATGAACTGTCGAACCGACAGTTCCGAACCGTAGGTTCCGAACCGTTGAACAGGCGGTTCCGAACCGTCGAACCGTCGGTTCCGAACCGTCGAACCGTCGGTTTTGAACCGTCGAACCGTCGGTTTTGAACCGTGGTTGGGTCTACTCCAGATGAGGAAATTTAGAAGATGAGTTGTCAACTCTAGTGAGGAGGAAATACTTTTTAGCGACATTTCGGATGGCTTGACGCTAGCAGTTCCTGAGTCTCTAGCAGGGAGATTGCACAGTTCTAGAGTATGACACAGAATTCATTCGTCTGGCAAAGTATTGTTCTCAGTTGGTAGCCAATGATAGCAAGCGGATAATGCGGTTCATACAGGGTCTCACTAATTATATTTAAATACAGATGTCAGTATTGGCTACGACTATATATCGGGAGGCCTTGGACCGAATGTTATTCATAGAGATGACCCAGCAGTGAGTGTACGGTGAAAAAAAGAAAGGTAAGCAGCCGACTCAAGATTCGATGGCTCCCTCGGGGTGTGACACTCGATGCTTAGAAAATACTTGGGTTATTGGAAACTCAAAAGTCAACTGAACACATCACCTTTTTTGCAGAAAACCCTCAGCCAAAACCCTTCCAATATGAGTCCTATCATAGTCCAAAATGAAATCCCTTCAAAATGAATTTCCTTTTGTGGCGACTTAGAGACAGTAGATCACCGGACATAAACACAGTAGCAGGAAATCCCGAGGTGTTCTTGCCAGCCACCTACTTCTCGATTCTGGTAGAGCTTGCAGTAGGCCATGGGTACTGAGCTTCGGTTCAGTACAACCTTCCATCAGCAGACAAATGGGCAGTCAAAATGGATTATTCAAACGCTAGAGGATTTGCTGAGGTCATGCGTGATGGATTTTGGAGACAGCTAGGAGGATCCTTGGCAGTAGCACTCGGATGAGGAGGCTACGTAGGAGCTTGAGGATACGATCAGAGCTAACTACCCTCATCCTTTTACCTAAGGTGTGTATTGTATGTTTTTGTTCAGTATTATTATTGTTTATTAGTTAATAGTGTTTGTTACAATTCAATAGTGAAATTTAGGGACTAAATTTTTGTTAGTGAGGGAGAATGTTAAATATAAGAAAATCGAGGGCTTAAACACATAAAAGCTCTAAGATAACGGTTGAGTTGGCAGTAGCCATATTATGAGGGCTAAAATGCAAAATGTCATTCTCACTTATATATATATATATAATTTATTTATTTATTTTCCTCACATTCACGCCACAACCCCCGCAATTCCTTTCTTCCTCGCACGAGCAAGGCCGACGCCGACTCCCTCTCCCTCACCGAATGCCTCTTCTCATCTTCTCAACTGCCTCCCTCTCCTTCCAACTCGATCTCCTCTTCCACACGGGCACCGATGATCGTAGCTCCTCTTCATCTTCGTCACCAATCCAATCGCCCGACGATGTTGCTGTAACCACGCCACAGATTGGCCATCGCTATGATCCATTCGAGTAGACCATCGATGCTACAGCTTGCCGACCACGACATCGGTTGATGTTGGCATTTTCTCCCTCGCCGGCTGTATGAGATCGTCTGATCGTTCCCTTCTCCCCCCGACCCGGATCGCGAGTTGCGTGAGATCTGCCAATGCTGTCCTCTAGGGAGATACCTTTCTTGCCTAGTCGATGTCGCTTCTTCATTAGAGGTCAGAGCAGCGATACCACCTGTTGGAGGAAGAGCCGCCTTTGTCCAAAGTGTGTTGTAAGCGCCGGATAAGGAGTGGGTGACGAGTGAGGGGAAGTTTAGTTGAGCTTTGGGTAAGTGAGATATTTTGACGAAAAATAATTCAAGAGACAAGACTATTAATATCGCGTTGTATGTTGTTAATATTTTATAATATGTATTAGCAGCATGCATTTTGTATATGCCTCTATTTACTTATGTATAATAAGTATTAACAACGCACTCTATACGCCATAGAAAAGTTTATTGACAACATATTTTTTTCTACACATCATCGTTTGTATAAATATTATACTATCCGCAATGCACATAATTGGGTGTACCATAAAAGCTATTATTAACGATGTGCTTTAACCGCACACCGTTCATAATGCACTGCGGAAAGTTATATTTGTTGTAGCGATTGGACAATCTGTTGGAGATATTTAGGCTGAATTGAAATAACACAGAATGAATTTCAACTTATCTGTTAAGAGGCCTAAGCAGATGATCTTAGGCTACTAACGGAACTGGTTCTGCCAAGCTTCTGGTGGTGAGTCCAAGTCACCAAGTGCCAACCTCCCGACTGCCTAGTGTTGCTGAGTCAGGATGGATTATAGGTCCCAATTAGCTCCCTAGTGGATGTCGAGTTGGGAAGAAGTGTTCCCGACTACTCTTGAATGCTTCCCGAGTGAAAGTATCCTGCTCTCGAGTAGAGTATCCAAGAGGACTGTCGAGTCGGGAAGAGACATCAAGACTGCTCCCGGTGATGTCTACTGAGATGTCACCAAGATGTCTGATGAGACTTTATTAAGACTTTTGCCAAGATGTTAGAGATGTTCAGCCAAGATAGTGATGTCTTGCTAAGACACTTGCCCGCGACAACTGTCGAGACACCGAAAGAAGATACCAAGGCTTGAGCTCAACGCAGTTTCAATGAAACAGATTCGCCACACCTCTAGCTATACTTCAAGGTTTCTTGGGTCTGCTGTTTCTTAGGATACAACGGCAAACTACGATCTCCACCAATTATTGGAGGTCATGGTAAACTGAGAGGTACTCAAATGCTATCATGGGTATTCTGTCGAGTGGAAGATGTAGGGCAGAGAAGAAGAGAGCAAGGGGGAATGTAGATGGATGGATATTTCTTCTTGCACACTCTCTATTTTGCTCTTACTCACGACCTCCTTTTATAGGAGCGCTCACCCCAAGCTGCAATGAATGGTTAAGTTATGACGATTCAATGCCAAATTTAATGATAGTTGTCTACTATTACTAATAGGCTATTATTGCCGAGAGGTTGTAGAATCGCTATTAATTTCATATTAATGCTTCCGCTACACTATTGAGCACGTAGCAAAAAAGAGATTCAGGTGGCAAAACTTTAATTCATTCACTTGGGCAATTTTACCCCGACCGGTCCACAATGACTATTGATTAAGTACTAGTCGAGTCTGCAAAGCAAGCTATCTAGACTATCGCAGAGTTGGTTTGAGATCTTGCTAATGGAAGGAGGAGAGAATAAGAGAGGGGGAGAGAGAGAGAGAGAGAGAGAGAGAGCAAGAGAGAGGATTGATCTTAGGGGAAGGGTTGGATGGATGGAATCTAGGATTTTAATTTTGCTACAATACTAATTGATGTACTATGGATTGTTCATATCTTAATCTCAATGTTCATGCACTCATAGATATCCTAAATAGTTACCAATGTTAACCCTGCAGAAGTGCACCGGAGTGCTTCCCCCTTGGGAATCCAATGATATTAAGTAGAGTAGGTAACCTAAAGAGCCTAGTTAAAGGTAACCCTCTGTCACTAAGGGCCCCCAGTCATATGTTTCTAGGTTATGCAAAACACTACAAACACGGGATAAAGAGAAACCTATTAAGTAGTGTTAGCTAATTTCTTGTAAGAGATTTACTTTCATTTCGAAGTAATGTCCGAGATGTCCGATTAAAGGTAGTCTCTGTCACTAAGGCTCCTCGGTCATATGATCTTGAACACTCCATCTATGTGGTGGCCAAACCGTCACAACTGTATGTATTCACCACACATACATTTCATCAAACACATACAAGGTGCAATATACATAGAACAAGACAAACACTTCATTGAATAAGAAAATAACCAAATTCATAGTTTATACAACATCATCATATTGTAGCTATTTCCTACATCCTAGATATGATGAATATACTCTATCACAAGGAGAATACAACAAGAAGATAAGAAAAGTAACATCTACAACCTAAACAAAGATGGAGAGGGAAAAGAATACTTATCGATGTGTCATCGGTCCTCTTGGAGGATCTCCTTGCACTGGAGGTGGATGGATCGTGGAGGGAGGCAATAGCGGCGGCTCTAGAGTCTCCCTTAGAGGGAAAACCCCTTCCCTAAGGCAAAGGGGCTAACCCCAAGCCAAAGATGAGTGCCCTAGGGGAAGAGAGCCCTTTTATACGGGGCGTGTGGCCCATTGGTATAGCCATGTGGGATCACATGATCATGATGTGTGGAAGGTCGTAGTGCCGCTTGGAAAACGGTTGCACAGGTGGTGCGGCCTGCAACGGTAGCCGCACAAGCCATGCCAATTTGGTACAACCCAGCTGTGGTGCTTGCAGCAAGGGAGGCACGGTCGTGCCGTGGGAGTGTCCAAGACCCCACATGGGCCGACCGTGTGGGGGTCGAGGTCGGGGGGGGGGGGGGGTGTTGCTTCCCACTCCGGTTCATGTTCCGCTCTGGTTTCGTTCCGTTTCTGCTCCAACTTGCATCTTGTCAATAACAACATGTAAAGAGTATATCTCCGAATAAAAAGAAAGTATAATACCAAAGTCATACAGAATGAGTATAATAAATTAGGATATATTCATGAAATACAAATAGATGTGTGTTAAACAATACATAAAATGATATATAATCTACGGACATCACACCCCCAGACTCAAACTTTTGCTTGTCCTCAAACAAAAAGTCGCAATCTAAACTCATGTGTTGGTATAGTGCATCATCATCCTTTGTGATTTAATCTAAGTGTGGCCTAAGTAGTAATTCTCCATACTCAGTGATATAAGTGGTTGTAGTCTTTCGAGTTTCAATCACTATGCCTAGTCAAGTCGTCATTTAAGTTTGCTCTCTATGTTGTCGGCAATAGGCATTTACCTACCTCACGTTCGGTTCATCCCTCTTAAACCACCCTAGGTCTTAAAGGCGGGCTCAAATTCAAAATAAATATAGCATTTATTTCCCCAGTAACCTAACTCGGTCTCAAAGGGATAAGCTACCAATTTTCACTCACGATATTATTTGTTTGTATCCCTTATTTTCATGATTTTTTTTGGTACTTTAAAAGTGTAGCACTAACATATATATATATATACAAATGCAAATGCGAGGATATTGATTTTTCTGAGTGGACATGCCCTGAGCCTCATCCAGCAACCAAGATACGGCTTAAGAGATCGCCAAAGGAACACAAGTACTAACAAGCTCTATGAATCATGACTATTTATTGAGTATTCTACTATCAAAACTAGGCAAAGTGAAGAGAAATCCTAAAACTAGGCCAATACTCAAACAATTCAAAAAAAACACTTTGCTCACTTTATGCTATTAAAGATAGAGAAAAATAATTTACTAAACATACTAGCACTAAAATTTAACAACATGAATGAAGAATAAACGTGCTAGCATTTTTACTAGAGAACAAATCAAAATAAAGTGATGAATGATATAACTAGAGAATTTTATTATGAAAGGAAAACACAACTAAAACTAGCTTATAACACAAAGCATACATGCACCCCCAAATTTAAACTTTTCATTGTCTTAATGAAAATAGCATGCTAAAATAGAGGAGATTCTAAAATGATGAGTGTTACCAAGTGGTAAATGAGAAAATCTGAATCATTCCAAATCACCCTTCTATATTGTATCCACAATCCTTTTTGACTTTGAGTTCTACAAAAAGCAAATAGACAAGAAAAATTGAGTTGTCAAGCTACGAAACTAAATACAAACTGAAAGTTAAAGTGAAAGCTTGGGTTGTCTCCCAAGAAACGCTTGTTTTAGGTCATTAGCTCGACCACCTTGGGGAATTTATCGAAATCTCTATCTGACCGGAGTGAGATACTTCCGAGTTTTCTTTCCAATTCCTCAAGGTTGGGAGAGAGCTTTAAGCAGAGGATAAAGTAAAGCTCTCTCTTTTATTATATTCTTGTATGCTTGCTTTGGAGGTCAGAGACGGTTCAGTCCTAGCATCCATGCTAGGAGCAAAACTACCACAAATGATATCAGGGCCTTTCCTAATGCAAATTTAGACTTTGATGGAGGTGAAAATGTCAAGTCTCGTCGCTTCCAACTAACCATTGCTTCCCACTCAGAAGATTGAATATCAATAATCTCATCTGTACCCAATATAATAGCTACCTCTCCAATGTTCTTAATGTATACTCAAAGATAAGGTTATCATTATTAATATATGTCCTCTCTATAATCTCATCAATCAAGCATATATCATTAGCATTAATGTCGGGGGCTACATCAAGAACATCATCGAGAATAGATGGTGATGCATCAATAGTCCTATCTATATTTGGAGTATTAATAGATGCGTCCTCATCACACAAAACAATAGAAGAGTATTGTAGAGTTGTTGAATCATAAACAATATAACTTTCATCTTTACAATCAATTTCCTCTGACATAAGATTTGATTTTGTCTCCAAATTAGGACTTGATACATCAATTTGTTGTAGGGATCAGAGAAATAAGATCCCTTGTTGCACCATAAGATCTTCTAATTCTTGTGCTGTGGTGTCTATCTGACTGGGAGTAGGAGTTTCTTCACCTTGAAAATCTTCCCAAGAAGTCATCTCAATGTGTTGTTATTCATGTGGTCTATCAAGTGTCAAATCATCTTAAAATTTTGACGAACTATGACATATTTGAAATGTTTGCTCAACACCTTGTATGCTTCTGTAATCAAAGTCTTTATAATCCATCCAATCTTGAGGTGGGTTAGGGGTATGTTGTTGTGGTTGGAAATATGCAAACTGCTTGGGGATTTGTTAGGATTGAAAGTTCTGAGTTTGCTGAGTTCCCCAATAATAATTATCAGTGCTTGAAGTTAAATCATCCATAATTTGATGTTCAGGTTGAAATAAACATTGAAGTTCTATGGAAGCGCTGGTAGCTTGGTGAAATAAGTGACATATGGTAGATGGATGAGTCATGCTACCACAAATTCTGCAAAGGAACTCATATTGATCTTCTTCTGAATCATAGTCCTCAACAAAGTCTTCAAATAAATGAGAATATGAATCCATGGTTATGTATAAATAATTTTCTAGTCTTCCCTAAAATAACAACAACAAAAATCACAAAGCATAGGGAGTACTCATAACAAAACACGTGGAGATATAAGATATGGAATAACTAAAGCTCCCAACAAATTTATGTTAGATAATTGCAAAACTAAAAATAAGAAAAGAAATTTAGAAATAAAAAGAAGAGAAATGGAAAAACATGGTATAAATAAAAATAAAGAAAATGTGTCTAGAGTAGTTAAATTGTTTATCGATTAATGTTAATGCGAACAGTCCCCGACAATGGTGCCAAAAACTTTATGTTAGATCCGCATGTGCATAGAAACGTCATCAAGTAATAAAAATATTGATCCATAGAGACTATTGATTAAACACTAGTCGAGTCTGGA
Source organism: Boesenbergia rotunda (assembly GCA_024364735.1). Lineage (NCBI taxonomy): Eukaryota > Viridiplantae > Streptophyta > Magnoliopsida > Zingiberales > Zingiberaceae > Boesenbergia > Boesenbergia rotunda. The sequence continues at coordinate 77,293 of JAGFNQ010005673.1, forward strand.
AAGCAATCTATCAAACGATCGCAGTGTTGGTTTGAGAGCTTGCTAATGGAAGCAGGAGAGAGAGAGAGCAAGAGAGAGGATTGATCTTAGGGGAAGGGTTGGATGAGTGAAAACTAGGATTTCGATTTCGCTACAATGCTAATTGATGCCCTATGCATTGTTCATATCCTAATCTCAATGTTCATACACTCATAGAGATCCTAACTTGTTACCGATGCTAACCCAGCAGAAGTGCACTGAAGTGCTTCCCCCTTGGGCATCTAATGTTATTAAGTAGAGTAGGTAATGTAGAAAGTCCGGTTAAAGGTAACCCTAGGTGATTTCGGGGTCTTTGGCCCAGGAGGGTCCAGGGCGTCTGTCTTCCCAAGGTGATCTTGGGACCCTGACTTCCCGAGGTGATCTCGGGTATATATGTCTTTTTGGGGTGATCTCAAGAGTAGGCCTGCCCAAGGTGATCTCGGGAGTCTACCTTCCCGAGAGGGTCTCGGGAGTCAGAAAGAGAGAGTCGTCCAGACTCAGTGGATCTTGCCACATAGTTTTCGTCAGTCCACGTGTCAACCATGGGGTGCTCAACCTCATCACAAGTCTCTCCCTTCAAGTCTAATCGAAGAAAGTATGACTGACTGATTAGACTAGTGGTGTAACGAAGAAGCTATGTTGTCGAGGGTCTATACACCCATTACTACTTCGTTGGCGGCACATCGGGTCCGAGGAAGCGAAACATTCATCCCAGGGTTTGAGGCAATCCCTTTTTGAATTAGTTTTCCAAAAAGGCTTCTGTGACTTTCGAGGTATAGCAATGATAGTCGTCCATCGCCCATAAAAGCGCATGGTGCCCTTTAATGGTGACAAAACCCCCCTCACGAATGTGCTTCTGCCACGTGCCCTAACTTCTCTCCTCGCAATCTCCTGCTGACATGTGCGGCAGGCTTCACCTCAAACAGCTGCTTAGACAGTGGTGACGCCTCGATATGGCTGTCCCATGTCGTCCACGTGTCTTGCCCCCGTTGTACATGTTGGTGCAAGATGCATCAGTGATGTCCTCCTCTAAGGGTTTCAATGTTTGACAATATGCTTAAGTCAATGATACATTGAACAAGGGAAGGGTGAGTGAAGAAAAGAGTACCAAAGTGAACCAAAGTCCTAGTTAACCTAGGCACTAAGTCTTGGTTCTATGAATTGGCCACAAAGACCTGGTGAGTGAAGCTGGGCACGAAGACCTAGTGAGTGAAGCTGGGCGCGAAGACCTGGTGAGTGAAGCTAGGCACGAAGACCTAGTGAGTGAAGCTGGGCAAAAGTCCTGATGAGTGAAGTTAGGCACGAAGTCTTGGTCCGAGGGATTGAGCAACATAGCTGAGCGATGACTAAGGACTACAGATGGGTTGAGGGTCGGACGTCTTGAGATCCGAGAGTATCGATGGCTAAGCAAAAGTCCACCCGAATGGACTGGGTGACAACCATCTCCTGAGAGGAGTAGGTTGAAGGTGCATTCCCGGGGGTGGGAACTTAGGCGTCGGTTCGACCTAAGGTTTCCCGGAAATCCGAAGTCAGAACCAAGTCCTTAAGATTAAGATTATCTACATGTTTGTCTTGCCATTGATTATATTGCAGGTACCTAAAAGTTGGAAACAAGGCAGGCAAACAAACACAAGCGACCTGGAAGAAGAGCTCTAGGGCGCTTGTATTGAAATAGGCACCCCAGAGCAATAGGGCGCCCAGGACTGGCATCCAGCTCCCAGGCGGCTGTTAACACAGGCGCCTGAGAGCTCCCAGTTGCACTGTATGGGTGAGGCGCTAGGGAAGAGGAATCTTATCCCTGCTGTGAGTTCAGCGCGAGGATGGAGTTTGACCAAGCTATATGAGGCGCCTCATTGATCACAGGCGCCCCAATGAACCCTATAAAAGGGGCTTCGACCCCTCAGCTCGGGACAAGACTTCTGAAATCAATCTGAGCATTCTGAGCTAAAGAAAAGTGCTAGAGATGAAGCCCTGCGACCAAGGAGGCTCCAAGAGGAAGTGCACGACACTTCGGAGGTCCAGAACGGCCGGGCATTCGACGTTTCTATTTTGGTTTGAATTTACAATTCAACATTTATTTTTATATATCATTGTGATTGTAATTTGTGCACTGTAAGACGGGTTTCTTCGCCTCCGCAAAGTCCGGAAAGGAGACCATTAGTGGATGGGCGTTCCCGTGCTTAGGCCTTGGATGTGCTGACCCTAGGGGGATGGGAACCAAGTAAAAAAAATCCCGTGTGAATGGTGTTGTTTGTTCATTCTTTTTGTTTTCCGCTGTGCTACTAACTCTGTGTCCAGAATGAACCGAAAAGTTTACGAAGTTTCCGTAAGTTTTTACGGTCGATATTCACCCCCCCCTTTATCGACGGCACCGGTCCCCACAGTACACACACAGGCGGCTTCCTCTCTATAAAAAGGGGAAGCGAAGACGTTCGTCTACCCTTCGGCATCCTTGCTTAGCAGACATCGTCTTCGTCTTCTTTCTCTAAGGATTCTTCTTCACGCGTAAGACTTCTTCTTCGTTCTCATCTTCTTCACTAGAAACCATAGGCAATGAGAGCCAAAAACACTAGGGTAGGAAGGAGGCTCCAGAGTGTTGGTGCTTGGATGGCTAGAGAGGGGGGGTGAATGTAGCCAGACACTAAACTCTTGCTTTCTTCGAACTCTTCTGCGTGATCAGATTAGCAACAAAAACAAACACAACAGAAAGAACAAAAACAAAGACAGAAAGCAAACCAAATTGACGCTAACACAGCGATGTACAAGGTTCGGGGATAACTTGCCCCTACTCCTTAGCGTGCCCGTGAGGTGGGCAATCCCTTGATCGTCGGCAGATCAAGCCCCGGCGAACCCGGATATAACAACGCCTCCTTCTCGGTGGAGAAACCTCTCCACAAGCGGTCTCAAGAAGATACAAGATAAGCTCACGAGACACTAGAAGGAATTGCTCACAAGTCTCACAACAATGCTCAAGCAGAAACTACACACAGAGAGCTCAACCCCACAGCCAAAAATTTCACTCGTTTTTCTATTCGATCTCCCTTTGCTCCTCTGCTTCCCAGTTTCTTCTTAAGCTTCCTCTCCTCGTCGCCAAGCTTCGTCAGCATCCACTGAGCACAGCTTGAACCCACTGACCTCCCTGAGCACTCAGTCCACTGAAGACCTCTTCAGCTGAGCCTCCGTCAGTCGCCAGCCGCACCTCAGAAGCCGTTGAAACTTGAGAAGAGAATACATACAAACCTGCTCAATGGAAAGCCCCAGTTGACTCTCCTTTATTGTTTGAATCCTCCCTGTCTAACCTGCACACTAATCAAAGGCTTAGCAAATGCGTATCAAACAATATCAGCAAGTAGCAGAGAAAATGCAGAGAAAAACAGACGCGATCAGAGCATCTGACAGCTATTTCAAATTAAAGTTACAGCTACTGATCGGTCACCAGACCGATCAGAGATGAACCTGATCAGTCACTAGACAGATCAGGGTAAGCTCTGAATGATCAGGCTCCAGCCTGATCGGTCCACAGTGAGAAACTGGGAATCGCGGATTCTTCTGATCGGTCACCGGACCGATCCACAGTGTTGCTGCAATTCCCAGCCTTCGCAGGCCAAATCTCCCTGATCGGTCACCTTACCGATCACGTTGTGCCCTGATCAGTCTGGTGACCAATCAGGTCACTCCCTGATCGATCAGGAGCCATCCTGATCGGTCGGGGTCAGGAATGTCGCGACAATTTGATCGGTCATGAGGACCGATCAAGGGTTCTCTGATCGTTCACCAGAACGATCTGAACCCAAACAGAAGCCAAACCAAATGCTTCTGTTCTCTCCCTGATCGGTCACCAGACCGATCAGACTTCCCTGGATCGGTCACTAGACCGATCCACAACAGGGAGTTTGTGCCAACTCCCTGATCGGTCTCCAGACCGATCCAGCGACTTCCAATTCAACCCTAAGTCAAGAGTAGCTGTATCCGACACATGATCCTGATTGGTCTCCATGACCCATCAGATTCGTTGATTATTTGATACAGAAATAATTCTGATTAGTCTGGGGACCGATCAGATTTCAGAAAAATTCCTGAAACTCTGATACGTTCCTGATTAGACTGCATTAACAATTGACATTCCAGAACAGGGGTGTAGACTTTATCGACATTTGATATTTCAGACAAATTTCTGAACCATGGTTTGAGTTTCTTGACTAAGAGATATTCCTTATCAAGGAACAAGAGTCATGATTCAACCAACCCGTTCATATGAATTTCAAAAATTTCAACACGGGTTTGTATCGAATCAGCATTAGGTTTGTTCCAAGTATGTCTTAACCATGAACCTAACTCTTAGTCCCATTGATAATTTATCAAATTTGAACCAATCAGGGAGTTTGTTGATCAAAATTGATCTGATCGGTCACCGAACCGATCAGAGGGATCCCGGATCGGTTTGGTGATCGATCAGGGTGAGTCCTGATCAGTCGGTGGACCGGTCTGGTTTGACACAGAAAGTTTTCTGAAACTGATCAGTTTCAGAAATAGGTTGTTTCAACTCTAAACCCTAATACAATCAGATTTAACCCCTAATAGAGTTCCATTAAACAACATTCATTTCCCTTAACCAAAATAAACAACATGATTTGTGTTCCTTAACTAAACTTTATTCCACATCAAAAATTAAGAGTTTCTATGAAGAGAAACAAAACATGTTTGTATCAATTCCAATAAATGATCCATTATGTTCCACTTTTGATCAGTTTGTATCAGTGTGTACATACTTTTGATAATCTAATTTAGTCCATAGTCCTAATATCAATTATTAGCAACAACTTACAACTTTTCTTTTTCCAAGTGGGCTAAAGGTTAAACATGGCATATATAGCAACAGTTGATGAAAATGCATCCAATCCTTAGCTCTACTATTCATGATCTCAACCATTCAATTTTCAAACAGAAATTTACCAACCATGGATTCCAGAAGTAATGAACATGTATTGCTATTCGGTATAGATGAACTAGACAGTTTCTTTTTTGTTTTGGAAGATACTAAAGTAGATTATACTTATGCATGATTAAGTACTTTGACACATGAATTCCATAAAAATCACTAGCCAAGGGATTACATTGTTATAAGAACTAAAACAATGCAGATCAAATTATCTAATTTGAATTTTCCATAACTAATCATGTGGATAACAATTTTCCCTGACGATGGATTTGGAGCACCCATTATCAACAACTCATGTTGATAGATGCTCCCCCTCAAATAATGCTTATACAATTCGAAATATATATGTTTTGGGTACCCAAATTTTAGGACCCAAAGCATCTACAATGGAAGACTTTGGCACCCATGCCTTAGTCATTTTCTTTCTAACCTTTTGAACCCTAGAATCATTTTGTGATCTAAATTGGGTTCTCGACATTAATGATATGACACTAGGTTCTTTAGGTTGGTAACCCAAACCAACATTGTTGTAAGCCGTCTTTTGTGAATTTAGTATCATGTCTAAGGTTTTAGAGCTAATTGAAAACTTCTCAAGAATATTCTTGAGATTTTCAACTTCACTCTTTAAGCCCTTATTTTTATCCTCAAGATTTTTAACATGCAAGTCATCAATTACCTCATCCTTAGAGGTTTTTAATTCTTCTAATTCCAATTTTAATGATTTTACTTTGACCTTAGATTTCTTAAGCATGTTTGTCAAGCAAGCTATTGTTCTATAGCATTTATCTAATTCGGGAGAAATTACCTCTTCATCATCCGAAGATGATGAAGTCGCGGTTGAGGAGCTACTCGATTCGTCACTCCTTTCTTCATTAGAGTCCTCTATTGCCATGAAGGCCATGTGACAGAAACTTTCCTCCTCCTCCTCCTCCTCCTTGTCCTTCTTCTTCTCCTTCTTCTTCTTCCTTCGGTCACCTGCCACAAATGCAATCCTCTTCTCCTTGGGGCTTTGGTTAGAGATCTCGTGTAGTTCCATCTCGCAAAACAAATCTTCTAATTTAACAAAGGAAAGGTCCTTGGAAACCTTGTAGGCATCCACCATGGATGACCACAAAGTGTTCCTCGGAAAGGCTTTGAGAACATACCTTACGAGGTCTCGGTTCTCTACCTTCTCACTGATGGAATGCAAGCCATTGATGATTTCCTTGAACCGACAATGAAGCATACTTACAGTTTCATTTTCTCCCATTGTCAAGTTCTGGAGTTGGCTGAGAAGAAGGTCCTTCTTGGTTGTCCGTGTATCTTGAGTTCCCTCATGGAGCTCAATGAGTTTGTTCCAAAGGTCTCTGGTAGAGGTGAAGGGGCCAACCTTGATCCACTGCTCCTTGGTCATCCCACATTGTAGGATGACCACAGCTTTGGCATAGGCTTCCCCCTTTCTGATTTTCTCAGCCGATCACCTTGAAAACTCAAGCTCTTTTCCCTCATAATCCCTTGGAGGGGAGAAACCTTCCTTGACTGAGAACCACATGCTCATGTTTGTCTTCAAGTAAAATTCCATTCTTGACCTCCAATATGAAAAATCAGCCCCGTCCAAGAATGGAGGTCTGTTTGGGCTGAACCCTTCTCCTCCCATGGCCATCGTTGTTAGCTCTCGGATGTTAAGCCATTTGAACAGAGCCCCAAGCTCTGATACCACTTGTTGGTGCTTGGATGGCTAGAGAGGGGGGGTGAATGTAGCCAGACACTAAACTCTTGCTTTCTTCGAACTCTTCTGCGTGATCAGATTAGCAGCGGAAACAAACACAACAGAAAGAACAAAAACAAAGACAAAAAGCAAACCAAATCGACGCTAATACAGTGATGTACAAGGTTCGGGGATAACTTGCCCCTACTCCTTGGCGTGCCCGTGAGGTGGGCGATCCCTTGATTGTCGGCAGATCAAGTCCCGATGAACCCGGATATAACAGCGCCTCCTTCTCGGTGGAGAAACCTCTCCACAAACGATTTCAAGAAGATACAAGATAAGCTCACGAGACACTAGAAGGAATTACTCACAATTCTCACAGGAATGCTCAAGCAGAAACTACACATAGAGAGCTCAACCCCACAGCCAAAAACTTCACTCGTTTTTCTGTTCGTTCTCCCTTCGCTCCTCTGCTTCCCAGTTTCTTCTTAAGCTTCCTCTCCTCGTCGCCAAGCTTCGTCAGCATCCACTGAGCACAGCCTGAACCCACTGACCTCCCTGAGCACTCAGTCCACTGAAGACCTCTTCAACTGAGCCTCCGTCAGTCGCCAGCCGCGCCTCAGAAGCCGTTGAAACCTTAGAAGAGAATACATACAAACCTACTCAATGGAAAGTCCCCAGTAGACTCTCCTCCATTGTATGAATCCTCCCTGTCTAACCTGCACACTGATCAGAGACTTAGCAAATGCATATCAAACAATATCAGCAAGTAGCAGAGAAAACGCAGAGAAAAACAGACGCGATCAGAGCATCTGACAGCGATTTCAAATTAAAGTTACAGCTACTGATCGGTCACCAGACGGATCAGAGATGAACCTGATCAGTCACTAGACTGATTAGGGTAAGATCTGAACGATCAGGCTCCAGCCTGATCGGTCCACAGTGAGAAACTGGGAATCACGGATTCTTCTGATCGGTCACCGGACCGATCCACAGTGTTGTTGGGATTCCTAGCCTTCGCAGGCCAAATCTCCTTGATCGGTCACCTGACCGATCAGGTTGTGCCCTGATCGGTCTGGTGACAGATCAGGTCACTCCCTGACCGATCAGGAGCCATCTTGATCGGTCGGGGTCAGGAATGTCGCAACAATTTGATCGGTCCTGAGGACCGATCAGACTTCCCTAGATTGGTCACCAGACCGATCCACAACAGGGAGTTCGTGCCAACTCCCTGATCAGTCTCCAGACCAATCCAGCGACTTCCAATTCAACCCTAAGTCAAGAGAACGGGCTCCCTAGCCTTCTCTGACTCGTGCTCAGTCCCCCGGACCAAGACTCCGTGCCCAGCTTCACTCACCGAGACTTCATTTAACCTAGCTTCACTCACTAGGACCTGGCTTCACTCACCAGGGTTTCGGTTACCTAGCTTCACTCGCTAGGACCCGGCTTCACTCACTGGGATTTCATTCACCTGGCTTCACTCACCAGGACCCGTCTTCACTCACCGGGATTTCCACCACCTAGCTTCACTCACCAGGACCTGGCTTCACTCACCAGGGTTTCAGTTACCTAGCTTCACTCGCTAGGATCCGGCTTCACTCATCGGGATTTCATTCACCTGGCTTCACTCACCAGGACCCGACTTCACTCACCGGGATTTCATTCACCTGGCTTCACTCACCAGGACTCGGCTTCACTCACCGGGATTTCCATCACCTAGCTTCACTCACCAGGACTCGGCTTCACTCACCAGGATTTCCATCACCTAGCTTCACTCATCAGGACTCGACTTCACTCACCGAGATTTCAGTCAACCTGGCATCACTCACCAAGACCCGGTTTCACTCATCGGGATTTCATTCCCTTCGTGCCCAGTCCCTGACTAGGACTTAATCCGAATCACTCAACCAAACTTAAATCGGTGTCAACACCAAAACAACAATCGGGCCAGACTACATCAACATAGAGGAGGGATACTGGGTAGAGTGGTACGAGTCCACATCCTATAGAGTGAGGCTGGAGACTCTACAAGTGGCCTGTGAGGCTTATGACATTCCGGCCGAGATGACGGTGGTGATCCCTAGGATGGACCAATCGCTTGTAGAACCTCCTCTAGGCTTCTTTACCTTCTTCCTAGGATAGGTAGAGTTAGGATTTTGTTTCCCTATCCCCCCCCCTTTCTTCATGAGCGTATCCTCCTATTTTGACATTCCTCTCCACCAAATGGCTCCCAACGCCTTCACTCAGATGTGCGAGATGTACATCATCTTTAAACTCTTTGACATCCCTCTGACCCCCCCCCCCCCCACCTTTTCCATTTCTTCTTTATTCCGATTGGCTCACGAGGGATATTTAGCTTTACAATGCGTCTCAGCCATAAGTTCTTAGGAGGGTTTCCTTCTTCTCATAAAGGGTGGAAGGAGCGGTTTTTCTTCATTCGACTACCCTACCATCCTTTCAATCCACATTGCTAGATGGAGAACCTGCCTGTTCCCCCAGAACTAGGGAACTTTCAACAGGATCCCGCCTACCAGCGAGCCAGGAGCCTTCTTTCTGGCATGGAATTCGGCGGCCCGGGTCTGGTACATAGTGATGACCTCATATATCGAGCGGGCCTTAGCCCTAAAGTCACCCACATCAGCCCCAACCTCGGTAAGTTTGTCATTTCCATCAATGCCCATTAATTCTAACTGATGTTGTATTGCTTGTCTATTGTAGAGGAAATCATGCTCTCGAGGGCGATGAATCGGCTTATCAAGTGGGATGAAGCCAACAAGGAGGCCCTGGATCCCCCTCCAGCCCCTATCACCTCGCCCTCTGCCTCGGCCGAGACCTCGGAGGAGACTGTCGAATCGTCCGGCAAGCACGCAGCATTGCAGCGAACAGAGGCTCCTGTCGTGCCTTAGACGACTGCCGACCAAGGGACTCCGGAGCTGTCCATCGACCCGGAGACCGACGTCCCTTCGGAGACCGACCTGCCTCCTGTTATCGTCAATACGGGAGAGGCCACGGAGAAGTTGGCATCTCCCGCTGACCCACACCTGCCTAAATTCTCCAGGTGGCAAAAGAGGAAAGTCGCGGAAGACCGCATGCCGAGACGGAAGAGGTTGCGCCACATCGATCCCAGCAAGCTCCCCTCTATCCCTGAGGAGGGCATCCCCATCTCTGATGATGAGGACACTGTCCCCCTATCTTAGCATTTCCAGCAGACTACCACTCCATACACTGTCCCCCTATCCCGACCAAGCCTACTCACCTCGGGCATCCACAGCACCGCGAGATAGTAGGGTTTTAACCACTCTTGGTCAGGCATGTTAGTAGGAGCCCTAGAGTCAATTATATGATGATTGACTAAGGACTTTTTGTATCATATTCTATCATTAATAAAGTCATATTTTGGTTATTATATTTACATTATACTTGTGTCAAATAACTAAGTATAATAATGTCCTTCGGTAGTAAGTTCTTATCAACATCATATCGATTGGTTGAATCGATAGTGAGATAATGTAGAGAACACTATACTAAACCATTTCTAGTCAAGCATTAATATTCGAGGATAATATTAATGCATGCAGACTAGCATGTAGGTCAATTGATGACTTGAGCTCACAAGTCATGGATATGTGATATCAAGTTGACACATGAGTATACATTAGAGAATGTGTACTGAATTGACCCACCATGAGAAAGTTTCATAGATTGTCATATGAGTGTCATAAACTTTCTCATGTGACTATTAATATGAATAGTCCTTAGACCTAAAGTCACTATGGTTCCCTACATGAGGAATTATGTACTTTGGTATCGTCAAACGTCACTCATAACAAGATGGACTATAAAGGCGATCACTGGGTATGTAATAAATCATGCAGAGGTGAGTGATGTAGATGAGATCTATCCCTCCCATATGATGGGAGTGATATCTGTGGGTCGCTTGATCGAGTAAGACTACTAAAATGCATAGTCATGCTCAAATGAGTCAATATGAGATATTGAGTTTATTTGTTTGAGTGAGTCTACTCGGGGATCGAAAAACACAAAGATTGATCGAGGATGACACGATCTATACCTCATTGGTCAATCTAGATATCAAGGATAGAAGGACAAGGTCATACATTATCCTAGTCACGGAGGTTAAGTCGGATCTCGACTTTCTTGTTACTTGGGTAGCAATGATGCATTGCTAGATGTCACTCATTGCTTATGTGTCTAAAGCGGTTTAGACACATTGCCAACGTTACGAGAACCTATTGAGTCACACAATAAGGACAAGATGCTTCGGGAGACTTAGTCGGGAGCTCGGGAGGCTTGTCGGGAACTCATGAGTTATTAATTCATTAAAGTGTTTAATGAATTAATAATTAAGGAAAAAGGAAAAGTCTCTCGTCATTCAATGAAGAGAAGTTGAAGAGCCACATGAGAAAATGTGCTCTTTATTAGCTTTAATGAAGGGAAGCTAAAGGGACAAAAACCTCTTCATATTTATGGGATGAGTATAAAACAGGGTCTAGTCATTTTGGATGGGAAGGTTTTCTCCCCCCCCCCTCCCTTCCTCTCTTCTTCCTTTTCTCCCTCTTGGCCGAAACCCTTTATTTTGGGTTCTTGGTGCTTTTGTGAACTACCTCTAGTTGCTAGCACAACTAAGGTAGTTCTTCTCCGGAGTTGAAAGATCGTGTCCGTGTGGATACGCATAGAGACATGGGTGCTTGAACGTGCAAGAGATCTGACATACCTTGGACGAGCGAGATAAACGAAAGGGCATGCATCAAAGGTATATCTATGAGATAAGTAGTTATAGATCAGCTTTATACGAGTTTTCTTTCGCATGGATCGCTCGAGGGATCTTGTTTCTGCTGCGGGTTTTGTGTTTATGTCGCCAAGAGATCCCTACAGCAGTATCAGAGCCACTTGCGAAAGATCGTACAAAGTTTCATACACTTTTATATGTTGCCGAGAGATCCCTACAAGGCATCCACAGCACCTAGACCTAGCCTACTCACCTCGGGCATCCGCAACACCGCGAGGTAGTAGGGTTTTAATAGCTCTCGGACAGGCATCCGCAGCACCCAGACCAAGTCTACTCACCTCGGACATCCGCAGCTCCACGAGGTAGTAGGTTTTTAACTGCTCTTGGTCGGGCATCCGCAGCACCCAGACCAAGCCTACTCACCTCAGGCATCCACAGCACCACAAGGTAGTAGGATTTTAGCAGGCAAGTATTCGGTGTTCTTCGAGTTATATTTAATTTGCTCCATTATTTATTGAACTGCAAGGCAGTGCCAACAGAAATACAAGCTTTATGAAAACAACTCAACATCTCATCGAGTACGATAAGGTCGGAGATGATTGGCATGTCATGGCCTCTCCAACCCCTTACCTTTGTCATCCTCTAGATAGTAGCTTCCTCCTGTGAGCTTTCTGGTGATGATGTAGGGTCTGTCCCACTGAGGCTCCAATTGTTGGTGCAAGTTGCATAAATGATGTTCTCCTTTAAGTGTTTTAATGTTTGACAATACACTTAAGTTAGTGATACAATGAACAGACAAAGGGGAGCAAAAGAGGAATAACCAAAGTGGAAGAAAAGTCCTAGTTAACCTAGGCACTAAGACCTGGTGAGTGAAGCTGGGCACTAAGACCTGGTGAGTGAAGCTGGGCACTAAGTCCTGGCAAGGGCTGGGAAACGAAGACCTGCTCGGAAGGTGGGCACTAAGTCCTGGTCGGGGACTGGGCAAGAAGACCTGGCCGAGGGTTGAGCACCGAAGACCTGGTTCGGGGAATTGGGCACGAAGACCTGGCCGAGGGTTGGGCACCGAAGTCCTGGACTTAGGGTTTGGGCATGAAGTCTTGGTCCGAGGGACTGAGCAACTTAGCTGAGCGATGACTAAGGACAGGAGTAGAGACGAGTCAGGGTTTGGGCGTCTCGAGGTCCGGAAGTATCGGAAGTTAAGCAAAAGTCCACCCAAAGGACTGGGTGACAACCGTCTCCTGAAAGGAGTAGGTGGAAGGCGCGTTCTCGAGGGTGGGAACTTACGCCGGTTCGACCTAGGGTTTTGTGGAAATTCGAAGTCCGAACCATGTCCTTAAGGCTAATATTGTATGTATATGTGCTTTGTGTTTGTGTATCTTGCAGGTACCAAGATTGGAAGACAAAGCAAGAGAAACAGGCTGGAGGCCCTGAAGCAGGGCGCCCCCATCATCCAGGGTGCCCCCATCAGTGGGGGCGCACAAAACAAAGAAGAAAAAGTGGCAGTAAAGTGTTGAAGGCAGAATAGGTGTCAAGCGGGGCGCCCGGAGCGTCCAGGGCACCCGGGTTCAAAGCTGTTATGTTGTTTCGAGATCGAAACACAAGATAAACCCTTCACAAGGGCGCCCGGAAGGTTCGGGGTGCCCTGGTCAAAGGTTTTATCAGCTGCAGCGAGGTCGACACGGGGATAAGGTTTGACTGGGTTTATCAGGGTGCCCCCGCCGTCCAGGGCGCCCCAGAAGTGCTATAAAAGGGGCTTCAACCCCTCTGCTTCAGACACAACTGCTGTAAGACATTCTGATCATTCTAACCGACGACAACACGCTAAAGACGAGGTTCTACGACCGGGAGGCTCCAGGAGGAAGTGCGCGGCACTTCGGAGGTCCAGATCGGCCGAGTTTCAACTTTGTTTTGTTCGGTTTGCATTTAATTTTCCGTACTTAATTTTCTGTACTTGTGCTTGTACTTCTACACTGTAAGACGGGTTTTCTCCGCCTCCGGAAATTCTGGAAAGGAGACCAATAGTGGACTCACGCCGAATACATAGGCCTTGGACGTACTGACCCTGGGGGGTTGGGAACCAAGTAAATAAATCCCGCTGTGTCCCTGTGTATTGCTTTTATTTTGTTTATCTACTTTTCCGCTGTGCTACTAATGTTCTAAGTTCAGAACGATCCGAATTTTTCTATGAAGTTTCCGCGAGAGTTTTTCACGGTCGATATTCACCCCCCCTCTATCGACGGCACCGGTCCTACAATTGGTATCAGAGCCGAGCCGCTCTTCACCGGACTAATCGCCGATGGAGCAACGACGCCAGGAGTTGAGGGGGAGCCCAGGGGTGAATCAGGTACATTTTAATTTTAAATGTCAAATTTTAAATTCCATATTATATGCTTCACATGCAGGGAGAGAGGGCACTATAAAAATCAGTGCCCTACTCGTAAGATTCGGTCTACATCACCGGCGGCAAAAGGGGTACCAGCGCCAGGAGTCCGGAAAAACAAAGATCACGTACAACGCTTCAAGTGCCGAAAATACGGACACTACAAAAACAAATGTCCGGCGAAGGTACGGAAAATTTATGTTTCAAAAATTTTACAAATTCCTGCACTGTCTTGTGATAATTTAGTTAATTTTCCTGATAAATTAGATTTACTGCACAATAGAATTAATATCTTGCATGTCAAATTAGAAAATGCAGATATGACTAAAATATCAGAAATTAATTGTTTAATTCAGAATATCAATTCAGTAATTTCTAAAATAAATTATCATAATTTTAATTATGATAAAATTAATTCTGATAATTTTAATTCTGATAAAATTAATTCTAGTAATTTTAATTTTGATAAAATTAATTCTGATAAAATTAATTCTAATAAAATTAATTCTAATAAAATTAATTCTGATAAATTTAATTCTGATAAAATTAATTTTGGTAATTTTAATTCTGATAAAATTAATTCTGATAATTTTAATTCAGATAAAATTAAACCTAAGGATAAATTTGAATTCAAATTCGAAAATCTTAAGGATAATTCGAAATTCAAATTCGAAAACCTTAAGGATAATTCTAAAGATAACCCTGAAATTATTGAAAATCTTGAGGATAAAGATGATTTTGTTGAAAATATTCTTGAGGATAACAAAGATAAAATTCTCCTAGATGATAACTTAATTATAGATAATGCTAAAGAGTATTATAAAACCTTAACTAGTGGCCCATTTTACTCTACTTACTGTGAGGATATTGAAAGATCTAATCTTAAGGAGGATATGGAACTATCTAAGATCAAGACCATAATTAATAAAAATTACAAAGGTTCAAATAAATCTGAATTGTTAGAAAATTTTAAAAAGATAGATAAAGATGAAGCAGAAATTTTCGAAATAATGGAAATGATGAACTCAAATCCACAATTATTAATAAAACAAATTAATTCAAATAATTCAAATTAATTCAATTAATTCAAATAATTCAATTAATTCAAATTAATTCAATTAATTCAAATTAATTCAATTAATTCAAATTAATTCAAATTAATTCAATTAATTCAAATAATTCAATTACTTCAAATTAATTCAATTAATTCAAATAATTCAATTAATTCAAATTAATTCAAATAATTCAATTAATTCAAATAATTCAATTAATTCAAATAATTCAATTAATTCAAATAAATTCAATTAATTCAAATTAAATCTTAATTTAATTCAAATTAAATCTTAATTTAATTCTAATTAAATTCAAATTAAATTATTAAAATCAAATTAAATTAAAATCAAATTAAATTAAATTCAACTAAATCTTAATTAATTTCGAATTAATTAAATTCGAATTAAACCTTAATTAAATCTCAATTAAAATCAATTAAATCTTCAAACAAATTCAATTTAATTCAAATAAACTTAACTAATTCAATTTACTTCAAATAAGTTTAGCTTTAATTAATTCAATCTTAATTAAATCAAATTAATCAATTTCAAATTAATTTAAACTTCAATTAATTCTTAATTAACTTGAATCCAAATAAATTTTAATAACTTAAACTCGAACTAAACTAAAACCTTACTCAAACCGCAACAATTAATTCAATAAAACTAAATATGTCAAAGTGGGTTGACATATTCGCGGGTTCACACGACATGTATCAAATCAGGAATTTGATACATTTTTAGAAACTCAAATAAAATGATTTGAATTGTTTGACTCATGCATTATTGTCATGCCATGCATTTGCTACTTCTTTTAAATATATGACATGTCATTCATATTTAAATTTTATGCATATATTAGAACGGCTATAGGAAAAAAAATAATTGAAACTTAATCAACCTAGTATTGGGTGGCGGTGAGATGATAGTACGTTAGGGAAGCCTCTTCTAATAAGGTCAAGTATACACTACTTGGTCTCTTTAGATTGGTGAAACTAGCCAAAGCTACCAATCCAAGACCCAAACTAGTTAGACCAGAATTTTTCAAAAAGTAATTTTGAGAATGAAATTTCATTAAAAGGTTTGTCAAGGAAAGGGTTGATGATCCAATAAGGCTACGGCCAAAGAAGGCCTAGTGCCTCGCCAAGACCTGGAAGCCAACTTTTGAAATTCAAATTCAAATTATTCTTTGTCAAATTCAAATCTAACACAAGCTTCAATTAAATCTTAGAATTAATAATAAATTAAGAAAAATGATTCAAGCATCTCACAATACACCTATAAGGCAACCATGCTTGTTGTATTGAGACATCTAGAATGGGTGAGATGTTAAGGACTAATTAATTGAAAAATATTTTTCAAAATTGATAGAATATTTTGCTAAAAATATATTTTCAAAATAGTGCTTCAACATAATAATGTTTTTATGGAATTCATGTTTGTCTGATTGAATATACATATTATATGTTTTCAAAAATTATATCTTTTTAAAATTGTTTGACTCACTCAATTAGACACAAGCCTCTTAGGACAACACTAAAGTTCCTTAAGACACTTAGATAGAGTCAAACGGTATCGGGTATAGGGGGAGTGGTTTATTCTTTTTCAAAAAATTGTCCTTGAAAAACCACTATCTTTTAAAATGGTTTTCGAAGACCGGGCTTTAAACACTATTACTTATATTTTTCGAAAACTATGTCGGATAAATTACCTTAATTTCAAAATATGTTTCGAAATTTCAAAATACATTCAAAGAGTGTGCTTTGTCTTGTTTGATTTTGATAAACCCTAATGACACAGATGAAGGTCCACTTCATAAACTACAAGGACTCCTAGGATGGGTCAGATTTAGGGGGAGTCTGAATCAATCTTCTGAAAAAGTTTTTTTGGTAATTAACTGTTTTGAAATTATTAGATAATTCCTTTGATTTGAATCAAACCTTAAGACTCAGAGGAAGAGTACTTGTGGTCAACAAGCTTCCCAGGACTGGGTCAAGTTTAGGGGGAGGTCAAATTAAAAGAATTATTGAATACTTCAAATGTTTTCATGCGCGGTATTTTCAAATCTTGCTAAAAACATAAGTATTCGTTCAAAACACTATCATCTTTGTCTTAAAAATACCAGTATTTTCAAAAATTCATCTGGTTTTGATCAATTTTGAAAAAAAAATGTTTATCTTGAGTTTGGAAAATCTTCCAGGACACTTAGGAAAATGTCCTTGTAGTCAACAAGGTTTCCTATGATTGTGTCAAACTGGAAGATAAACCAAATCTATTATCAAAAACTTATTCAAAATGTACTTACAATCTATTATTCTATTTTTCAGAATTTGTGTGACTTATGAAATTATTTTGATATTTACTTGAGTTTGAAAAATTTCTAGGACACTTAGAAAAATGTCCTTGTAGTTAATAATGTTTCCTAGGATTGTGTCAGACTGGAAAAGAAACCTAGTCAAGTAAAAATATTATGTTTTCAAAATGCATAATACTTTTCAAAAATTACTTATTATTTTTCAAAGTCTCATCTTTTTCAAAAATAGCTAGTACTTGCAAAATTTGTATTTTTCAAAATATCTTTCAAAAATGCATCATATCCTTCAATGTACTTGCACCTTTCAAAACTCACAATATTCTTTCAAAAATACAGTATTGTTTAAGTTTTCTAAGATCAAAATACGTAAATACTTAGTTTTATGCTATGCCTTCAAAAATTTATACTAAGTATCTTCAAAAGAACCAAATATTCTCATTATTGGCGCAAGTATTTCTGGTGATTTTTTTGATGTATGATAAAGGGGGAGAGGTGTGTGCTTAAGTTAGAAAATTTTTTCGGTTTCCCTCTTACCAAAGGACCATTTAATCAAAATGTTTTTCAAAATGGGAGAGAATGAAAGTTAGAAATTTTTTTATTTTTCCCAGACGATCAAAAATATATTTTCAAAACTAAGGTCATTTTTTAGTTTGATCCCAAGGATAGTATGTTAGCCCCTTAAACCAATCTAACTTAAGTTATTGTCAAACATCAAAAAAGGGGAGATTGTTGGTGCAAGTTGCATCAATGATGTTCTCCTTTAAGTGTTTTAATGTTTGACAATACACTTAAGTTAGTGATACAATGAACAGACAAAGGGGAGCAAAAGAGGAATAACCAAAGTGGAAGAAAAGTCCTAGTTAACCTAGGCACTAAGACCTGGTGAGTGAAGCTGGGCACTAAGACCTGGTGAGTGAAGTTGGGCACTAAGTCCTGGCAAGGGCTGGGCACCGAAGACCTGCTCGGAAGGTGGGCACTAAGTCCTGGTCGGGGACTGGGCAAGAAGACCTGGCCGAGGGTTGGGCACCGAAGACCTGGTTCGGGGAATTGGGCACGAAGACCTGGCCGAGGGTTGGGCACCGAAGTCCTGGACTTAGGGTTTGGGCACAAAGTCTTGGTCCGAGGGACTGAGCAACTTAGCTGAGCGATGACTAAGGACAGGAGTAGAGATGGGTCAGGGTTTGGGCGTCTCGAGGTCCGGAAGTATCGGAAGCTAAGCAAAAGTCCACCCGAAGGACTGGGTGGCAACCGTCTCCTGAAAGGAGTAGGTGGAAGGCACGTTCTCGGGGGTGGGAACTTGCGTCGGTTCGACCTAGGGTTTTATGGAAATCCGAAGTCCGAACCAAGTCCTTAAGGCTAATATTGTATGTATATGTGCTTTGTGTTTGTGTATCTTGCAGGTACCAAGATTGGAAGACAAAGCAAGCGAACAGGCTGGAGGCCCTGAAGCAGGGCGCCCCCATCATCCAGGGTGCCCCCATCAGTGGGGGCGCCCAAAACAAAGAAGAAAAAGTGGCAGTAAAGTGTTGAAGGCAGAATAGGTGTCAAGCGGGGCGCCCGGAGCGTCCAGGGCGCCCGGGTTCAAAGCTTTTTGCTGTTTCGAGATCGAAACACAAGATAAGCCTTCACAAGGGCGCCAGAAGGTCCGAGGTGCCCTGGTCAAAGGTTTTATCAGCTGCGGCGAGGTCGACGTAGGGATAAGGTTTGACCGGGTTTATCGGGGCGCCCCCGACGTCCAGGGCGCCCCCAGAAGTGCTATAAAAGGGGCTTCGACCCCTCTACTTCAGACACAACTGCTATAAGACATTCTGATCATTCTGACCAACGACAACACGCTAAAGACGAGGTTCTACGACCGGGAGGCTCCAGGAGGAAGTGCGCGGCACTTCGGAGGTCCAGATCGGCCGAGCTTCAACTTTGTTTTGTTCGGTTTGCATTTAATTTCCCGTACTTAATTTTCTGTACTTATGCTTGTACTTCTACACTGTAAGATGGGTTTTCTCTGCCTCCGAAAATTCTGGAAAGGAGACCAATAGTGGACTCACGCCGAGTACATAGGCCTTGGACGTACTGACCCTGGGGGTTGGGAACCAAGTAAATAAATCCCGTTGCGTCCCTGTGTATTGCTTTTATTTTGTTTATCTACTTTTCCGCTGTGCTACTAACGTTCTAAGTTCAGAACGATCCAAGTTTTTCTACGAAGTTTCCGCGAGAGTTTTTCACGGTCGATATTCACCCCCCCTCTATTGACGGCACCAGTCCTACACCAGCTTCCTCAGGTTGCCGACTAGTTTGATCATCTTCCAGACCTTGTCTCCGACTTCAAAACTGCGGGCGATTACTCGACGATTGTATGCTTGTTGCATACGTTGTCATTACGCTTCTAGTCGGGCGGCTGCTTTATCACAGACCTCCGACACGAGATCTAAGTCGATAAGCCGCTCTCGATCGTTGTCCTCCTTGTTATAGTGCTGCCGTCAGACGGACTCCTCACCTACCTCCACTGGAATCACGACCCTGGCTCCATACACCAGCTAAAAAGGACTCTGACCTGTTCCTTCTCGTGGAGTGGTACGGTAGGACCACAAGACACTGGGAAGCTCCTTGACCCAGTTGCCTCCGACGTGATCTAGTTTTATCTTGAGTCCTTTGAGGATTTCCCGATTAACAACCTCAGCTTGTCCATTGCCCTGAGGGTACGCGACCGATGTGAAGGCTTGGCGAATGCCTAGCCCCTCGCACCATTCTCTGAGTTTGTGCCTGACAAACTACCTTCCATTGTCCGACACCAACTTGTGGGGGATGTCGTATCTGCAAACAATATCCCTCCATAGGATCTTCATCACCGCAGCCTCCGTGATATGTGCCAGAGGCTTAGCTTCCACCCATTTGGAGAAATAGTCCACAAGAACTAGTAGGAACTTCTTCTGCTAAGGTCCGATGGGAAATGGGCCTACAATGTCCATTCCCTACTGATCGAATGGGCAGGACACTGTAGAGACTCACAGGGGCTCGGTCGGCCGATGAGTCACATGCTGATGTCTCTAGCAGGCTTCTCATCCGGCCACGAACTTAAGAGCGTCGGCTTGTAGAGTGGGCCAAAAGTACCCTGCTAGGATAATCTTCCTAGACATAGACCTTCCCCCAATATGACTTCCGCAAATGCCTTCATGTACTTCCCGCATCACATAGTCGACTTCCTTTAGCTCGACACATTTAAGGAGTGGTCGGGCAAAGGCCCTCCTATATAGTTGATCTCTGACTAATGTGAATCTGGCAGCCCGGCGACTGAATAATCAGCTTCCTCGATCCATGCTTGGAGCATTCCCGTTGTGTAGGAACTCCACATATGGATCTCTCCAATCGGCTACGGTGTTGCCTTCCGCCTCCTCTCCAATCTGAGCTACAGTCTCTTCCGGAGCACTAGGTTCATCTAGCTGCCAAGTCAACATGGAACTAGCCAACCTAGCTAGCTCATCGGCCTTAGCATTGTTGGTCTGGGAGATCTTCTGCAGGATAACCTCCATGAAGGATGCTTTTAGCTGCTCATAGAGGGCTACATACTTCTGCAGGCGTTCACACAAGACTTCGAAGTCACCTTTTATTTGTTGTGCCACCAGCTGAGAGTCCGAATGTACAACGACCTGAGTAGCTCCCACATGTTGCTTGCAGGCCTGCTAGGATTGGCTCGTATTCAGCTTCATTATTGGTGGCTTTGAAGTGGTGCCGAATAGATAAATGCAATGTATCTCCACGGGGGGAGACCATTAACACCTCAACTCCGTTGTGTTTGCTGTTGGAAGACCTATCTACATAGATCTTCCAGGCTTCCTCGGCCTCGGGCTCTAGGATAGTCTCGAGCATGAAATCCGAGAGAGCTTGAGCCTTGATAGCGGTACGAGGCTGGTACTCAATCCCGTATTCGTTTAGCTCTATCGTCCATTTGATCAGCCGACCTGAAGCTTCGGGATTGGTGAGGACCACGACAGGATATGCTAAGAAGTATGGTCTAAGCCTCCGGGCCATTAAGACCAGAGCATAGGCCAGTTTCTCTATCGTGGTGTATCACATCTCGACATCCTTCAGGAGATGTCCGAAGAAGTATATAGGATATTGCACCATGCCTTCTTCTCGGATGAGCGCAGAGCCCACCGCTTGTTCTGTTGTAGATAGGTAGACAAATAATGTCTCTCCCTCTACTGGCTTGTAGAGGATAGGGAGCTAGGCGAAATAGGTCTTCAGATCGGCAAATGTCTTCTCACACTAGTCATCCTAGTCGAACTTGGCCGCCTTTCTTAGAATCTTGAAGAATGGTAGGGTCCTATCTGTAGACTTGGAGATGAACCTGGACAGAGCCGTGATTCTACCATCCAGTCGTTGTACTTCCTTGAAGTTGTGAGGGGATGGCATAACCGAAATAGCCTTTACTTTTTCTGAATTAGCCTCGATTCCCCTCTCTGTCACCATGTATCCCATGAACCGGCCACTCTTCACCACGAACAAGCACTTAACAGGGTTTAACTTTAGCTTGTTGGCCCTCAGGGTGGCGAACATTTCTTTTAAGTCGGATATCATGTCTTTCCCTTGTCGGTCTTGACCAGGATATCGTCCACGTACACTTCAATATTCCTCCCGATCTGATGACTGAAGACCTTGTCTATCATCCACTGGTAAGTTGCCCCAGCGTTGGGCAATCCGAAAGGCATGACATTATAGCAATACGTGTCATCTATTGTCACAAAGCTAACTTTCTCCTGGTCTTCGGAGCGAGAGAAACTTGATGGTAGCCTTGATAAGCATCCAACATGGAAATGAAATCACAACCGGCTGTAGAATCTACTAACCGATTTATTAAAGGCAAGGGGTAACAATCCTTAGAGCAGACTTTATTCAAATCATGAAAATCAATACAAACCCGCCATTTACCCCCTGGTTTAGGGACAAGTACTACATTAGCTAACCAGGCCGGGAATTGAATATCCCTTATGTGCCCGGTGTTGGGGCAATTGGCCCTAAGATGATTTGGAGGATCATGGAGTTTTGATGTGTGCGGTCAATATGGTTAAGTTAGGATTTATTGTTGGACTAATATGTGTACATGAGTGTGCAGGTGTACAGGTACACATGGACTTGGTTGATGTCTTCGGGTGAAGGATGGCATGGAGGCAAGCTGGAGGCTTGTGTACGCATCCGAGGGACCATGGATAGCAAGGATGATGAGCCGAGGGACGCGGACTTCGAGGCGTACGTGAAGAGTGGCATGGAGGCAAGCTGGAGGCTTGTGTGTGTATCCGAGGGACAAGGGACGAAGATGAAGAGGGCGTGAAGGCAACAGTCGAGGCTGCTAGTGAAGAGTCAACCGGGTTGTAAGAGTCTGAGTATGAGTGTTTATACTCAGGGGCTAAGCCGGGAGGGTTCAGTGCGGAGTGACATGTACTCGGGGAGTGTAACCCTAGGCTTAGGTGTGTACCAGTCGACTAGCCCATAGGCAGTCGACTGGTGTTGACTGGAACAGCTGACTGGATTCGAACGTTATACTGTAACAGTCGAATCTGAGTGGGACCAGTCGATTGCCCCAGGGACAGTCGACTGGTGGCGGCTGTTTCATACTCGAGCTCTATTTAAAGGAGCTCGTTTCAGGCTACTAGCTCTTGGCAAAACTTGCTTGGTCAAAGCTAGTTAGTAGCCTTATGATCTTAGGTAGTGTCTAGGTATTGTGGAAAGGTTTCTCCACCTACAAGGAGCTACACGATTTAGTCGGAGGTGCTCCGGGGAATCATCCACCGATAGATTAGGGATCACCCACCTTACGGGCAGCCGTGGAATAGGAGTTTATCTCCGAACCACGTAAATCGTAAGTGTTCTTAGCTGTTTCATACTCGAGCTCTATTTAAAGGAGCTCATTTCAGGCTACTAGCTCTTGGCAAAACTTGCTTGGTCAAAGCTAGTTAGTAGTCTTATGATCTTAGGTAGTGTCTAGGTATTGTGGAAAGGTTTCTCCACCTACAAGGAGCTACACGATCTAGTCAGAGGTGCTTCGGGAAATCATCCACCGATAGATTAGGGATCTCCCACCTTACGGGCAGCCATGGAGTAGGAGTTTATCTCCGAACCACGTAAATCATAAGTGTTCTTAGCTGTTAGTCTTGTTTTTACTTTAGATTTCCGCTTGCGCAACTAACCGTGTAGGAAGAACGCTTCAAAAAGTGTTATTCACCCCCCCTCTAGCAACGTCAATGATCTTACAAGTGGTATCAGAGCTAGGACCGCTCTTGATTGGAATAACCGCCAAGGGAGCAAAGCTAAGCTAGAGGAAAATGATGGCGGATAAGCTAGGGGACGATATCAACTCACCACCACCATACGAGCATGAAGATTTTGCATATTGGAGAGCTAGGATGAAGATGTGGCTCGGCATGGATTGGGAGTGTGTAATGGTGCTAGAAGAACCATTTGAGACCCCTAAGGACAAACATGGAAAGAAGCTCTGACCTAGGTATTGGACCAAGGAGCAACAAGAACAAGCAAGGGCAAATGAGAAGGTAATCAAAATTTTGATTAAAATTTTGCCTAACAATGTTTTGAGTAGTGTAAGGACATATTCAAATGCATATGAGTTATGGAGTAAATTGGAAGAAGTTCACGAGAACCCTACACAAGCTCAACTAGTAGAGGAGCCCGAAGAAATAAACTCAAGTGTCCAAGAAGACCATGTTGGAACTTGGATGGCTAGAGAGGGGGTGAATATAGCCAGACACTACAAATCTTGCACTTTTGAAGGTTTCTGCACTTATGGGTTAGGCGGCGGAATACAAATGCAGAAACAGAAACAAAGCAGAACACCAAAACAAAAACAGACAACAAACCGACGCTAACACCGTGATGTACAAGGTTCGGGGATAACTTGCCCCTATTCCTTGGCGTGCCCGTAAGGTGGGCGATCCCTTGATCGTCGGTAGATCAAGCCCCGGTGAACCCGGATAAGATAGAGCCTCCTTCTCGGTAGAGAAACCTCTCCACAGATCTCACAGATGATGGAATTTGAGTACAGGAGATCACACAAGAAGGAATGCTCACTCAGATCTCACAAGGATGTAGTAGAACGCTTAAGCACAAAGCAACATAGAGCACGAACACAGCCCAGCCAAACTTCCCAAGTTTCTGTCTTGTTCGCCTCAGCTCCTCTGCTTCCAGCTTCGTCTCTTAAGCTCCTGCTCAACGTCGCCAGCTCCATCAGCACCACTGATCTACACCCTGACCCACTGACCTCTCTGAGCACTCATTCCACTGGACACTCCTCCAGCTGAGCCTCCGTCAGTTGCCAGCCGTGCCTTCGTCAGTTGTCAGTTGCGCCAGACGCCGTTGAGACCTGAAAACACAATAGATCCAAATCTGCTCCATGGAAAGTCCTC
The DNA here is from genome assembly GCA_024364735.1 of Boesenbergia rotunda. Taxonomy (NCBI): domain Eukaryota; kingdom Viridiplantae; phylum Streptophyta; class Magnoliopsida; order Zingiberales; family Zingiberaceae; genus Boesenbergia; species Boesenbergia rotunda. The sequence continues at coordinate 101,845 of JAGFNQ010005673.1, forward strand.
CATTGACCCTCCTTGAGTATTTGAATCCTCTTGTACCACCTGCACACTACAACAGACGCTTAGCAATGCATATCAAAACATATCAGCAGTGTATCAGAGAATCGGCAGAGAAAACAGACGTGATCAGAGCTTCTGACAGTGTATTTAAATTAAAGTTCTGCTCCTGATCGGTCCCCAGACCGATCAGGAAGGACCCTGATCGGTCACCAGACTGATTCAGCAGTCTTCTGCATACTCCTGATTGGTCCCCAGAACAATCCAGTATTCTGCTGCACACTCCAGATCGGTCCCCAGACCAATCAGGTTGTTCCCTGATCGGTCTGGTGACCGATCAGGCTGCTTCCTGACCAATCAGAAGTAATCCTGATCGGTCATAAGGAGAATCCTGCGACACTTGATCATTCTCTAGACCGATCTGAACAGTATCCCTGATCGGTCACCAGACCGATCAGGAGCCGAGCAGTAAGGTACCTAAAACCCACTGTATGCTCCCTGATCGGTCACCAGACCGATCAGGAGCTGAGCAGTAAGTGAACTCTATGCTCCCTGATCGGTCACCAGACCGATCAGGAGCCGAGCAGTAAGTTCCCAAACTCACTGTATGCTTCCTGATCGGTCACCAGACCGATCAGTCATAGCTGGATCGGTCACCAGACCGATCCATGAGGGAACTCCATGTCAAACTCCCTGATCGGTCACCAGACCGATCCAGGAAGAGCCAAATCCACTCTAAGTCACGAGAACAAGCCTCCAGCCCTTCTCTGACTCGTGCTTGGTCCCTCAGACCAAGACTCCATGCCCAGTTTCACTCACCGAGACTTCAATCTAGCTTCACTCACTAGGACCTGGCTTCACTCACCAGGGTTTCAGTCACCCGGCTTCACTCACCAGGATTTCAACCTAGCTTCACTCACTAGGATTTCAATCACCTGGCTTCACTCACCAGGACCTGGCTTCACTCACCGGGATTTCAACCTAGCTTCACTCACTAGGATTTCCATCACCTGGCTTCACTCACCAGGACCCGGCTTCACTCACCGGGATTTTCATCACTTGGCTTCACTCACCATGACCCAGCTTCACTCACCGGGATTTCCATCACCTGGCCCTCCAAGCTAGGACTTTTCACACCTAACCCTCCAACCTAGGACTTTTCACATGCCAGTGTGCGATCTCCCGATCCACCTGGACTTAATCCGAATTCAACCAAACTTGAATCAAACTTAAATCGGTGTCAACACCAAAACGACAATCAGGGTCAGACTGCATTAACAATCTCCCCCTTTTTGTTGTTTGACAACCCAATTTAAGTTTAGGCATTAATGATCAATTATCATAAGGGAATCAAAATCCTCCCCATATAATAACCCTAAACTTAATCAACCATTCTCTTCCCTTTGTCAAACATCGAAAAGGGTATGGTTATTAAGTTTGAACATACCTCCCCCTCAAACATGGGTCTCTCCCCAAAACCCAAAATAATCAAAGGTGAAATTTTTGAATTGCATATGAGAGGCATATACCATAAATGTATCATGGCAACAATGTATATGCATCATACGTCAATAAGTGTGAATTGCACATTAAATCATATACAGAATTATATCATGGTCAAACATATATATGTTTCTTATGACAAGTAGGGAATGCAACTGTATCCAACACATAATCCTGATTGGTCTCCGTGACCGATCAGGTTCGTTGATTATTTGATACAGAGAATTTTCTGATTAGTCTGGGGACCGATCAGATTTCAGAAAAATTTCTGAAACTCTGATACGTTCCTGATCAGACTGCATTAACAATTTGCATTCCAAAACAAAAGTGTAGACTCCATTAATATTCATCATTTCAGAAAAATTTCTGAAACACGACATTCAGACCAAGAGTCATGACTCAACAAACCCTTTTTTGTGAATTTAAACATTCCAACATAGGTTTGTTTCAAATCAGCATTTTAATACTTAATGTTTCAGAAAAATTTCTTAGAATCAAGGGTCTTAAAAATTCCTACCCTTTTTTGAACACTTGAACAAACTTGTACTCACTCAGTACCAGATTTGTACCAATGGAGGATCAAGTATTTTTCAATTGTACTTGGTTTGTATCAAATTTGCGTGTATCAGTATGATCAGGTAATCTGATACAACTTGATGAAATGGGATCAGACTGAGGAGTAGTCCGATACCTCTGATCAGTGTTGATCTGATCGGTCACCGGACCGATCAGTATGATTCTGATCGGTCACCAGACCGATCAGGGTGAGTCCTGATCAGTCGGTGGACCGATCAGGACTGATATAGAATGTTTTCTGAAACTGATCAGTTTCATAAACAAGTTCGTTTCAACTCTTACCATTCCCAAACCCTAAATCAATTAGTTTTAATTAATTTGATCCTAAGGGTTCCCTTAATCAAAATACATTTCTTCAAACAATTATCGAAATATGATACTAATATCAAAATTCCAAAACATGATCAGATTTCATGGTACAAACAAAAATATGATCAAATTTTCAAAAACATGCTTGTATCAAATTAGTATCAAAACATGATCAAGTTTTCTAGCACATGATTGTATCAATACAATTCATAAGGTTGTATTTTGTCCGACATGCTTTTATCTCATTTAACCCATTTTAAAAACATTTCAAAAACATGCATTGATGTTGCCTTGTGAGGTTTTATGATGATCATCACACACTGTATATTCCTCAAAAATTTGCATGCAATACATTAACGTTACTAACACATACAGTAACTCATGGCATACTTGATCATGTTCACCAAACAAAATACCTTAAGCAAAACCTAAGTCTAAACCTTAAGCTCATGTTCTTGTCTATTGATGTCTTATGAGTGATCAGTTCAAACAAAAACAATGAGGAAGTTGAGAAGTAATGTGTTCATCTTGTTCAATTTTTCATGGCATAGACTAATATTAATAACACATACATTAAAGTCATGGCATACTCAACTAGGTTCATCTCAAAAATAAGAACACTTAAGCCATGTGTTGTTGCAAATATTTTGGCTAACTTCAAGATTTACAGTGAACTATAGAGTTCAATCCTAATCATGGCATATTAAAGTTAAAACTCATGGATTGGATTGAAAAGTCATACTTCCAAGTGTGTGTTACAGTCATGGTTCCAACTGATTTGAAATCAAGTTTGAGTTAGGCTTCCAAAGCAGGTATGCATGCAATCATTTGAATAGAAAATTCATAGACATGGAAAGCACACATGATGAATGCATAATTCTATTTGGTAAAGATGAACTAGACAATTCCTTCTTTGTTTTGGAAGCAAACTTGATCATGGAAGAATTTTAATACTAAAGTAGATCATACTTAAGCATCATTAAGTTCTTTGACACATGAATTCCATAAAAATTACTAGCCAAGGGTTCATATCGTTATAAAAACTAAAACAATAGAGATCAAAGCATTTAAGTCAAATTTTCCATAACCAACCATGTGAATGACAATTTTTTCTTGGTCATGGGTTGGAGCACCAAATATCAACCTCCCATGTTGATAGATGCTCCCCCTCAAATAATGCTTATACAATTCGAAATATGGAAGTTTTAGGTACCCAAATTTTGGGACCTAAACCATCTACAATGAAAGACTTTGGCACCCATGGCTTAGTCATTTTCTTTTTGACCATTTGAACCCTAGAATTATTTTGTGATCTAAAATGGGCTCTAGTCATTAAAGATATGATACTAGATTCTTTAGGTTGGTAACCCAAACCAACCTTGTTGTAAGCCGCCTTTTGTGAGTTTAAGATCATATCTAGGGTTTTGGAACTTGTTGAAAATTTCTCAAGAATATTCTTGAGGTTTTCAATTTCACCCTTCAAGTCCTTATTTTCATCCTCAAGATTTTTAACATGCAAGTCATCAATTACTTCATCCTTAGAGGTTTTCAATTTTTCTACCTCTAACTTTAAAGATTTAATCTTGCTCTTAGACTTTTTGAGCATGTTTGTCAAGCAAGCTATTGCTCTATAGCACTTATCCAACTCGGGAGAAATTACCTCTTCATCATTCGAGGATGATGAAGGCGCGGTTGAGGAGCTTGATTCGTTATCACTTTCTTCTCTCGAGTCCTCTAGTGCCATGAATGCCACGTGACAGTGAGTGTTCTCCTCCTTCTTCTTGTTGTCACCTGCCACAAATGCAAACCCTTTCTCCTTTGGGCTTGTGTTAGAGATCTCATGTAGTTCCATTTCATAAAATAGATCTTCTAACTTAACAATTGAAAAATCCTTGGAAACCTTGTAGGCATCCACCATAGATGACCATAAGGCATTCCTTGGAAAAACTTTTAGAATGTACCTCACTAAGTCTCAATTTTCTACCTTCTCATTGATGGAATGTAGACCATTGAGGATTTCTTTGACTCGTCCATGGAGTTCACTCACCTTTTCATTTTCTTCCATGGAAAGCTTTTGAAGTTGGCTGAGAAGAAGGTCCTTCTTGACTGTCCGTGTATCTTGAGTTCCCTCATGGAGCTCAATGAGTTTGTTCCATAGTCTTTGGCTGAAGTGAAGGGGCCAACCTTGATTAGCTGCTCTTTGTTCATCCCACATTGCAAAGTGACAACAGCTTTGGCATTGGCTTCCCCCTTTTTGATTTGCTCAGTCGACCACATGGAGAAGTCTAGATCTTTTCTCTCAATATCCTTTGGAGGAGAGAAACCCTCCTTTACTGAGAACCACATGCTCATGTTGGTTTTGAGATAAAACTCCATCCTTGACTTCCAATATGAAAAATCAGTGCCGTCGAAGAATGGAGGTCGGTTTGTGCTCAATCCTTCTCTTCCAACCATCTTGCTGTAAGCTCTCGGATGTTAAGCCGTGAACAGAGCCCCAAGCTCTGATACCACTTGTTGGAACTTGGATGGCTAGAGAGGGGGTGAATATAGCCAGACACTACAAATCTTGCACTTTTGAAGGTTTCTGCACTTATGGGTTAGGCAGCGGAATACAAATGCAGAAACAGAAACAAAGCAGAACACCAAAATAAAAACAGACAACAAACCGACGCTAACACCGTGATGTACAAGGTTCGGGGATAACTTGCCCATATTCCTTGGCGTGCCCGTAAGGTGGGCGATCCCTTGATCGTCGACAGATCAAGCCCCGGTGAACCCGGATAAGATAGAGCCTCCTTCTCGGTGGAGAAACCTCTCCACAGATCTCACGGATGATGGAACTTGAGTACAGGAGATCACACAAGAAGGAATGCTCACTCAGATCTCACAAGGATGTAGTAGAACGCTTAAGCACAAAGCAACTAGAGCACGAACACAGCCCAGCCAAACTTCCCAAGTTTCTATCTTGTTCGCCTCAGCTCCTCTGCTTCCAACTTCGTCTCTTAAGCTCCTGCTCAACGTCGCCAGCTCCATCAGCACCACTGATCCACACCTTAACCCACTGACCTCTCTGAGCACTCAGTCCACTGGACACTCCTCCAACTGAGCCTCCGTCAGTTGCCAGCCGCGCCTTCGTAAGTTGCCAGTTGCGCCAGACGCCGTTGAGACCTGAAAACACAATAGATCCAAATCTGCTCCATGGAAAGTCCTCCATTGACCCTCCTTGAGTATTTGAATCCTCTTGTACCACCTGCACACTAAACAGACGCTTAGCAATGCATATCAAAACATATCAGTAGTGTATCAGAGAATCAGCAGAGAAAACAGACGCGATCAGAGCTTCTGACAGCGTATTTGAATTAAAGTTCTGCTCCTGATCGGTCCCCAGACCGATCAGGAAGGACCCTGATCGGTCACCAAACCAATCCAGAAGTCTTCTGCACACTCCAGATCGGTCCCCAGACCAATCAGGCTATTCTCTGATCGGTCTGGTGACCGATCAGGATGCTTCCTGACCAATTAGAAGTCATCCTGATCGGTCATAAGGAGAATCCCGCGACACTTGATCGTTCTCTAGACCGATCTGAATAGTATCCCTGATTGGTCACCAGACCGATCAGGAGCCGAGCAGTAAGGTTCCCAAAACCCACTGTATGCTCCCTAATCGGTCACCAGACCGATCAGGAGCTGAGCAGTAAGTGAACTCTATGCTCCCTGATCGTTCACCAGACCGATCAGGAGCCGAGCAGTAAGTTCCCAAACTCACTGTATGCTTCCTGATCGGTCACCAGACCGATCAGTCATAGCTGGATCGGTCACCAGATCGATCCATGAGGGAACTCCGTGCCAAACTCCATGATCGGTCACCAGACTGATCCAGGAAGAGCCAAATCCACTCCAAGTCACAAGAACAAGCCTCCAGCCCTTCTTTGACTCGTGCTTGGTCCCTCGGACCAAGACTCCATGCCCAGTTTCACTCACCGGGACTTCAACCTAGCTTCACTCACTAGGACCTGGCTTCACTCACCAGGGTTTCGGTCACCCGGCTTCACTCACCGGGACTCGGTTTCACTCACCGGGATTTCAACCTAGCTTCACTCACTAGGATTTCAATCACTTGGCTTCACTCACCAGGACCCGGCTTCACTCACCTGGATTTCAACCTAGCTTCACTCACTAGGATTTTCATCACCTGGCTTCACTCACCAGGACCCGGCTTCACTCACCGGGATTTCCATCACCTGGCTTCACTCACCAGGACCCGACTTCACTCACCGGGATTTCCATCACCTGGCCCTCCAAGCTAGGACTTTTCACACCTAACCCTCCAAGCTAGACTTTTCACATGCCAGTGTGTGATCTCCCGATCCACCTGGACTTAATCCGAATTCAACCAAACTTGAATCAAACTTAAATCGGTGTCAACACCAAAACAACAATCAGGGTCAGACTGCATCAACAGACCAAAGAGAAAGAGAATTATCAACATTATCAAGTGAAGTGGAGGAATTGAGTGAAAAAGCATCCACCTCATCCAAAGAAGAAGAGGAAGTATCAACATCAAGGGTCGAGGGGGAGAAAAGACCTTCATCTCTACAAGAGCAAGAAAAGACTTCAACCTCCCCAAGGCTAAATCAAAAGAGCATATCATATGCTTTGGTTGCAACAAAAAGGGGCACTACAAGGATAAATGTCCACTAGGTAAAAATGAGGTAATTCCTAAGTCTAAGTCCATTCAATTTAATTCTAATATGGGTTGTAGGAATGAGGAAGCTCAAAAGAAAAGGAGAAAAATTCGATGCTTCACATGCGGGGAGCTAGGGCATTACCATACAAAATGTCCAAGGAAAAGAGAGCTTAAAAAGATGGAGCACCTTAGGAGATGGGAGAAAGAAGAAAGGAGAAGGAGCTCACATCAAGGGGGAGCACCAAAGGTAAGGGGGGTAATCCCTAAATCTACTTATGCACAAAATGTTTGTATGAATGCTAGAAATGTAAACAATTGCTTGCCTAGATGTAATTTTGATTTTAAATATCATGATAGGAATAGAAACACTATTGCATGCCAAAACACCAAGAATTCTATATTTCATGATAAATCTAGAAATTCTAGGACTAAGGACCAAAGCATAAACCCTAAGAAAGGGAGACATATGCCTAAAAAAATGGGTAGACCTAGGAATGATCAAAGCAGGTCTAATAATCCCAAGGGTAGGAGTTTGGAAAAGGAAAATCAAGTTTTGAAAGCAAAACTTGATAAATTAGAGAAAACCTAGATAGACTCATTAGGGGGTCCAAGGGGTCAAGCATAATGCAAAAAGATCAACATCTTAGGAGTGGTAGGCCGGGTTTAGGATATCACCCTAAGAGGGCAAATGTTAGTAAAATGTCATATTTAAGGATGCCCTATAACTATGGTAGAGAAAAGGTCAAGAATGGCAAAGAAAAGCCATTTAAAGGAAAAGAAATGGAATTGACCAAGAAAAATGTCTATAGAGTCAAGAGAGTGATAGTGGAAAGTCAAGAAGCACCGGAGGAGTATCGGTGTGGTCTTGCCTTTGTAGATGAGTTACCTAGGGAGGTAACTAGGGCTAGGAGCTCAAGGGAGAGCTCTAGAAGTCAAAATGGGATCCATGGTCAATGCATCTCAGTTGATTTTCTTCTAGGAGACTAGATGGGCTATGGAGTGTGCCAAAGGGTTTAAAAGACTAGGGTTAGCCTTAATCCTAGGGAATTGGAACACTAAAAGTAGTTTTATGAAGAAAAGATTGAAAATGGGATTGTAATTGAAAGAATTGAGTTTAATGTGAAAATACCATATAACATGATGTCATCAGTGTAATATGAATGAGTATGGGAGGAAGCATCAAGAAGAGATCCAAGTTAGAACTTTTAGTTAAGGCTAAATGACTCAATTCGGATGATTGTGAAATTCGTATCAATCTTGGGATTTGGGATAGTTTTGTGTGAAATTATATTTTTCCCAGATAGATATAGGATCCATAAATCTCCCCACGAAATTTCAATTTTTTGGAGATTTGTGGAATTAGTTAGACATTTCTAAAGTTAGGACTGGGAAACTAAATTGTCAGTATCAGTCGACTGCCTTCTTGGCAGTCGACTGGTCTAGAGTGAGAAACGTTCTATAAGGATCACCAGTCGACTAGTCCTAGAGTGAGAAACGTTCTGTGAGTTTTCTCAGTCAACTGCCCTAGGGGCAGTCCACTGGTCCGCGGGTTCTATAAAAGAAAAGGGCGCGCGGGGGGCAGCCAAAACCTAGGGTTTTGGTGTGCCACCCCGGCGATCCTTCTTCTCTCCGAGCCCATCTCTCGTCCTAAGCCTCCCTCGAGCACTAGAATCCCTTCCTAAGCCTTCCTCTACCTCAGATCTACTCCTAGGGCTAGTGAAAACTCATCTCCTCAAGCCGATCTCTCCTCACTGCCATTATGAAGAGATTAGCAAAAAGGTATCATTGTTTAAGGTTCAGTGTTTCATTTAAACTATGTTTTGGAATTAATGTGATAATTTGTGCATGATTTCTTTGTTGTTTTTCCTTTGGGGGGTGTCTTGGTGTGCATGCATGTGTGTGGGATATTAGGAATATTTCTAAGAGGCCAAGGGGTGAGGGGTCATCTCACCAAGGTCAGGGACAGTCGGGAGAGTCTAGGTTCCGGTCTTTAGAATGTAAGAAACGATTTGAGAAAAATGAATTTGTCCCGATGAATTGTAGGTATTTGAATAAGGCCTACTTTCAGGAAAAATCACCCCAAATCACCGAGATGGTCACCCACTTTGGGATAAAATAGCTACTGTATTGTCAACATGATATTAATGTTGACTTATGCAAGGAATTATATGCCAATCTGACTTGCATTAATTCTGAAAATAACTTGTATGAATCTAGAGTAGCCGGAGTCACCATCCCTTTTTCAGTCATGGTTTTGGCTAGGTTTTTAGAGTGTCGGACATCCAATAATGTAAACACTTATTTTCCTAATGTTATTGAGCCTTTTGAGTTTCCTGATGTCACCATCGATCAGATTCATCTGCATTACTTTAGGAGGCATAGGCATGAGTCTGAGCGCATTTTTGATGCCAAGTCTATGAGTCCCTTCAGTCATGTGTTATACAAGATTGTTTTAGAGTGTCTCCTACCCATCGTCACCAAGGGAAGGGCAAGGATCCGATTGCCTCATCTAGTGATGATGTATGCCCTAGAGAGGAGGTTGGATATAGACGTCTCCCTCCATGTAGTTACCTCCATCTGCCATTTTTCCCAAAGTGTTAATGGGAAAATCTACATGCCCTTCTGCCACGTTCTGACCGAGTTTTTTCAGTTATGGTTTGGTATCCATGTCACTAGTGGTCAGGTCAGGCACCTGTCCAAGGACTACGACCAGATTGACACACACCAACTGTCCTTGGCAGGTATTGAGAGTCGGCAGGGGCAGTTTGTGTGGAGGCAACGTCCAGAGTCTTCCAGCTCGAATGAGGAGCCTGCTGCGGGAGTTACACATGAGGAGTTTACTCAGCTTCGATCGGAGGTTCATGGCCTCCGGGAGGACCTCGAGAGCTTTCAACAGCATCAGCTGGGATTTCAGGAGACCATTCAGGGGGAGGTCCAGGGGATCCGGAGTCGACAGGACGAGATGTATGAGATGCTCCGACAGATGCATCTCTCATATCAGGCCCCTCCTCCTCCAGGCGATGACGACATGATCTGATGGGATGACACGACATTTAGAGCGACTTCGTGTTGAGAGCATTTTTATTTGATGTATTCCTATATCTCTCAAACACTCATTGTTCTGAAAATTGTATCATTTTCATGACTTCAGGGCTTTGGCCCCTGCTACTTTCTCATGTTTTATTTCATGACTGTCTTTATGTTTTTATGTATGATACATTTATGTTCATGCAATATTATGTGGTTTTATGTCATGGTTTGATTTTGACTTGCATTATTGTTTTTATGTTATGATACATGAGTTGAGTTTTGTTTGAAACTAGTAAATTGTTTTGATGATATGCTATGGTTTCAAGTTAAAAATCTTTATCTATGCTTTCATGATATATTTTGAAATTGTATATTGGTTGTTTTGCCTATATTTATTGGTTGTTATTGGATGATCAATTTTTTTTAAAAATAAAGGCATAAGGAGGATTTTCATGAGTTCTAAGGTTAAGAGGTAAAGAGGGGGAGCTTTGTCAAAATGAGAAATGAATATGAAAAAGTGGAGAATTGAAACCCATTCTATGTGTGGAATGTGAATGAACAAGGGTGCCAAACACATAGAAGAGTGAAGAAATGATAAAGTTGATACAAAAGTGCAAATTTTTGAGGAATTTTAGGATTGTACCAAAATTCAAGCACGTTTGTTGTTTTTCATGAACCAATATTTTTCTAGGATAGAGTATATTCTAACAAACGTGTTTGCAAAATTTTATATTTTTTAAAATTTTCTAAAATTTTCTAGGGGTTTCTGAAATTCGGTTGGAATTTCAGAAACAGGCGTATCAGTCGACTGCCCTGGGGGCAGTCGACTGGTAGTTAGGGCAGAATGTTTATTTGTGATTTCTGAGGGGTTTTCAGAAATCTGATTGAGTTCTATTTGGCACCAGGGGTAGGATTGCTTGGGGTAATCTTTTTGATGGTGTCAAAGGGGGAGAACTTGGGTGTTAAGTTAGGTTTGGGTTGAAACTTAACTTTGATTGATTTGTTAAACTTTGGAGTTAAGTTGGGATAACATAACCGGTGGTTGTGAGTGGAGTTAAGTTGGGAGAACATAACTTGGTATGGGCAATGAGAATTGAAAATTGAGAGAAAACATAGGTTAAGGAGAGGTTGTTCTTGTGTGTTATGCTTTGATTTTCAATTGCTTTTGCTATTGTTATTGTTATATGCTTACCTAACATAACATATTGCCACACATCAAAAAGAGAGAGATTATTGGGGCAATCGACCCTGAGATGATGTGGAGGATCATGGTGTTTTGATGTGTGCGGTCAATATGGTTAAGTTAGGATTTGTTGTTAGACTAATATGTGTACATGAGTGTGCAGGTGTACAGGTACACATGGACTTGGTTGATGTCTTCGAGTGAAGGATGGCATGGAGGCAAGCTGGAGGCTTGCATGCGCATCCGAGGGACCATGGATAGTAGGGACGATGAGCCGAGGGATGCAGACTTCGAGGCGTACGTGAAGGGTGGCATGGAGGCAGCTGGAGGCTTGCGTGCGCATCCAAGGGACGAGGGCCGAAGATGAATAGGGCGTGAAGGCAACAGTCGAGGATGCTGGTGAAGAGTCAACCGGGTTGTAAGGGTCTGAGTATGAGTGTTTGTACTCAGGGGCTAAGCCGGGAGGGTTCGAGTGCAGAGTGACATGTACTCAGGGAGTGTAACCCTAGGCTTAGGTGTGTACCAATCGACTGGCCCATGGGCAGTCGACTGGTGTTGACTGGAACAACTGACTGGATTTGAACGTTGTACTATAACGGTCGAATCTGAGTGGGACCAGTCGACTGCCCCAGGGGCAGTCGACTGGTGGCGACTGTTTCATACTTGAGCTCTATTTAAAGGAGCTCGTTTCAGGCTACTAGCTCTTGGCGAAACTTGCTTGGTCAAAGCTAGTTAGTAGCCTTGTGATCTCAGGTAGTGTCCAGGCATTGTGGAAAGGTTTCTCCACCTACAAGGAGTTACACGATCAAGCCGGAGGTGCTCCGGGGAATCATCCACCGACGGATTAGGGATCGCCCACCTTACGGGCAACCGTGGAGTAGGAGTTTATCTCCGAACCACGTAAATCATAAGTGTTCTTAGCTGTTAGTCTTGTTTTTTTACTTTAGATTTCCACTTGCGCAACTAACCCTGTAGGAAGAACGCATCAAAAAGTGTTATTCACCTCCCCCCCTCTAGCAACGTCAACGATCTTACACCTGGCTCTTAACAGCTTGCTAACTTCTTCTCTGATAGCCTTGTCCTGCTCGGGTGGAAAATGTCTTTGCCTCTGTTTCACTGGCCGAGCTCCAGGGATCACATGCAAGTGATGCATGGCTAGAGCCGGGGGGACTCCTTTGATTTCCTCGACAGCCTAGGTGAAGACATCTCGATGGCTCTACAAGCAGTCGATCAGGCGACTTCTCAACTCCAGTGCAAGGTCAGCGGCAATCCTAATGACTCTCTCCATCTGTTGACGGTGGTTCTGGACCTCTTCACTCTTGACCTTCCTCCATTCTTCTTTGAGTCCTTCCTCCTCTCGTGGGTCGGCGAGATCAATCTGCAGAGCTTCGTGAGACTTCGGATTCTTACGGAAATCTGATCTGACTTCCCCACTGTAGAATCACCGAGACGCTATCTGGTCTCCCTTAATCTCGACCACCTGACCGCCTATCAGAAACTTGATCTTCTGGTGGTAGACCGAGACCACCGTCTAGAATATGCTGAGTGTCGGGCGCCCAAGGATGGCTTGTAGGAGGAGGGAGTATCGACATCCTGGAAGGGAGTCCTCCTTGTCCTCTCTAGTGTGTCACTACCCAGCGACAGCGATAGGGCAATTTTCCCTATCGGCTATACTCGATACCCGGTGAATCTGAAGAATGGAGTCGAATTGGATGCAGTTCATCTTCATCAATCTACATTTGATCTAGGACAACCTTATATAGGATGTTCACGGAACTACCTATATCCACGATGATACACTTAACCTCATAATTTGCAATGCACGTAAGAATTACTAGGGTGTCTTCGTGGGGAGATTCTACGTCCTCTAAGTCCTCAGGGCCAAAGGAGATTGTAGGGCCCTGATGTTGGCTTCATCTCGTCCCGATGGTGTAGTTCTCCAGCCGACGGGTGTGAACCTTCCTCGCTCAGTGGGAATCTCCTCCGGTAGGTCCTCCCGAGATCACCCCCACATGGTCGGAAGGCGGACCACGTGCAGGAGCCTTGCCCTTCTTGGGGTCTCGTTCTAATGAGGGAGACCGACGAGGTGCAGCCTCCTGACTCCTCCCCCTCGAACATGACCGAGGGCGATGTAGGGCTTCGTTTTCTCCCGACGGTCGATTACGAGGAGAAAAGCTCCGCCGAAGGGACCTCCGGCAATATCCCATCTTCTTCCACTTCCTCCGAGGTTTAGGATCTACTTACTCAATTTTTTTCTTCAAAACATGGTGTTACGAGATTAGCACGGAAAAACGGCAACAGGAATAATAAAGAACACACCAGATTTACGTGGAAAACCCTTGAGGGGAAAAAAACTACGGGCGGAGGAGAAAAAATCAATAAGAACGACGGAATACAAAGTCTACAACTCTTATACCATAATAAAGTAAAGAGAAGTAGAGAAAAGGAGAGGTAGAGAAAAGAAAGAAGAGATAACCAAAAAGCTTTCTTGATTGATTGATTCAACTTGTCTATGAGATACACAATTTATAGGGACCTTAGAATACTTAGTCAAATAAAAAATTAATAACAAAACTGTTAATTAACAGATTTATAAAGAATCTGTTAATTAACATATTAATAAGAAAATATCTAATAAATATTAACGGATTAAACAGAATTCGGGTCACCAAATTCTAACAATCTCCACCTTGACGCGAATTCCACAAATCTTCAAATGAACATTCTCCACCTTTTTCACAAAAGTCCCACAGGCAAATCTCAGCATCTACCATCAACCAAGTCCAAGTAATGCTTTGTCCTCTCATGAAACATCTGATCCTTCGTGAAGAAAATAACACTCTGACTATCACAAAAGACTGTAGTAATCTGTAAGTCTTCGCTAAGCTCACTGAAGAGTCCTTTCGGCCAAATAGCTTCCTTACAAGCTTTCCGTAAGTGATCTTCTTTTATCCATATCACCTTGTGACGGCAACATCACCTATTATTGTGGATCCCTGCAGAACATATAAACAGGCGGTTCTCCTTAGTCCCTTCATCACAACAAGAGACCCTTTACTGACCTTCACAGCTCCACCTTCACCAGTGTACTTGTATCCTTTAGAATCAAGAACACTCAAAGAGATCATATTTCTCTTCAAATCAGGAACGTGTCTCACATTACCAAGTGTCCGAATGACACCATCAAACATTTTAATTTTGACCGTACCAATACCAGCAATTCTGTAAGATGTATTATTGCCCATCAAAACGGCACCACTCGAAACCGTTTCATATGTTGAAAACCAGTCCCGATTGGGACACATATGAAACGTACAACCAGAATCAAGAATCCATTCCTCACTCTTCTTCAAATCAGCATCTGAGGCAACAAGAAGTTCACCATCACTGTAATTTTCGGCAACATCAGCCTTACCAGTCTTCTCTGATTGTTTTTCCTTCGAATTTTCACCTGCCCTTTTATTCTTATTCTGTAGCTTATAACATTCAGATTTGATGTGACCCTTCTTCTTGCAATAATTACATATCTTATCGCTATTTCTGGATTTCGATCTGCCCCTGATATTACCATCAGAGTCTTCCTCCTGAGTCTTTCCTCGAATAATAAGACCCTCACTCTGAGTCTCAGATTCTTCGACAAGCTGTTTCATTTTCTCTTTTGAGAATAATGAATCATAAACTTCATTCAAAGTAAGAGTATCACGACTATATAAAATAGTATCTCGAAAAGCCGTATATGACGAGGGTAAAGAACATAGTAAGATCAATGCTAAATCTTCATCGTCATATTTGACCTCCAAAGCCTCTAAGTCAGAGACAATTTCCTTAAACACGGTCAAGTGATCTCTTAACGACGTACCTTCTGCCATGCGATGAGAATACAAACGTTGTTTCAGACCCAGTTTGCTCGTAAGACTTTTTCTCATGCACAACTGCTCCAGTTTTAGCCATAGTGCAGCAGCGGATTTCTCCTTCAAAACATCCTGTAAAATCTCATTCGATAGGTGAAGGTAGATCTGAGATAGAGTTTTTCGATCCTTACGTTCCTTTTCCTCCTTTGTCCATGACGAGGGCATGTTGTCTACCCCGAACAGTGCGTCGTCTAAGTCCATATGGGCTAGCACCGCTCGCATCTTAACCTGCCATAGCGTAAATCTGGTGTTGTGATCCAAAAGCGGAATATCATACTTCATGCTTACCGTTGTCATTAATCCCGTTTGAAATCCTCAAAACCAACCTGGCTCTGATACCACTTGTTACGAGATTAGCACGGAAAAACGGCAACAGGAATAATAGAGAACACACCAGATTTACGTGGAAAACCCTTGACGGGAAAAAAACCACGGGCAGAGGAGGAAAAATCAATAAGAACAAGGAATACAAAGTCTACAACTCTTATACCATAATAAAGTAAAGAGAAGTAGAGAAAAGGAGAGGTAGAGAAAAGAAAGAAGAGATAACCAAAAAGCTTTCTTGATTGATTGATTCAACTTGTCTATGAGATACACAATTTATAGGGACCTTAGAATACTTAGTCAAATAAAAAATTAATAACAAAACTGTTAATTAACATATTTATAAAGAATCTGTTAATTAACATATTAATAAGAAAATATCTAATAAATATTAACGGATTAAATAGAATTCGGGTCACCAAATTCTAACACATGGCATTCCTCGGTGGAGTGCATTGTACTACCATCGATGTTGTAGTACCTCATCAGCGGCTCTGGTTACTGGGTGTCAACTGTCTCCACCAGCTTTCGTTTACCAGCCCACTGGTCTTTCCCTAGGCGAAGATCTTTTCCTCGGGCTGGAGCTAGAGGTTCCCTCCTCTCTGACCGTATAACGGTCTGAGCAGGGACCCCGACTGGTTCCTTGTAGCAGGCGTGTTGCACTTCTTCCACATTGACGTGCTTGACAGAACGCCCTAGCAAGTCATCGAAGTTGGTAGATGGCTTCTTTACTAAAGATCGAAAGAAATCCCCTTCAGAGAGCCCATGAGTGCAGGCGCTGACGAGGATCTCCGATGTCGCGGTTGACACATCCTGCATCACTCGGTTGAACCGCTGGATGTAATCTTTGAGGGGTTCTTTCAGCTTCTGCTTGAGGGCGAATAAGTTCAACGTCGTCTTCTGATAGCGATGGTTGCTGGCAAAATGATGGAGGAAGGCAGTTCTAAACTCCAGGAAGGAGTTGATGGAATCCTGGGGCAGCCTCTAGAACCATCGTTGGGCGGCCCCCGATAGGGTGTTCAAGAACACCCGACACTTACGCCATCAGTGTACTGGTGCAGGACTGCCGCATTCTCGAGCTTGTAGACATGAACTTCAGGATTTGTCTTTCCATCGTAGTCGACAATCCCAGGCCTGCGGAACTACTTCAGCATGAGATCTTCCACAATCTCCAGTGAGAAAGGGTAGAGGGTTCCTTTGAGAAGGCCTAAGGATCTTCCCTCTTCCCTAGTCCTACCTCCTGCCTCAATGCGTTGGAGGCTACTAAGTTGGTCTTCTCCAAATCTCCTAGAGAATCTCGTCGGTGTACCGGGACTGCTTCGGCGTGTCCCACCGGTGGTGAGACAGATCTCCGTTGTTGGGGATGAGAGGTGGAGATCCTGGGGATCTCCCCTTGCACAGAAGATACTCGCCGTGAGGCAACCTGCTCGATTTGGTACTGTTCAATTGCACCTTTGACAACATTGGCCACCAGGCGATCTAGTTCCTCTTTCGTCAGAACGATGGATTGTCCCTCCGGCTCTGCCATCGGTGCTCCTTCTGGTGCTTTGATAGTTTCCCACAGACGGCGCCAGACTTGTTCCAGAAGGAATCGACGCAGATGGCCAATCACCAGAGTTCAGCCCATGGAGATGATGACAATGACGAAAGGGGAAGAGCTCCTGCCCTGCGAGATTAATACAAGCGTTAATGGGAACACGCTTGAGATTGTCCGGCGGAGCTCACTCCGACGCTCAAGTTAGTACGCGAGTCTCTGTGAGAGAAAGAAATAAGGAGAAGTATGCGTAAAGTGAGTGTAACCCCCTTACCTGGGCGGTTGAAGTACCTTTTATACCTGTGGCGGTAGTCACATGTGTCCCCACGTTCTTCTCCATGTCCCCTCAATTGTCTGTTACTGGATAATTCTTGTAACGGTCCTTGCGGCAATTAAATCTGGTCCATTGTGATAATTAAGGCTTTAATGGCCGCATACTATGAGTCATGATTATCCCATAATTATTGGTGGTAATTATTTGCAAATCCAAAGAATGGGGAACGGTTACTTGAGGTCGGATCATAGGATAGGATGATCCTTAGGCTTCGCTACCCCGAGGTGATTTCGGGTTCTTTGGCCTGGGAGGGTCCCGGGTGTCTGTCTTCCCGAGGTGATCTCAGGGCCTTGACTTCCCCGAGGTAATTTCGGGTATATATGTCATTCTGGGGTGATCTCAAGAGTAGATTTGCCTGAGATGATCTCGGGAGTCTATCTTCTCGAGAGGGTCTCGGGAGTCAGATAGAGATAGTTGTCTAGACTCGATGGATCTTGCCACATAGCTTCTTCAATCCATGTGTTAATCACAGGGTGCTAAACCCCATCACCAGGTTTGAAATTTTTTAATTTTTTATATTGGTGTAAATATATTATATTTATGTTATTTATTTTAAATTTCTATTTCAATTTGCAGGATTAATTAAGAATCAGTATTACAATCAAATGTCAGCATGATAATGTAAGAAATGAATTAAGCGAATTTATCTACTTGTGTGAGGGTACCTAAGAGTCGTACGTGTCGATTGTGATATAAATTTTTAAGTTATATTTAGTAATTTATGGATATACTTTTGAGTGTAGTTGATCAAACATGTCTTTTATTTGAGTGTTGTTGATTAAATATGTCTTTTGTGAATACACTTTTAGGTTGTGATAGATATTTATGTTATATCTTTTTATTTTGTTATAAAAAATATTTTGTTCAATTATAATTGTGTTGCAATAAAATATGACCAATTACTTCTACACTACGAATAAATGGTAGAATAATACAATACAAATAACTTTGATAAATTTAAATAGTGGAAAAATTAAAGAAAATATTTACTTCGTCACAGTTCAAAGTTGTAAAGTTACTCGTATAACTTACTTTGTTAAATTAAAATTGTATTACAGTAAAATATGATCAATTACTTCTATACTATAAATAAATGGTGAAGTAATACACCACCAACGACTTTAACAAATTTAAATAGCGACGAAGCTAAAGCAAAAATTTATTGCACAACAATTTAAAAAATTGTGAAGTCATGTAAATAATTTATTTTATCAATTAATGTAATTTATAATGTCATATATGATCAACTACTGTAATTTTATGGAACCGATGAAGTAAAAGAGTATTTTACTTCATAAACGGTTCAATTTTGAACTAGTTTACATCGGACATAGATTTCATCACTTTATGGCGAAGAAATAAACCGACACTTTTATTTCACGTTTCTATAGTTCGGTAATTATATCTATCTATTATTTTGTTGAATATCGAAGTCTATCACTTAAACTCATGTAGTGCATGGAACCATATTATATATGTTCGTATAATTTTTCTGATTATATTCATGTCCTCAAATATCATTTTCATATGTCACATTGAACAATAATTTTTTAAATACGAATTAGACTTATAGCAATCGATTCAGAACATTACTATAATGATGAATAGTGCTCGAATCGATTGCTACATTATAGTAATTGATTCAAAGGGGCAAAACGAAATCGGATACTTGATTTAGTAATTTTGAAATTTACTTACATCATTAAATATTCGACAACTTTAATTAGGTGGTTCGATAATTTACAGAACAAATAAAGTATATTACAGTTATGTTTTTATATATATTGGAATAACAAAATGATATTATTTATTTCAAATAATTTAATATTATATTTTATAATAAAATATAGATAAATAAATTATTTTAGATATTCGTTCTTTGCATGGATTATGTGTTTTGTTCATAATTTATTAAATTTGAGGTCGTCGATTCCGGTGACATTGGAAATTGATTTAGTGATGTGAGATCTCTAGCCGGTCAAACTAATATAGAAAATTTAGCTAATCCTATATAATTTAATATTCACATATATGAATGAGGCTTCAATAACTAATGAGAGTACCTATCTATCAATCTGTTTCACACCACACATTCAGCAGAAAAAAAGGGTGGTTTATACTCAAGTCAACTCTCCCTCGAAGAGTATCCCATGGTTGGCATGTGGACTGAAGGAGCTGTGCGGCAGCAAATATCGAGTCAGAATGGTTCTCTAGCCAGGATGCTCAAGATTCCCTCGGAAAGGAGAATCCCGAGACTGACTCGAATATGCATAGTTCTGAGGATATCTCCAGAAAGATATATCCTCGAGTTCACCTCAGTTGTGTTTGTATTTGATAGCTTTATGTTTGTAGTTTGGTATTGGATATGTTTTATGTTTAATAGTTTTGTATTTGATATTTTGATAATTTTGTATTTGTAGTTTGGTATGAGATATTCTTTCAAGTTATTGCCCCCGCACCACAGTAGGTACAATTTTTCTTTTCCACACCTGATGAGTTCTGAGGGAGTTGGATTACACTAATACATTTACTATTGTACTACTTGCTCAGAAAAAATTCATAAAAGAGTTAAGCTGTAGTTAAAAGAATTTTTAACTCATGCAATTCGTAATTGTGAATTTTGTTGTTAGATAATCATCAGCCTTATTTACAGGCTGTTCCAACTCCAAATATGTTGTTAAATCATTTTTATTACCTTACTACTATGTTCTTTTGTTCCATGATTTGTCAGTGTAGCTGGCGTTGGAATGAATTCATGACAGTTGCCACTTTCATGCCAACCAGCTGATGTTGACTGTTTCATAGGTGTGGACCCAATGTTCTCTCTAGTAAAATAAGAGTTGTCTCAATCGCTTACTGCATTTATATCCCACTTACTAAAAACAAAAAAACAAAAGGTGAACCGTTAAGATCTCTTAATCTCGGCCTCATATATTTTTAGAAAATGATAAATCATGATTATCACTAATATAATGAGACGCCTAAGGTCGAATGGATTAAAGTTAGCAGATTAGGATTTTATCCCGGTACGTAACTGGCGACGTTTGAACCTGTGCCTCCGTAATAAACGGTCAGGCGTCTTACTATCCGATTCAGCCCGTGGGGACATATACAAAGTGTGTGTATATAGGTTTAAATATAGTGACTGTTTTTATCAAACTTATAGTGACTAAATGCATAGCTTGAATATACAAAGTAATGCAAATTTTTGGCAATCAATAGCGATTAAATGCATATCTTGATAAAAAATGATGCCACAAGATTCTATATCACCAACATGAATAAGCTGATAGAACCATGTTTTGTTCAGTTAGGAGCCCAAGTCAATAATGTTTGACTCTCATGAAACCCTTGAATGCTTGTTCTAACTCAAACTGGAACTGGATCAGCCTACTCTAGTGTCAGTTTGTTTAATCAGTCCAATTCCACTTGAATTGTGACTGATAAGTCAGTATGACAAAACTAACTGGAATCTTTTTTGTTCCTAAATGCGGCAGTCACAACATTATTACAAATGTGAATGGGAAAGAAGGTTCACGCCTTCTTTTTTTGTTCCTAAATGGAACCTTTAGCAGAGTAGCATTTGTAGATGTTCACGCCTTCTAGATGTTCGCTTTCTAAGTTTTATTTGTTAAAAATTCTTTTTTAAGTTTCTACTGTCTGCTATTTATTCTTCTTAATTGATATCTTGATTTAATATTCACAGCCGCGACGAGGATGCTTTGAGATACAAAAGGAAGGCGGTCAAATTTTTATCTTTACTGGTGATTTTTTTACAACATTGCTATATATATGTTGTCCAGAATAACTTATACTTCAATCTCACACTTGTATGCTACATATAAGTTTGATCATGTTAGTTGTAAGCATATTCAAGCTTTCGAACGATATTGTTAAGTCCTTGCTATAACTATGCATGTGTATATAACGAAAGAAATGTGATGGTTGTGAATTTTTGTAAGCTTTTGTTATAAGCTGCTATGAATTTTTTATAAGCAGCTTTTGTAAGCTGCTGTGATATATATATCATCAGAATTTTTTGTAAGTTACCTAAATACAAATTAATTTTTTGATTTTTTTTTATAAACGACGGATTTCTAACGGAATATTAATTCTGTCGGAATATATCAATAATATTGTCGACGGAAATTTGGGGATTTCCGTCGGAAATTTTCGACGGAAACCGCCCTGATTTCCGTCGGAACAGTATTCCGACGGAAATAAAATTCCATCGGAAATTTTACCGACGGTACGAAAATTCCGTCGGTAATTCATTATCGACGGATTTCACTCCGACGGAGAAAATTCTACCGGAATTCCGTCGGTAAGTGTGATTACCGACGGAATTCCGTCGGAAATACAGTTTTTTGTGGTAGTGTCACCCCGGGAAGTCGGGTCCCGAGTGAATTACCGAGGATTTCACTCCGACGGAGAAAATTCTGTCGGAATTCCGTTAGTAAGTGCGATTACCGACGGAATTCCATCGGGAATGCAGTTTTTTTGGTAGTGTCACCCCGGGAAGTCGGGTCCCGAGACCATCTCGGGGAAGTGGAGCGCGCGATGGCCCGGGCCAGAAGACCCCAAGACCACCTCCAGGAAGCGGAGCCCAAGCAATATTCGACCTCAAGTAACGATCCCCCTCCTTTTTTCTCGGATTTATAAATAAGCATCCCGCTAGCGCGGAGTCATCATAACCCTTCAATATCGCAACGGGTCTCACTTAATAGCAGCGTGGACCGTTTCAAAGGATATCCTGTAACCGCGAAGGGGATTATGGGATGCGCCAAGGCAGCCGCCACATATATAAAATATAGTCCAACCCCTCCGGTAAGAGGGTTATGCATTCTCTGCTACTCATACATCTTTCTGCTTAATACTTCTCCTCTTCATCGAGGCACTGACTTCAGCGTCGGAGTGGGCTCCGCCGGACAACCTCCGCCGTGTTCCTCTAACGCTCGTGTTGATCTCGCAGGGTACAGAGTTCCTCCCCTCCCGTCAGCATCCGCGTGGGCTGAACCTCGGTGACTGGCTATCGACGTCGACTCCTTCCGGAACATATAGATTATGTATTTTGTTCATAGTTTATTAATTTGAGGATCGTCAATTTCGATGACATTGAAAATTGATTTAGTGGTGTGAGATCTCTAGCCAGTCAAACTAATAGAGAAGCTTATATGACATTTTATTAATTTTCCACAAAATATAGCTAATCATATATAATTTAAGGGGGACGCTTGGTAAGTGAGTTTAGAAGTCGGGAATGAGAATAAAATAAATTTCATTCCCATTTATGATGCTTGGTATACGAAATCGGAATTAAAATATGGATATCATACTCATGATTTTATAACCTAGACCCCACTAGATTATCACCAAACACATAAACTTTCAATCAAAACTCATTATTATTCCTATTGTCGAATGTATATCAAGCGCATCCTAATATTTTGCATTTTGTAAAAATTTTTCCTTCAAATGGGGCACTAACCCTGGGACGTTGAGCTTCTAGATTACCACCGCGAGCGCTTCTCGATTTACCCTGATGACTAATAAAAAACTTTCATGGGATCGAACCGATCATCCCAGATTTAATTTGTCTACTGTCTGATTCATCGAAGCACCCTAATATTCACATATATGAATGAGGCTTCAATAATTGGAAGTACCTGTTTCACACCACACATTTAGCAGAAAAAAGGGTGGTTTACACTCAGTCAACTCTTCCTCCAAGATGTCGCCGCCGCCGGCAAAAGTTACGGTCCTCGAAAGCTCTCAAGTTGCTCCTCCGCCGGGGTCGGTGCCGGAATCCTCTCTCCCTTTCACCATCTTTGACATAGTATGGCTCTACGCTGGACCCGTTCAGCGCCTTTTCTTCTACCCTTTCCCCCACTCCACCGGCCACTTCCTCGACTCCCTCCTCCCCACTCTCAAATCCGCCCTCTCCCACACTCTCCGGGACTTTTACCCACTCTCCGGTAAGATCCGCCTCCACCCGGGTAGCGACGACAAGTACGAGCTACAGTACGTCGAGGGCGACTCTGTTTCCTTCACCGTCGTCGAGCACGATGGGGACTTCGACGACCTCTCCGGACGCCCCGGATGCGAGTACACCAGGTTAATTCCCTTGATTCCCCAACTAACTGACCCAGACGATGGCCGGAGGGCGGTGACAGCCGTGCAGGTGACTCTGTTTCCCAACAGAGGCGTGGTTGTGGCCGTGACCGTCCACCACTCGGCGTGCGACGGCTCCAGCTCCACCAGATTCATCTCCTCCTGGGCTTCTCGAACCGCGGCAAGGTCTGGCAAGGCGGCGTCGGCCCCGGCGCTGCCCTTCTTCGACCGGACCTTGATTCCGAATCCGAGCGATGTGTACTCCAGGTTCTGCAGCAACTTTGCCGTCGATGCGCAGTCGACCGAGTCGATAATGATGAACTTGGCTCCGCCGGACTCGATCCTCGGCAACTTTACCGTGAACGCAGATCAGCTCCGGAGGCTGAAGGAGATGGCCTCCTTCCACTGCTCGACCATCGCGGTGACCTACGCGTACGCGTGGGTTTGCCTCGTCAGAGCGCGAGGATACCCGGAGGAAAAGCATCTCTACTTGGCGTTCCCCGGAGACTGCCGGCATCGGCTGCAGCCGCCGCTTCCGGCGGAGTACTTCGGCAACTGCATCGCCGGCTACTTCGTCGAGGCAAAGGCCGGCGACCTCGCGGGGGAAGACGGGTTTCCGACGGCAGCACGACTTGTCGGTGAAACCATCGAAAGGCTCAAACAAGATCCGCTAGAGGGCATGGATAACTGGCCGGAAAAGTACCGGGAAATCGGGATGCAACGGCCTTTTAGCGTCGTGGGGTCACCGAGGTTCAAAGTTTACGACGTCGACTTCGGGTGGGGAAGGCCGGTGAAGGTTGACGTCCCGTCAATCGCATGGCTAGGATCCATGTCTGTGTCAGAGAGCAGGGATGGGACGGTGGGGTGGAGATTGGTCTGGCGTTACCGAAGCCGGAGATGGATGAGTTTGGGGCTCAATTTTCACTTGGGCTTACCCGTTGACTAAGAAATCAACGATCCATGATTAGCTTCTAAGTGGACTGTTCGCGGTTAAAAAGATAGATCCGTTATCACGACGCGTCGTTCAACTGTGATCGATATTTGCTAGTGTTTTGTCGTATTTCCTTAAGAAATGGTTGACTTGTCTGTTCGTCTCCTCAGCAGGATGGTTTGTCATTGTTATGGTTCAGGTAGTTATTTTTTTTTTAATTTTATGGTTCAGCTAGTTGTTTAATATGCTGTCATGTTTCTCATGCCGTCTGAAATGTTTGTTTAATAAATTGTCTTCTTTGCCACATGAAACGTTATTTTATATTATTCGATCAGAATATTTCTATTAAGAATAATAAGTTCACCGAACAAATTTGGGGTCA
Source organism: Boesenbergia rotunda (assembly GCA_024364735.1). Taxonomy (NCBI): domain Eukaryota; kingdom Viridiplantae; phylum Streptophyta; class Magnoliopsida; order Zingiberales; family Zingiberaceae; genus Boesenbergia; species Boesenbergia rotunda. Next base: position 126,654 of record JAGFNQ010005673.1, read on the forward strand.
ACCCATTTGATCGGCTGCCTAAGATTGTTGATTTTCTTCAAACATTCTTGAGTCTCTTATAATTTGTTGTTGTATGTTTTTGTGTGTGTAGTCGATCGATTGTTGATTTTCTTCCAACATGCATGTTGTGAGGTCTCTTGTAATTTGTATTTTTTATAATATATAATCGATCTTTGGACAATTTAACAAGTTCGAATTGAGTTTTAATATTTGTATTTATTGGCGAGAGTAAGATGTCAAATAAAAAGAGAATTTGTTGGAGAGAAGATGATTGGTGCAATCGACCTCGGGCTAAGTTATCAAGAATGATATGGACGTGGGTTGGTTGAGCGAGAAGTATAAGTACGTTACGGTTGATTGAATATTTGGCAGTCTATGTCCAACACAGAGTTAATAAGTAGAAAAGTTTATGTGAGTCCTAATTGACTGAACACTTGACAATTAAAAGTTCAATAGAAAGTTGACAATGAGAGGCAAAATTCAAATGTCATGAAGGACCAAGCATTTGATGGTCAAAAGTCTAATAGAAATTTGATAAATACAAAATCTAAGTGAGTCATAGAGAACCAAACTCTAGACATAAGACATGAAATCTAAATGGGTCATGGATGACCGAATACTTGACAATGAGAGAAGTTTAAATAGGTTAAAGAGGATTAAATGTTTGATAGTAATGAATTACTGACAGGTCAAGGTTAACTAGATGTTAGGTAGTGGAGAAGTTTTAACAAGTCAAGTTGACTCGATGCTAGGCAAAAAAAGTCCAGATAGATCATTGTTAACTATTGAAACCCAAGGAAATTAGGCATCTCCATAATGACATGATATTATCCACTTTGAGCCTAAGCCTTCATGATTTTGTTCTTAGGCTCTTCCTAAAAGATCTCAAACCAATAAAGTTATCTTTCATTCTGTTAAACTCATGATATTTTTCATGTTTTATCAATATGGGACTTTGATTATATCCCCAATGATCCTCCTCTCAAACAAAGGATCACCATTACTCTTATAGTCCAAGCCGTCCCGCAAGTATCTAGTCACTCTTGACTTGCTCGGGGTATCCCCGTGAATATCTGGTCACTCTTTGACCTACTCCGGGCCTCCGAGCTTCCCCGCGAGCATCCAATCACTCTTGACCTGATCCAGACATTCTCGCGAGTGTCCGATCACTCTTGACCTACTCCGGACACACCACGAATATCTGGTCACTCTTTAACCTGCTCTGGGCCTTTAGGCCTCCCCGCGAGCATCCAACATACTCCAAGTCTTCGAGCATCCTCGCAAGCATCTAGTCACTCTTGATCTGCTCTGGGCCTCCCCGCGAGCATTCAGCTTGCTTCGTGCCTTTACTCCAGAACTTTCACAAGCATCTAGTCACTCTTGATCTGCTCCGGACCTCCCCGCGAGCATTCAGCTTGCTTCTTGCCTTTACTCCAGAACTTTCGCAAGCATTCGACCTATTCCGGGCCTCTCCACAAGCGTCCAATCACTTTTGACCTACTCAAGACCTTCCCACGAGCATCCGGTCACTCTTGACCTACTCCGTACCTCTAGGCCTCCCTACGAGCATTGACCTGCTTGTCTTCGGGTCTCCCCGCAAGCATCTGGTCATTTTTAACCTACTTCAGACCTCCCCCAAGAGCATTCAATCACTTTTTGACCTGCCCAAGGCCTTCAACCCTCCACACGAGCATTCAACCTACTCCGGGCCTCCAAGCCTCCCCGTGGGCATCCGTCTTGACTTGCTTTGGGCCTCTAGGTCTTCCCGTGAGCATCCGACCACTCTTAACCTACTCCGGCCTCTCCATGAGTATCTGATCCCTTTTGACCGTCTTCGAGTCTTGGCTCAACTTCGTTCAAGGTCACCCGATATGGCATCTAGTCTAGATCATGGCTCTGATATCATTTGTTGAGACCCAAAGATATCCCTACAATAGCATGATATTATACACTTTAGGCCTAAACCCTATGGTTTTGTTCTTGGGGTCTTCTCAGAAAAGTCTCATGCCAATGGAGATATATTTTTCATGTCTTACCAATATGAGACTTTGATAGTATCTCCAACAAAGGTTGACTGAATGTTTGACAATGAAAGTTTTGGTAGGTTGAGATTAATTGCAGAATAGGAAAAGCGAGAATTCAACTTTGAAAAAACTAAAATTAGAGGTATCAATCGATTGTTAGGTAGTAGCAATTGACTGATGTACTCCTAACTCCAAAATTCAAGCTTTAAGGGTTTGTAGTTAATTGATCGATTATGAATTTTTTCAATCGACTAATGTATCAGCCGACTGAGAGACTCGATTATAATACTGTTGCAATAAATAGAAGATTTCTAGATCGAGTTGGGAACTCGTCTAATCATCATTAGTCTATTAATGAAGACGATCAGTTGACTGATTATATTATTGCAATGAACAAAATATTCTAAACTCGACTATGACACTCAACTTCTTTGTCATCAGGTCATTGATGGTAATGATTAGTTGACTATTAGAATTAAAGTAAAGATGGAAAGAGTCATTCTTCACGTGAATCAATTGAATTCAACTAATCTATTGACTGATGGTCACAAGCAATCGACTGTTGGGCAGAAAGCGGTCAAGACAATTAATCCTATAAAGAAGGGTTTTGTGGAAGATTTAAGATGTTGGTTATCGGAGAGTTTGAAAGGGAAGTGTCGTTGCAGTCCAAACTTTCAAGAGACAATCCAATCAACCAAACATGAGCAAAGAAAAAAAACTCTAATGTAAATTGTTATTTTCATTGTATTTTATTTTCATCTTTATCTTTTATTTTGTTTATGTTGTTTATATAAGAATAAGTTGTAAGATGTTTCTTTGCCTTCGGAAGGTATCCAGGAAGGCAATTAGTGGTGATATCACTAGGAGAATGGACTGTGGAATAGGAATCAAGATTTTGAACCACATAAAATCGATTTGTGTTTATACTTGTTGACTTTGTTTTTTTTTGTTTTTGTTGAATTTTAACTCATTGTAGACAAGTACAACTATCGACGAATGATGAGTTTCAAACTGCTATTTACTCCTCTTTAATGACGTTAATAATCCCAACAATTTTATGTATTTATCATAGGGATAAGTAATTGTTTTGGGAGCTATTCTTAGGGTTGTAAATAAACTCAATGTTCGTGAATAAGATAGGTGCTCGATTTGGTAAGAGTTTATTTATGTTGGTTCGATAAACACAAGATCAATTAAACAAACAAGTTTGAATAGCTCGTTAAACTAAACAAACATGCTTAAACACATATGTAGTCATCTCGTTAATGTTCGCGAATAGTGTTTATGAACAACTTTCATAAATCATGTTCATTAATAAAATTCTTATCAACATGTTAAATAAACAAAAAATAAAATAAAATAAATATATAAGTTTGAATTATCAAGGTCAATAATCAATCAAAACAAGCAAAAATTTTAAGCAATCAAACAAACTTGAATTGAGAGTTTGATAGCATTTAAACAAACTAAGCTAAAACCAAGCTCAAGCCAAGCTTGAATTAAGAGCTCGATAACATCTAAACGAGTCAAGCTTCAAACAAGCTCAAGCTTATAAAAATAAACCATGTCAACCTTGAAAAATCATTTCAAAAACTTAGTTCATATTCATCTCATCTCATTTTGACTCGGTTACTTTATCAAATAAGCTTGAACACCCCAAAACTCGGCTCGGCTTAGTTTGTTTACATCCCTTGCTATTCTTGAGGATGGTGAATTTATAGCTAATGTTAACTAAAGGGGTTGATTTGGGAGTAGTGACATTTTAAATATAACAACCATTATTGTGTGCACTATAGTTGAAGATGCATTAAATATGACATCCTAAGCCATTGCTTAGGAGTTATGCTCACATACAAAATAATTCAACCTTAATTATTATCTTGATAGAAATTGATTGACAATAGTAATATCCCACACATAATAGTCATTGTTGAATCCAATATTATCCCAGGAGTTCGATCCTTAACTACGATGAATTTTACAGAAATTTTTCATCCAAATGGGGTGCACAATCGTGGGATGTTGGATTTCTGAGTCGCCCGCCATGAGCGTTTCCTGATTTACTCTAGCGGCTGATGGATATTTTTGTAGGATCAGGCTAGTCTCCCCAAATTTAATATTATCCAACTTAATTAATCATTTTATTATTGAATCCAATATTATTGAAAATCCAACAAATATTTCATTCATTCATTGAGCTATCTTCTAATGAGCTTTATGGATATTGAAAGATCTTGAATCCAAATTGTTATATAAATGGGAAACAAACTTATTATGGTAACATTCCATGTAAGAGGAGAGGGGGGGAGGGTGTTGGAATAGTGCTGGGGAAACTTTTGTGAGATTATGACCAGTCTCTCCAAATTCAATATTACCCAATTTAATAAATCATTTTGTTGTTGAATCCAATATTATTGCAAATCCAACAAATATTTCATCATTGAGCCATTATACAGTGGATCCTTTTCATTCATTTCAAGCCCCCACGGGTTAGAATCGGATGGTAAGGCGTCTGACCGTTTGCTTCGAGGTGACAGGTTCGAGCGTCGTCTATTGCGCACGGGGATAAAACTCTGATTTGCTGGCTTTAATCCGCTCGACCCCAGGTGTAAAATACGGCAATTCGAAAATCTGGACCAGAAAATTTTTCAGGATTTTTTTTCCAGATTGAGTCTAGGGTTTCCGGCCCTACGAGAGGAGCTCCAAAGGGCTTTATTGTAAAAGCTTAAAACTTATCATGTGTTTCGGGTAAACTTTTAACTTATGAAAGGATAAATAATCTAAACTTGGGGGTGTAATATGGAATACAATAATTTGGAGGGTTAAAGCGGCTAAAAACCTTACTCTAATGTTAAGGTTTGAATTTGGGAGAATGGAGGGGCTTTTCTGCAAAAACCCCTCTCCCTTTTATTATAACTTCTTCCTTTTCTCCCCAAGCCCTAGCCGCTGGCCAAGCGCCGCCTCCTTCCTTTCGTTTTCCTTCTTCCTCCCCTCGTGAAGCCCACAGCCAGCGCCGACCCGACGCCTTTCCTCCGTTTCTTCTCCCCATCCGCGCGACCTCACCGTAAGGGAAGCCCTTCCTCCTCATCCCTTCTTCGCGAACCCTAGCTGCTGCGCCGACTTTCCAATCGCCGCAGCCAAGCAACCAAACAATCGATCTCTTCCCCTAGCCTCGAACAGGTGAGTTGTTAGACCTAGGATTTCTAGGTTGTGTTGACTCCAATTGAAGGTCGAATGTTGATTTGCCGTAGCTACTCTAGCAGGGATTGGCTTGCAACCCATATGATCAGATTTTGATCGAAGCAAAGGAGTTGATATTAACTAATTTTCCAGATTGAAGCAGGGAGTTTGGTGTGTCGTTTCAGGTGAGTTCTTCGTTAAGTTCTTAGTGATGGTTCAGATTTTTATTCTGCTTCAGTTTTGGGAATGGATTTCACTACGAGTGCTCACTCATGATTTTGCTGAGGATTTTCTTGCCGTGAGCTCCATCTATTAAGGAATTGTGGATGTTGATTTTAGATGTATGTTCTGATTTGAATCACTGTCGTGAGCTCCTCAAGAATTGCACTTATTCACCTTATGTTGGCACCATATTTATGCTGATTTGGGAATTTGGTTTATCGTGAACTTTGTGATTGGGTTTCCAGGGATAGAGTATATTTTGTTCTAGATCTCCTTGTGGATTTTTATAGATCTAATGTGGTTTTAATGTTGTGAATTATGATTATGAAATTATGGATTGATCTGTTAAAAGATTGGGAAACAAACATGCTAGGTTTTATATTATTTAACTTGATTCATATGAAATGGAGATGGATCTACGTAGCACTGTTAATGGTGGAAGTTGTTGTGAGCTACCGTGAGATACCAACGTAAGGGAGGTGATTTAAGCATTCCTTTGAGGAGGGTTTGGTGAATATTAATTGGTTCTGTATATGCTGTGAGCTAGGTGGAGTTGGTTTTTGGCTTGTTATTATGTGGTCTCTTGAGCTCCCTTTGTAGAAGGAACATGTTGTTCTGGATAGCCTGAAGAGTGAATGGATATAGATCTCTTTAGTTCTTATGATAATTTGTTGTGTGATATTTGGTGGATTAGGGTAGATGAGTAATTAGAAACCCTTTCCATGTAATTAGATGTAATTAGATGAAAGGGGATAATTAGGAACCTTTCATTTAATTAGAGGTAATTAAATGGAAACGGACGGATTAGGTTAACCCTAGAATGGATTAGGGAGTAATTAGCTAGTTACAAATTTCTGTAGTGGCTAATTAAATCTGTCCTTGATACAGGGACTTGATTGATTATTGTTGCTGATTATTGGCGGGTTGTTCTATCTCATTTGATACGGACTTCTACTCTTGGAGGCGGGTACCCTTTGACTTATCTCTTTTGATATTGTCATGTGATTATGCATAGTCTGTTATAGATAGCAGTAAGATTATACGCTATCCCTGTTTATTATACCTGTTCTGGATACTTGTTGTTTATCCCTGAGTTATTATACTTGTTCTGGATACATGTGGTTTACCCTTGAGTTAGTATGTTGTAGTTCCATACAATCTCAGGTATTGTCATAACTATATGTATGCTTAGAGATCGTGTTGTATCTCCTGCCTTTGACCTTGAGGGATTTGTAGTTTCCAGTCAGTATACCTTGTAGGTTACCTGTATTTCCTGTTATAGGATTTCAGATTGAGACTTAGTATACTGAGGACTTGGGGAGGGAGGTATGTGTATCTATCATACACCATCCTTGCATTGTTGCATGCCGGCGATCAGCGACTCCCTTGTGGTTGAGCCTAATCGTCTTCCGGCCCATGATATGCACACACGGCCACTCATGGGTTAGTGGATACCGCTGGGTGTGTGCATTTGCTCTGTAGTGCTCCGCTCGTCCGCTCAGGGGTAGTGGTTTCGGAGCGTGGTAGCAAGCAGGGATCCCTTCTCTACCCATAGACCAGAGAAGATGAGAGAGATATCTCCCCCATATGTACATGGGGCGGAGCGATAGCTCCACCAGCATCCTGTCCACTCGGTCACTCAGTAGCAGTGATGGCAGAGTGCGGACAGTGTCACGGCTCTACCCACTTGGCCGACACAGTATCGCCTGTCTCGGTGGCTTGACTGGAGTTAGGGGGTGACCATGGCATTGCACCATGTGCATATTTTGCATCGTGCATTGTTTGCTGCACTTATTTGCTGCACTTGTTTGACATCGCATATACTGGAGACCTGTTATCTGTGATTATCTGTCTATTGATATTTCCTTGGTACTTATTACCCTCTTTACAGGTTAGATGGATTCAGGTATGTATCTACCTCAGTATGTTCAGTATTAGTCTATCCCTACTGTTGATATGAGACTGTATTAGCTGAACCCTTATTGTTGGTATAACTTTCTATGCATATCTGTTGGGTATTCGCTGAGCTATGGACTCACCCCGTTGCCATACATTTTATTTCAGGTTGATGCCTGCCAGGAGATCCCTAGCAGCCAGTCCCCAGCTCCCGAGGAGCTCTGCTTGGATTTATTTTACGTTGTTTTTGCTTATGGACCCTGTAGTATATACTTTGCTTCCGTTGCCCTGTTTTGAACATGTATTCATGTTTTATTCGATGGTGTTGTACTTTTGAGTCCTATGTTGGACTTCGCTTGGTTTTGGTTTTATTCCTGCCCCCTGGCAGCTCAGGTGAGTTCGTATTTTGGCTTTACGACGGTTATAGTTATATACCTGTTATTTCTGCATGGATTTGAGGCCTGAGGCCATTTAACTGCGTGGTTGTGATATATTTGTCTGTGTGTTTGTGTAAATTGTCCGCCGGACAGGGGAGGTGCTGTCCGATTTTCTATTCGATCAGCGGCTCTTGGGTCTCGGGGCGTGACACCAGGTACTTCACCACACCAGTGATAACTGTGGTTTATCTCCCTCTGAATTTCTATGGGACCGGAGCCAGGGGGCCGCTAAGGTGACGGTTCTACCTTTTTAGTTTTCATTCATTTCAAAAATTGAGCCATTTACATAAATGGCAAACAACTTATTATAGTAACATTCCACGTATAGTGGGGTGGTGGGTGGAATAGTGCTGGTGTTTTTCTTTCTTTTGTGTCGTTCTTATTTATTCGATTAAAATCTAGTGGAATAATAAAAATAATAAATTAAAAGACAAGGAACATAATTGTCACGCCCCCAGAGGCCAGGGCTCGCTCGGAAATCGGACAGCACCTCCCCTGTACGATGGATAATCTGAGACTTTTATACATACACACACCTCAACCATAATAATATAGCTCAGCCACACTCGGCTGGCGTTCACACCAACACAACCACGCAATTAAATAATCTCTGACAAATAATAAATATAATAAATATAATCTCCATAACTAAACGCATCAAACCGAAATCCAGCAGAAATAAATAAGTACATGTTTGAAGGAAAAATCATATACCATCCAAAATGAAAATAAAACTAGAAACAACACTAATGTTATAAAACGACTACGAGTGTACGAAACCCAATAAAACTAATACTCAAACTGAAAGACTGGCAGCTGGATCCTCTCCTAGCGGCACGAGACACAACTATCGACTACCTGAAACAAAAAGGAGAACGAGGGGTGGTGAGTTCCGGATGGAACTCTACGGGTATAAGAGCAAATAAATGTATGATATATAAAAGGATAAAACAAGCATAAAGAATCAAAAGGGTATACAGTCTCCGGAACCAAGATATAAACAAAATGCATCCATACAAATAAAACATACCTGAAAACCATGTAACAAATAGGGGCAAGATTAGAAATCCCTCTACTACCTCAATAAACTGCCAATACTGCTGAACAGATCCACATTATATAATAAATATAAATCATATCCGTATATGCATGTCAGTCAAATGCAACAATCATAGCTCAATCAAATGCAACAAACACAAGCAAATGCAAATGAATAATATGCACATGATGTCATGACCTGCACTGTACACACACCAACCACCATTAGGTTGAGTGGACAAGATACAAGCGCCAAAACCTGGAGCTATGTAAATACACCACGACAACCGTGGCCCTGATATGAAAAGCCAAAATACCTGTGGCTTAAAATCCCAAAATAGCTGTGGGAACTCCAAATACCTGGAAAATATCAACTGTTTGCACACAACTTCGACCAAGCGTGGCACAACAGTAAAATATACCCGACGACCCGTCTCAACCACCAAGGAGTCCGCGATCGTCGGCCTGAATGCTATGATGCATGTCACTAATATCCACCTCCTCAATTAAATCCAAATCCATGCGAAAACAGAAAACACCAATAACACCAAAATAAGGAAACATACGAAAAGCACAGTCAGCATCAAAGTAAATAAATATGCACTAATCTACTGGGTAGGGTTTATCTAATGCCAACCAAACCCTAGATATGTCAAATGATTATTCTATAGTACACGCGGTACTCTTAGATCAGAAGTCAAGTGATGAGACTGTATAACTGAACAATTTGGAATTATCACTCAAAGGTCAAGCACGAATAAATATCAAGCAGGAAAATAGGGCAAATAGATTTAAGATAAAGCAAACATACTCAGGAAGTAAAACGACCATGTATTTAAGATAAACGAAACTACAAGAATCAAGGGAGAAGTACCCGCCTTCAAAATGTAGTGCGTATCCGAAGGAAACTCCGGTCCAAATAATCTACAACCAACTAGCATCCTGTATCAAGGATTAAGTTAAACTATTTATATATTTATAATTTAACTAAACTAGCTATTAAACATATTGAGGATCGAACCTAATTCCACCATCCACTTAATAAATTTCCATACAAAACCTAACCCCTCTGATGGCCCATAGCTAAGTATCAAAAGGGTTCCATAGTAAAAAAAATTTCATCCCAACTACATCCAAGACACCAACCCAATATGTATCAAGCAAACTCCTCACCCAAACACCCATGGTAACCCTCACGGTATGGAGTTTTAAATCAAGATGATCCACTTTAAGCACCCACGACAACTTCTAATTTACCCAAACTCACAGCAATATGGAAACTCCAGGAAACCTTCAAAACCCAATTCAAGAACCAACTAATCTTCAACATCTCCAGCTCACGACCTAATTAGTTTTAAGACTGATGGTAACTCATGACATCGCACACACAAACGAGCAAAAAGTTGCACCACCCTTAATCCCAAGCAAAACACAATCGAAAACCCAACAGATCCATTCCAAGAGCATCAATTACATGAAACTCACCTGCGATTGCGCCAGCAACCACTCTTTCCTCTGTTCAGACTAGTCCTTGGCCGGAAAGGAACAACAACGTTGTGAATGCCTCTGGCAACAATTCGACTCGGGCAAGCTACGCGCGACACGCAATGGATGTGGCAATCGGACGACACCATCTTTGGATGAAAACAAACCCACAATCAGGAAGGAGAGATAGTATGCTCACCATGGTCGGCCAAGGGGTTATCGGTGTTTCACAGAGGAGGCGGCGGATCGAAGAAAAATCGATCGCAACTCTGGAGAGAGGCTGCGCTGACTGGGGAACTTGGTGACTGGTGACTGTCGCCATTGGAGATTGAAAGGCGACAAGAAAGGGCAGCGGCGATCCGAGAGGTGGAGGTTGGCATTCGCAGCTTCCTTTGCGTGCGCGAAGAGGGGAGGGATCCGAGGGAAGAAGTTGGTGCCTCTTTAGGACTTGGAGACTAGTATCCATTGCTCGTCGGCAATCCGGAGGTGGAGGCGAAGGGCAGCGTGGCATCGGTCGATCGCCGTGCGTGAAGAAGAGTCGGCGAGGATGGGTTCGGGCGGAGAAACTAGGGCACGGGCGTGAGGATTTAACCGAGTATTTAATTTATAATACTTAAATTTTTTTCCTTAAATAAATAATATATATATATATATATATATATATTCCGAAAAATCGAATTTTTCCTTAAATAATTACAAACCAACTCATCTTACATCCAATAAAATCCGCAATTATTTCCAAGAATTCCAGAAAATTCTTCCAAAACTTTTCCTTCTGATTGTTTCCAATCTTCAACTCCTATTTATGGTGATTTTATATAAAGTATATATATTCCTATATATATTAATATATATTATTATTTTTTTTATTCTATACATTTATTTACTATTATTATTATTTTTACCCGTATTTTACATTCTCCCTCACTAATAAAAATTTGGTCCTCCAAATTTCGCTCTTAAACCAAGCAAATACTAACATTTCATATACAGTATAAACACCGATCGAAAATCATTCACTACACACCTCAGAGACCGAAATCCTAAACCTCAATAAATTGTTTAACGGTTGAATCCAAGCTCCCGACTCGGCAATCAGAGCTGCCAGGTTATACCTGTAACAAGTCAACAAATCTCTCCCATGGTCAACCACGACCATGACCGCGTATCAAACGAATTACCAACACCAAGCTAATAAACACCTAATCGTTTAGTATATGAACCGATCTATAAATCTACTAATTTAAAACCTATCCCATTCCTCTCCGAGTGATAGAGACACAGATACCAGCTGTGATCTATGCATAGGTATCCCATTCTTCTTTGGTTCTATAGTTCTTTAATATCACGGAAACCCCTATTTATCGACCTACGATGCCTCCTTTCTAGTGACAGCGTAAACCTAGTCTATCTTTGGAACAGATGGTGGCTTCATCTGATTAGGCTGCGGCTGAGTCATCTGAACTGCGATTGGCTACATTCGTTGAAGTGCTGGAAGTCCGACCGACTGCTGAGGTTGATAAACTACTGCTTCGATCATCTGCGACGGCTGATAAACTGCTGCTTCGATCATCTGCTGCGACTCTTCAACTGTAGGCTGGTATGCTGAATATGGTTGAACTACACATAAAGAAAAATTAAGATAAATTCTAACTACATTATCTACTTATTAAATTTTAAGTAACCATGTGATACTTTCTAACCTAGTCATCATATTAAGTCAAATCCTAAACCCTAATATGGTTAACCAAACTCAATTCTTCCCAAGAATCAAGTTCATATCAACACACGATCACTACAACATCCTAGTGAAATCTCTCTAGAATAACCTACTCCCTTATTTCAGATCTGCCACAAAGGAAATTGAAATAGGGTTCTTACCTAAAGCAAATCATCACATCTACCGATTTCGCCTATAACTCACCAATCAAAGACAACTATTAACCTACAAACCATAGCGTCACAAATCCGCCAATAAACTTACGTATCGTAAAGGTAAGGTTTCATGATATCCACCATCTCCATATCATCCTCAACCAAAATCTAACGAGATGACCCTCTAAAAGAGAAGGTCATTTATCCACTCACACTTAATGCCAACAAATCCAAACAAATCCACCAAATAAATCCACTAATAAATCATTAGAAGGTAATATATCACACTAGTCCATTTTCCCACCATATCCACTAATTCTAATTTATCCTTAAACATCAATCAAAATTGATCACTTCTTAGTCATCCACAACAGACAATCGAAAATTCAACGCTTCCCAATATTCATTTTCACAATATCTTCTAGAGCTAAATTTATTTTCTAAGATTACTCACACTTGACATCTTCCTTGAACAAATAAAATCATTCGTAGTATACCACCATAACATATCTCTATTATAACAACAAAAAAAGATAATATCTTATGCACTAGTCAGTCTATTAGAATATTTAACAAGTATTATTAAAATATACAACTACTAGTAAATTTACCAACTTACTTGCACGTCGCCTGGAGAGTTCATCACCGCCAAGTTCCAACACATCCCAATCAAGAAAATAACTCCAAAATTTTTTTGAAAATCTGGAATCAAATAAACCAAACAAATTCTCATAAATCCAAAAATCCCAAAGCAAATACATACGACATCGCAACCTCGTAAAACAAAACACCCAAATTATCAAACTACCAAGACACCCTCAGAAAATCTAAAAACATAAAGACATCACAACCTTCGAGAAAACTGACGCTCTGATAAACCGCCAAAAATAACTTCGTAAAACCCACAGGAGCCCAAAATACATCGACAACCTAAGCTCTGATACCACTAAATTGTCACGCCCCCAGAGGCTCGGGCTCGCTCGGAAATTGGGCAGCACCTCCCTTGTACGGTGGACAATCTGAGACTTTTATACATACACACACCTCAACCATAATAATATAGCTCAGCCACACTCGGCTGGCGTTCACACCAACACAACCACGCAGTTAAATAATATCTCTGACAAATAATAAACATAATAAATATAATCTCCATAACTAAACTCATCAAATCGAAATCTAGTAGAAATAAATAAGTACATGTTCGAAGGAAAAGCCATATACCATCCAAAACGAAAATAAAACCAGAAACAACACTAATGTTATAAAATGACTACGAGTGTACGAAAACTAATAAAACTAATACTCAAACTGAAAGACTGGCAGCTGGATCCTCTCCTGGCGGCACGAGAAACAGCTATCGACTACCTGAAACAAAAAGGAGAACGAGGGGTGGTGAGATCCGGATGGAACTCTGCGGGTATAAGAGCAGATAAATGCATGATATATAAAAGGATAAAACAAGCATAAAGAATCAAAAGGGTATACAGTCTCCGGAACCAAGACATAAACAAAATGCATCCATACAAATAAAACATACCTGAAAACCATGTAACAAGTAGGGGCAAGATCAGAAATCCCTCTCCTACCTCAATAAACTGCCAATACTGCTAAACAGGTCCACATCATATAATAAATGCAAATCATATCCGTATATGCATGTCAGTCAAATGCAACAATCATAGCTCAATCAAATGCAACAAACACAAGCAAATGCATAATATGCACATGATGTCATGACCTGCACTGTACACACACCAACCACCATTTGGTTGAGTGGACAAGATACAAGCGCCAAAACCTGGGGCTATGCAAATACACCACGACAACCGTGGCCCTGATATGAAAAGCCAAAATACCTGTGGCTTAAAATCCCAAAATACCTATGGGAACTCCAAATACCTGGGGAGAATCAACTGTTTGCACACAACTCCGACCAAGCGTGGCACAACAGTAAAATATACTCGACGACCCGTCTCAACCACCAAGGAGCCCGCGATCATCGGCCTGAATGCTATGATGCATGTCACTAATATCCACATCCTCAATTAAATCCAAATCCATGCGAAAACAGAAAACACCAATAACACCAAAATAAGAAAACATACGAAAAGCACAATCAGCATCAAAGTAAATAAACATGCACTAATCTACTAGGTAGAGTTTATCTAATGCCAACCAAACCCTAGATATGTCAAATGATTATTCTATAGTACACGCGATACTCTTAGATCAGAAGTCAAGTAATGAGACTGTATAACTGAACAATTTGGAATTATCACTCAAAGGTCAAGCACGAATAAGTATCAAGCAGGAAAATAGAGCAAATAGATTTAAGATAAAGCAAACCTACTCAAGAAGTAAAACGACCATGCATTTAAGGTAAACGAAACTACAAGAATCAAGGGAGAAGTACCCGCCTTCAAAATGTAGTGCGTATCCGAAGGAAACTCCAGTCCAAATAATCTGCAACCAACTAGCATCCTGTATCAAGGATTAAGTTAATCTATTTATATATTTATAATTTAACTAAACTAGCTATTAAACATATTAAGGATCGAACCTAATTCCACCATCCACTTAATAAATTTCCATACAAAACCTAACCCCTCTGATGGCCCACAGCTAAGTATCAAAAGGGTTCCATAGTAAAACAAATTTCATCCCAACTACATCCAAGCACCAACCCAATATGTATCAAGCAAACTCCTCACCCAAACACCCATGGTAACCCTCACGGAATGGAGTTTTAAATCAAGATGATCCACTTTAAGCAGCCACGGCAACTTCTAATTTACCCAAACTCACAGCAATATGGAAACTCCAGGAAACCTTCAAAACCCAATTCAAGAACCAACTAATCTTCAACATCTCCAGCTCACGACCTAATTAGTTTTAAGACTGATGGTAACTCACAACATCGCACACACAAACGAGCAAAAAGTTGCACCACCCTTAATCCCAAGCAAAACACAATCGAAAACCCAACAGATCCATTCCAAGAGCATCAATTACATGAAACTCACCTGCGATTGCGCCAGCCACCACTCTTTCCTCTGTTCAGACTAGTCCTTGGCCGGAAAGGAACAACAACGTTGTGATTGCCTCCGGCAACAATTCGACTCGGGCAAGGTACGCGCGACACGCGATGGATGTGGCAATCGGACGACACCATCTTTGGATGAAAACAAACCCACAATCAGGAAGGAGAGATAGTATGCTCACCATGGTCGGCCAAGGGGTTATCGGTGTTTCACAGAGGAGGCGGCGGATCGAAGAAAAATCGATCGCAACTCCGGAGAGAGGCTGCGCCGACTGGGGAACTTGGTGACTGGTGATTGTCGACGCTGGAGGTCGAAAGGTGACAAGAAAGGGCAGCGGCGATCCGAGAGGAGGAGGTTGGCATCCGCGGCTTCCTTTGCGTGTGCGAAGAGGGGAGGGATCCGAGGGAAGAAGTTGGTGCCTCTTTAGGACTTGGAGACTAGTATCCATTGCTCGTCGGCAATCCGGAGGTGGAGGCGAAGGGCAGCGTGGCATCGGTCGATCGCCGTGCGTAAAGAAGAGTCGGCGAGGATGGGTTCGTGCGGAGAAACTAGGGCACGGGCGTGAGGATTTAACCGAGTATTTAATTTATAATACTTAAATTTTTTTCCTTAAATAAATAAATAAATATATATATATATATTCCGAAAAATTGAATTTTTCCTTAAATAATTACAAACCAACTCATCTTACATCCAATTAAATCCGCAATTATTTCCAAGAATTCCAGAAAATTCTTCCAAATCTTTTCCTTCTGATTGTTTCCAATCTTCAACTCCTATTTATGGTGATTTTATATAAATCATATATATTCCTATATATATTAATATATATTATTTTTTTATTCTATACATTTATTTACTATAATTATTTTTTTTACCCGTATTTTACAATAATATCAATTTACCTGATTCACCTCCAAGGATCTACGTCCAAGCTCTACGTATGGAATCCCATCCATTATATTTCTCCTTTTGGAAATCTTTCGGAGACAGAAAGACCTCTTACAAATTTTTACAAATTTATAAGCAGATGGATGCATGCACAAAATTATAAAGTAAATACTCAAACAATTAAAGCTAATACAAACAAGATATCAATCGGTCCAGAAGCTTTGAAAGTTGTGTATGTCTCTTGCCAGTTCTCCGATCACAGAGCTTTGAGAGCACTTTCGAGCACAACATATGAAGCTTGAGAGTAGATTTGTCGGTGTTGAACCTTCAGCCTGTTGATGCAGTCTGACCCTGATTGTTGTTTTGGTGTTGACACCGATTTAGTTTAGGTTGATGGTTATGATGATTATGATTAAGTCCTGATCGGGGGATTAGGCATGGTATGGAAAATCATAGTCTGGAGAGCTAGGTGTTGGAAAATCCTAAGCTGGAGGGTTAGGTGTGGAAAATCCTAGCTTGGAGGGCTAGGTGTTGGAAAAGTCCTGATTCGGAAGGGTTGGGTGAAAAGTCCTAGCTTGGAGGGCTAGGTGAAAAGTCCTAACTTGGAGGGTTAGGTGAAAAGTCCCAACTTGGAGAATTAGGTGAAAAGTCATGGCTTAGAGGGTCAGGTGCCTAGCTTGGAGGGCTAGGTTGGATGAAGTTCTAACTCGGAAGGGTTGGGTGAAAAGTCCTAGCTTGGAGGGCTAGGTGAAAAGTCCTAACTTGGAGGGTTAGGTGCAAATTCCCAACTTGGAGAGTTAGATGGAGAAATCCTTGGCTTGGAGGGCTAAGGTGGATGAAACCCTAGCTTGGAGGGCTAGGTTTGAGTCCCTGGATCGGTCTGGTGACCGATCAGGGATATTGGCACGCTGCTTCTTCGTGGATCGGTCTGGTGACCGATCCAGCAAGGACTGATCGGTCGAGTGACCGATCAGGGAGCGCACAGTGAGGTTGGGATCCTACTGTGTGGCTCCTGATCGGTCTGGTGACCGATCAAGGAGCAGGCAGCTTCCTCGCTGCCTTGCTCCTGATCGGTCTGGTGACCGATCAGGGAGCGGACAGTGAGTGAGTTCCCCCACAGATCAACTCCTGAACGGTCCGGTGACCGATTAGGGACTTAGGATCTGATTTTCGGGATTACTGTTCATTAGACCTGATCGGTCTGAGTGACCGATCAGGCTTCACTCTGATCGGTCTGGTGACCGATCAGGCTTCACTCTGATCGGTCCGGTGACCAATCAGGCTTGTGTTGCCGCGAGAGCTGGGAATCCCAGCGAAGCAGTGGATCGGTCTGGTGACCGACCCACAAGCCCTGGATCGGTCCGGTGACCGATCACTTTAATTCAAATTACATTGTCAGACGCTCTGATCGCGTCTGAGCATATCTGATACACTGCGCCTGATCTCTGATTATTTGATTTCCTGCTTGATATGCTGCTCTAACAGTCTGATTAAGCTGCAGGTGACAGGGAAGGATTCAAACACTCAAGGAGAAGTCAATGGAGGCTTTCCTTGGAGCAGGTTTGTCCATTTTCCATCTCAGGTTGCAACGGCCAGAGTTACAGACTGGAGCTGCTGACTGAAGCTTTGCTGAAGGAGCTCAGGAAGTCCAGGGAGGGCTCAGTGGTAGCTGGCGTTGGCAGAGAAGCAGCTGGAGGCTGCAGGAGATGGTGTCACCTGATGCTGAGTGGAGAAACAAAAGGACGGAAGAAGGCTTCGTTGAAGCAGAGTTCGTGAACTGAGTTCTTGCTTCGCCTTGTGTTCTCCACAACTTGCTTGCGCGTTCTGAAGTTTTCATCACCTTGAGCAAGCTACTGTATTCTTGAATCAACCACCCATTACTTGAGCGCTTGAAGGAGAGAACAAGAAGCTCCGAGTCCAACAGCGAAAAGACACGAGGAGGAGGCTCTTGCGTGAGATCGTCGCTGGGTGGAGCTCTGAGGGAGTTTGCTGTGTTCTTGTCTTTGCTAAATGCTAAGTAAGATCCTTCCTATTGTTTCATTGTGCTTAAACAAATATCTGTGATTGAAACACTGTGTAGAGGTTTCTCCACCGAGAAGGAGGTTGTCTTCTATCCGGTGTTAACCGGGGCTTGATCTGTTGACGATCAAGGGATCACCCACCTTAAGGGCACGCCAAGGAGTAGGGGCAAGTTATCCCCAAACTTTGTAAACCCTCCTTGTTAGCGATCTTGCTAGTTGTGTTTGTTTTGCTTTCATTTCTGTTTTTCTGCATACTCTGTGTTTGCTTCTTCCGCTGTGCTACTGATAAATTTGAGTGCAGAAATTAGCTAAGAGTCTAAGTCCAAGTGTTTGGCTATACTCACCCCCCCTCTCTAGCCATCCGGTTTCCAACAAGTGGTATCAGAGCTTGGGGCTCTGTTCACGGCTTAACATCCGAGAGTTATCAACAAGATGGCGTTGAGAGAAGGCTTCTCCACCACCCGACCTCCATTCTTTGATGGCGCTGATTTCTAATATTGGAGATCGAAGATGGAATATTACTTGAAGATGGATATCAATACTTAGTTCGCGGTGAAGGAGGGATTCACCCCTCCTAAGGATGATGAAGGCAAAGAACTTGAGTCATGGCGGTGGACTGCCGAACAAACGCTAAAGAGTGAAGCCGACGCGAAGGCGGTTGTCACCCTACAATGTGGCATGAACAAAGACCAACTCATCAAGGTTGGTCCTTTCACAAGTGCAACGGACTTGTGGAACAAACTCATCGAGCTTCACGAGAGTACCCGAGATTCAAGAATCGCAAAGAGGGATTTGTTCCTCAATCAACTCCAAAATCTCTCCATGAAGGAGAATGAATCGGTAAGTGAGCTTCATAGCCGGTTCAAGGAAGTCCTCAATGGGCTTCATTCGATTGATGAAAAGGTCGAGAATCGCGACCTTGTGAGGTATGTACTAAAAGCATTTCCAAGGAATGCTTTGTGGTCATCCATGGTGGATGCCTACAAAGTTTTCAAGGATCTATCCATTGTTAAGTTAGATGATTTATTTTGTGAAATGGAATTGCATGAAATGGCTAACAAAGGCCCCAAGGAGAAGGGGATTGCCTTAGTTGCAGGGGACCGGTCCAACAAGAAGAAGAAGGAGAAGAAGAAGGAGAAGGAAATCTCTTCATCTTCATCCTCTTCCGAATCCGATTCCGATTCCGAGGAAGATGGCAGCGGCTCTTCTTCCTCCAAGATGACGAATTTTGTGAGAAGAATGATGAGAAGGGGTCGACGCTTCAAGAGTAGAGGTAACTCTAGTGAAGCTAAACTTGATAAGACTAATGCATCTTGCTTTGAGTGTGGTAGGAAAGGGCACTTCAAGAATGAATGCCCAAAACTAAAGAAGAAGGAGGAGAAATCCAAAAAGAAAGAGGAAAAATCCAAGAAGAAGAAGAAGGCTTTGAAGGCCACTTGGGATGAGTCATCCTCAAGCTCATTCGATGAAGAGAAGGAGGAGAAGAGCACAAGGCATGTGGCACTCATGGCTCTTGGAGAGGAAAACAGTGATGAATCATCCAATTCCTCAAACGCGGCTTCATCATCTTCGGATGATGAAGAGGTAACTTCTCCCGAGCTTGAAAAATGTTATAGAGCAATTGCATGCTTAACTAGTATGTTGAAAAAGTCAAAGAATAAGGTTAAAGCATTGCAATTAGAAATTGATCAATTGAAATTATCTAGGGATGATAACATTGATGATTTGCATGTTGAATTGTTAGAAGATGAAGTTAACTCATTGAAACATGAGATTGAAAATTTGAAATCCTCTAAGGTTGAGGAAGTAGATGATTTGCATGATGACTTGCTAGAAGAAGAGAACAAATCATTGAAGTGTGAAGTTGAGAAACTCAAGAGTATTCTTGGGAAGTTCTCAACTAGCTCTAAGACCCTAGACATGATCCTAAATGCTCAAAGGGCAGTCTAGAATAGGGCCGGTATTGGTTACCGACCCAAAGAACCCTCATTCGTGTCTTTGATGTCTAGGACTGATATGAGACAATCTAGGACACCCAAGGCTCAAAAGAAAGTTATCAAGGCATGGGTGCCTAAGTCTTGTTTAGTTGGTACTTTAGGTCCCAAGGTTTGGGTACCTAAAACTTCTATTTTTCGAATTGTGTAGGTTATGATTGAGGGGGAGCATCTATCAACTTGGTTCGTTGATAGTTGATGCTCCAAACACATGACCGGGGATAGATCATTGTTTACCACACTTCACAAGAAAAGTAGAGGTAATGTATCATTTGGTAACAATGGTATTCTTAAGGTCATAGGGATAGGAGACATTCAAATATCCGAATGTCTTAGAATTTCAAATGTCCTTCTAGTCAAGGGGATGAAATTTAATCTCCTAAGTGTCAGTCAATTGTGTGGCACGGGTTACACAATTGATTTTCAACCAAGTCAATGTCTAGTTAGACAACATGATACCTTGGACACGGTACTAGTAGGAGCAAGAGTAGACAATATTTATCAAGTTTCATTTAAAAGTGCTACTAATGCTTTTGCTAAGTGTCTCATGTCAAAAGAAGAAGAGTCCACCCTTTGGCACCGGAGGTTAGCACATGTTAACATGAAGAACATCCGGAAGTTGGCCAACAAGGGACTAGTCCGTGGCTTACCAAGCATCAAGTATGAAAAGGACAAACTTTGTGATGCATGTCAAATGGGTAAGCAAACAAAATCTGCACATAAAGGTAAAAGCGCTGTAAGTACTTCTATCACTTTAGATTTACTCCATATGGATTTATTTGATTGTAGCACTATCATATCATTGAATGGAAGTAGATATTGCTTTGTGATCTTTGATGATTTCACTAGATATACATGGACTTACTTTTTAAAATATAAGGACCAAACCTTAGATGTTTTTATTTCTTTTTGTAGAAGGATTGAAAATGAAAAATCATCAACCATTAAGACAATTAGAAGTGATCATGGAGGTGAATTTCAAGACCAAAGGTTTTTAGAATTTTGTCAAGATAGAGGTTATAAGCATGAGTTCTCTACTCCTAGAACACCATAACAAAATGGTGTTGTAGAGAGGAAGAATCGTGTTTTACAAGAGGCTGCACGAAGCATGCTTAATGAGTACTGACTCCCGAGTTACTTATGGGCTGAAGCTGTGAATACAGCTTGCTATGTGCAAAATCGAGTCCTCATCCATAGATTTCTGGGTAAGACTCCCCATGAACTTTGGTTTGGGAAACCACCTACGGTCAAACACCTTAGGGTGTTTTGTTGTAAGGTATTCATTCTAAACACCAAGGATCATCTTGGAAAGTTCACTGCAAAGGCTGATGAAGGGATACTAGTCGGGTACTCCCTCGTTAGCAAAGCCTACCGAGTCTACAACAAGAAATCTAGATTAGTTGAAGAGTCTTCTGATGTGGTCTTTGAAGAAATTCCAAAATCAAGTGACCAATCAGAAAATGTAGAAGGAGTCCAACTCGAACTTAGGAGACTAAGTTTGAATGAAACTCCAAGTGTTGTTGATGGTAATGAGTCTGATGACGGTGAACCTAGACAACCCATTGATCAGTCGGATCCTGAGGCTGAACTTGTGTCTAGTGGACCCATTCAAGAAGCACCACCAACTCCTAGGCAAACTAGATTAGCCTCTAGTCATCCCCAAGACCAAATTGTTGGAGACATCCATCATGGGGTTAGAACTAGATCATTCTTCCGGAATGAGGCTAATGAAGTTGCCCTAATTTCCGAAATTGAACCTAGGAAAATTGATGAAGCATTAAATGATCCCGATTGGATCATTGCAATGCAAGATGAACTAGGTCAATTTGAAAGGAGTCAAGTTTGGGACTTAGTCCCTAGACCTAAGAAGACCACAATTATTGGAACCAAATGGGTCTTTAAGAACAAATTGAACCATAAGGGAGAAATCATTAGAAACAAGGCACGCTTGGTAGCCAAGGGCTATAGTCAAGTTGAAGGCCTTGATTATGATGAAACCTATGCTCCTGTGGCACGATTAGAATCCATTCGTTTGATGCTTGCATTTGCAGTACATCGTGGCTTCAAGCTATACCAAATGGATGTAAAATCGGCCTTTCTAAATGGTTTGATTAGAGAAGAGGTCTACGTCGAACAACCTCCGGGGTTTGAGAGTACCGAATTTCCAAACCACGTGTACAAGCTCAAAAAGGCACTTTATGACCTTAAACAAGCACCCCTGGCTTGGTATGAGCGGTTGTCGACATTCTTAATTGAGAAAGGCTTCGTTAGAGGCCAAATAGACCCTACACTATTTCTACGGAGAGATGGTGACAATATCTTTGTAGCCCAAGTATATGTCGATGACATAATTTGTGGCTCAAACAATAAGGGTTATTTAAATGAGTTCATTGGACACATGAAGAGTGAATTTGAAATGAGTCTAGTGGGAGAGTTGACTTTCTACCTTGGACTTGAAATCAAGCAAACTCGCGATGGTATCCATGTGCACCAATCAAAGTATACACAAGAAATGCTTCGAAAATTCAATATGAGTGATTCAAAAGAGGTAACCACTCCCATGGCTATAAACACAAGATTAGACAATGATGAGAGTGGTAAACCCGTTGATTTGACTTAATATCGAAGCATGATAGGTAGTTTGCTATACCTCACAGCTAGTCGACCTGATATTCTTTTCGCTGTGGGTATGTGCGCTAGGTATCAAGTTTGTGCCAAGGAATCTCACTTAATCACTGTTAAGCGAATTTTGAGATATCTCAAAGGCACAATTGGAGTCGGTCTATGGTACCCCCGTACTGAATCGTGTGATTTAATTGGCTATACGGATTCCGACTACGCTGGAGGTAAGTTGGATCGGAAAAGCACGAGTGGGGGTTGCCAATTTCTAGGTTCGTCCTTAGTAAGTTGGTCAAGTCGGAAGCAACATTGTGTTGCTCTCTCCACGACCGAGGCAGAGTATATTGCTATGGGAGAGAGCGTATCACAGTTGTTGTGGATGATTCACACTCTAGAGGACTATGGATTGAGTTACAAGAATGTGCAAGTGTTATGTGATAACATTAGCACAATTAACTTAACTAAAAATCCAGTCCATCATTCTAGGACAAAGCATATTGAAGTGCGTCACCACTTCATTAGGGATCATGTAGCTAGGGGAGATATTGTACTCTCACATGTAGAGTCCAAGTCAAACCTAGCTGACATTTTCACTAAACCACTTCCCGAAAATGAGTTTAGTTTCTTAAGAAGGGAGTTGGGAATGTATCGCGCTTCATAAACATTAAATGCATTCAAACCCTTCATGATTATTTCAAATTAATAGGAAACAATTGGGTAACTCTGGGGACATCTCACACAAACTATAAGGTTTACCAAAACGTTTTTGTTTGCTAGAAATGGGGTGAGATGTTAGGATCAACTCAATTTCTCAAAATGTCAATACATCCCTTGAGAAATTAAGTTGACGAGATAATAATCACTTCGATAATAATACTTGGACATTCCGATCAAGGAAACTTGATTGGAACCTTGGATTTGACACAACTTGTTTGAATGATTGTTGTTTGAGTTTGACTCCACTTGGGTGGAGCAAAGTGACTTGTTTAAATCCTAAGGACCCTTGATCCTTGATTAGGGACCAATTATAGACGAGGGATGACTTCCAAGATCGATATCTTTCACCATATCCTTTTGGAAATTGAGTAACAATCTGAAACTGAAAGTTTCTGATCGAATCTGGGAGTTTCAGGAACCCTGATCGGTCACCCGACCGATCAGGAGTAAGGCTGATCGGTCCCCGGACCGATCTGGCTCCACCCTGTAACGATCAGTCCACAAACCGATCAGCGGGGCATCAGTGACTTTACGAAATTCTGATCAACCTTACTGAGCTAGCCTGGATCGGTCTGCGGACCGATCTGGCACCCTATGGTGATCGGTCCACAGACCGATCAGGGGGCTCACAGGTTTCTCTCCGAACCCTACTGTTCGTGTCCTGATCGATCAACCGACCGATCAGGAGCGCGCCTGATCGGTCACCCGACCGATCAGGCCCAGGTCAGTCCGATTAGGCTATAGCCTGATCGGTCTGGGCGCTATCAGATCGAACGGTGATCCGTTTAGATGCATTAAAGTCTGGTTGGTGGACCGATCCACCAACCGATTAACTCCTCCCAAAACCTCTCATTGCCGAACCCTAGCTCCAAAAACTCCCACTTGCGCCTCTTCATCCTGTGCGAGAGTGTTCCTGCGTCTCCCTCTTCCTCGCGCGTGCGAGTTCTTGCGAAGGTCTCTCCGGGCGCTTCCTTGTTCTCTCCAAGTTCTCTACTTGATCAAAGATTTCTGCGTCTCTGTCTTGCGCCGAGAGCTTCTCCCGCGCAAGTTCTTCTTCCAGTTTTTGAGATCCTTTCAAACCAACTTCAATGGCACCAAAGAGAGTTTTTGATTGAGTTTTCATTACGAATCAGTCTATAGAATATGTGTATGAAGCTAATCATGTTTTGGTGTTTGTTCTTGTTGTTGTGCCGTGACCTTCTTGTGTTGACCATGACCCACCTTTGCCATATCCTATCTTTGATCAACTCTTACATTTGTAATCTATTGGTTGGCCATGATCCCGTCTACCTTGTGTCGTTGATTAAACTATGATCATGTTTTGCCTTGTGATCTTTTGATTATTGTGTCGTGATCAAATCTTGGGTTTATGATCAAACCTGTGCTCTTATGATCTATTCAATCTTGTCCGATTGACTTTAATCTTGTGTCATGATCAATTCAATAGAAAATCATCAAAGGGTAAAGAACCAATGGAGGAAAGCTCTAAGGGCAAAGGCCCTTCATCATCAACATCCCCTTCGAGACCTCCACCACCTCCACATACTAGATTCCAAAACATTCACTATGCTCTAAACTTTCATTGGCACATTTTCCAACTGATGCCATGTCGATCGGTGGACCAAACCTTTATCTACGAGCATTGTCCTACAGTGAGACGAATCATTGAGTACTATGAGCTTCAACACATCCTTTTCTTAGAAAGGTCAATCAATCTTGATTTGGTCTCTGAATTCTACAACAACATGGTCACTGGAGAGGGCACGGGGTGGAGGACCCGTGTTGCTGGTATCGATCTTGATTTTACCCTATCAGCCTTCATTGCATTTCTTGGTTGCCGTCGTTCCGATAACGACTTCTCACTCTACCCCTATCTTCCTGATCCTCTTCCTGTTCCCTTTGCTGAAGTCACTCCTGACTCCATCTATGAGCATTTTCTAGGCCACCCCAGGCCGGGGGGTTCCGGTGCGCGGGCCCGTGTTTTTCCCACATTTCCTGCTCTCCATCTTTCCCCCATTGATTATGTTTTGTTTAAGATTATCACAAATTGTCTTCTTCCGACTACCTTCAAGCACCTTGATGAGATTCATCCATTCCACTGCTTGATGCTTTACGGGATGCATCTGCAGTTAGACTTTGATATAGTACTGTCCATTTATTTCTTCATCATTGTCCATGGTCTGAGGTACGACCAGAAAGTCTATATGCCTTTTGGCCATATCATTACTGCTTGGCTGCAGTCCGTAGGTATCGATGTTTCACAGGGCCGCATTGTGCCCATGGTTCGTCAGGACTGCCGCCTGGATCGTCGCATGCTCGCTCAGTCTGGCATTGTTGTCGGATCACAGGGGCTACGATGGAAGAATCGTAGCCGTGAAGGGGATTTACCAGGTGCAGCACATGATCAAGAGCCATCAGTTGATGCTACAGATTACGATGAGTGGGCTCCTGACCTCCGCTGGCAGATCGCGGAGCTAGAGCGGATGTTGCAGCATGAGCTTCATATTTCCGAGCTCTAGCGACAGGAGGTCTGCTCAGAGTTTCAGTCTTTCGATCGTCGTCTCAATGCTCTAGCATCTGATGTCTCTAAGATAAGCTCACTACAGGACAGATGGTATGAAGAATGGTATCATCATACATTTCCTGATGGTGCGTCCCCCAGTGGCACTTCACCAGGGAATATCATATACATTGATGATTCAGACGATGATCCAGTTGACGATTGACTGCTTTCTGCTTTTGTTTGATGATTTCTGACCATTTGACGGATGGGTCCGTCCTGACTTTTGCTTGTTATGGCATGATATTGAGTTGCATCTACTATCTGTCTGGATATTTTCTGTATAGCCACTATGCTTGTGTTGGATGTATTTCTTGCCATCTTATGATCATTCGTGGCTTGTATGGTGATATTTTGCATATCATGCTTAGGATGTTGGTTTATGTATGCTTATATGATTACTATCTGCCTATATGCCTCATTCTGTATCGCTATGATCATGCTTATAATGTCATGTCTATTTGATACATATGACTGTTATGCCATGCTATATGTGTTGTTATTCCATGTTCATATGATGCATGTGGTTGCTTCATCTTGATCTATCTTTTTCACATGATATTCATATGCTTATCAAAATTCAATCATACCTTTGTTGTTTTGGGATACCCCTAGGGTTGAGGGGGAGTATGGTTAAACTTAACAGCCCGCCTAAACCCTTTTCGGTGTTCGACAAAAGGGGAAGTGTGGTTGATTAAGTTTAGGATGATTATATTGTAGGGGGAGGATCCTGATTCCCCTATGATTCTGGATTTGAGAAAATTTGACTAAGAATCCCTAAACTTAAAATCGGGTTGTCAAACAACAAAAAGGAGGAGATTGTTGATGCAGTCTGACCATGATTGTTGTTTTGGTGTTGACACCGATTTTAGTTTAGGTTGATGGTTATGATGATTATGATTAAGTCCTGATCGGGGATTAGACATGGTATGGAAAATCCTAGTCTGGAGGGCTAGGTGTTGGAAAATCCTAACCTGGAGGGTTAGGTATGGAAAATCCTAGCTTGGAGGGCTAGGTGTTGGAAAAGTCCTGATTCGGAAGGGTTGGGTGAAAAGTCCTAGCTTGGAGGGCTAGGTGAAAAGTCCTAACTTGGAGGGTTAGGTGAAAAGTCCCAACTTGGAGAATTAGGTGAAAAATCCTGGCTTGGAGGGTCAGGTGCCTAGCTTGGAGGGCTAGGTTGGATGAAGTTCTAACTCGGAAGGGTTGGGTGAAAAGTCCTAGCTTGGAGGGCTAGGTGAAAAGTCCTAACTTGGAGGGTTAGGTGCAAATTCCCAACTTGGAGAGTTAGATGGAGAAATCCTTGGCTTGGAGGGCTAAGGTGGATGAAACCCTAGCTTGGAGGGCTAGGTTTGAGTCCCTGGATCGGTCTGGTGACCGATCAGGGATATTGGCACGCTGCTTCTTTGTGGATCGGTCTGGCGACCGATCCAGCAAGGACTGATCGGTCGGGTGACCGATCAGGGAGCACACATTGAGGTTGGGAACCTACTGTGTGGCTCCTGATCGGTCTAGTGACCGATCAGGGAGCAGGCAGCTTCCTCACTGCCTTGCTCCTGATCGGTCTGGTGACCGATCAGGGAGCGGACAGTGAGTGAGTTCCTCCACGGATCAGCTCCTGAACGATCCGGTGATCGATCAGGGACTTAGGATCTGATTTCCGGGATTACTGTTCATTAGACCTGATCGGTCTGAGTGACCGATCAGGCTTCACTCTGATCGGTCCGGTGACCGATCAGGCCTGTGTTGCCGCGAGAGCTGGGAATCCCAGCGAAGCAGTGGATCGGTCTGGTGACCGACCCACAAGCCCTGGATCGGTCCGGTGACTGATCACTTTAATTTAAATTACATTGTCAGACGCTCTGATCGCGTCTGAGCATATCTGATACACTGCGCCTGATTTCTGATTATTTGATTTCCTGCTTGATATGCTGCTCTAACACTCTGATTAAGCTGCAGGTGACAGGGAAGGATTCAAACACTCAAGGAGAAGTCAATGGAGGCTTTCCTTGGAGCAGGTTTGTCCGTTTTCCATCTCAGGTTGCAACGGTCGGAGCTGCTGACTGGAGCTTGGCTGAGAGAGCTCAGGAAGTCCAGGGAGGGCTCAGTGGTAGCTGGTGTTGGCAGAGAAGCAGCTGGAGGCTGCAGGAGATGGTGTCACCTGATGCTGAGTGGAGAAACAAAAGGGCGGAAGAAGGCTTCGTTGAAGTAGAGTTCGTGAACTGAGTTCTTGCTTCGCCTTGTGTTCTCCACAAATTGCTTGCGCGTTCTGAAGATTTCATCACCTTGAGCAAGCTACTGCATTCTTGAAGCAACCACCCATTACTTGAGCGCTTGAAGGAGAGAACAAGAAGCTCCGAGTCCAACAGAGAGAAGACACGAGGAGGAGGCTCTTGCGTGAGATCGTCGCTGGGTGGAGCTCAGAGGGACTTTGCTGTGTTCTTGTCTTTGCTAAGTGCTAATTAAGATCCTTCCTATTGTTTCATTGTGCTTAAACAAATATCTGTGATTGAAACACTGTGAAGAGGTTTCTCCACTGAGAAGGAGGTTGTCTTCTATCCGGTGTTAACCGGGGCTTGATCTGCCGACGATCAAGGGATCGCCCACCTTAAGGGCACGCCAAGGAGTAGGGGCAAGTTATCCCCGAACCTTGTAAACCCTCCTTGTTAGCGATTTTGCTAGTTGTGTTTGTTTTGCTTTCATTTCTGTTTTTCTGCATACTCTGTGTTTGCTTCTTCCGCTGTGCTACTGATAAATTTGAGTGCAGAAATTAGCTAAGAGTCTAAGTCCAAGTGTTTGGCTATATTCACCCCCCCTCTCTAGCCATCTGGTTTCCAACACAGCCTTCATCTCCCTTTTCTAGGGTTGGATATTCCTTTTTCGATCAATCTAAAACTCCTTTTCGATCGATCAATTCTCGTTCAAATTAACCTCACCTGAAGACCGACCCTCGTGACCTTGATGTTATTAATTAGGTTTTTTCAATCAAGCAAGCCTTTTATCGATCGACCAGAACTTCCAATCGCCCGAACAAGATCCAAAATCATGTCTAATTGCCTGGACCAATCCGGTCGATGGGACCTATTTTTTGGTCGACCTAATCGACTTTTCCATCGACCAGACCAGCTTTGGTCTGGTTTGTACCCGATTAAGTCTTTTTCATTGTGAACTTAATCTGGCTACGTCTAGTTACATCCTTCCTTTCTCTAGTCTTGCTTTTAATTTTAGTTTCTTGCAAGATAAGCATATATAAATATATACAAACAAGCCTAGTTATGACTTACTGGGCTTCCTTACCTCTTTCATGAAGCTCAATCCTCGAACACGTTCCATATAACTTAGGGTTCACTGTAGGATCAGTGTGGTTGGGAGAGAGGGGTGAATCTATCAGATTAGTATGCATGCAATGAAAATAAAAAATAAAAGATAATACAAAATGCATACGGATTTTACTTGGTTCCCAACCTCTCAGGGTCAAATACATCCAAAGTCTATGCAATCAAGTGTGATCCCACTAGTGGTCTCCTTTTTGAAAGTTTTTCGGAGACAGAAATTTGTCTTATAGTTTTACAAGCACAAGAAATATAAATGAAATGAATCATAGCTTGTACAATAAAAGGCAAACAAAATAATACC
>JAGFNQ010005673.1:162793-333190 GCA_024364735.1 Boesenbergia rotunda
AATGTTGCTTCCGACTTGACCAACTAACTAAAGAATCCTAGAAATTGGCAACCCCCCACTTGTGCTTTTCCGATCCAACTTACATCCAGCATAGTCGGAATCAGTATAGCCAATTAAATTAAAGATTCGGTACGGGGGTACCAAAGACCGACTCCAATTGTGCCTTTAATGTATCTCAAAATTCTCTTGACAGCGATTAAGTGAGATTCCTTGGCACAAACTTGATACCTTGCGCACATACCCACAATGAAATGAATATCTGGTCGACTAGCTGTGAGGTATAGCAAACTCCCTATCATGCTTCGATATTGAGTCAAATCAACGGGTTTACCACTCTCATCATTATCTAATCTTATGTTTGTAGCCATGAGAGTGGTTACCTCTTTTGAATCACTCATGCTGAATTTTCGAAGCATTTCTTGTGTATACTTTGATTGGTGCACATGGATACCATCGCGAGTTTGCTTGATTTCAAGTCCAAGGAAGAAAGTCAACTCTCCCACTAGACTCATTTCAAACTCACTCTCCATGTGTCCAATGAATTCATTTAAATAGCCCTTGTTATTCGAGCCACAAATTATGTCATCGACATATACTTGGGCTACAAAAATATTGTCACCATCTCTCCGTAGAAATAGTGTAGGGTCTATTTGGCCTCTTACAAAGCCTTTTCCAATCAGAAAAGTTGACAACCGCTCGTACCAAGTTCGGGGTGTTTGTTTAAGACCATAAAGTACATTTTTGAGCTTGAACACGTGGTTTGGAAATTCGGAACTCTCAAACCCCGGTGGTTGTTTGACGTAGACCTCTTCTCTTATTAGACCATTTAGAAAGGCCGATTTGACATCCATTTTGTATAATTTGAAGCCACGATGTGCTGCAAATTCAAGCATCAATCGAATGGACTCTAATCGTGCCACGGGAGCATAGGTCTCATCATAATCAAGGCCTTCAACTTGACTATAGCCCTTGGCTACCAAGCGTGCCTTGTTTCTAATGATTTCTCCCTTATGGTTCAATTTGTTCTTGAAGACCCATTTGGTTCCAATGATGGTGGTCTTCTTGGGTCTAGGGACTAAGTCCCAAACTTGATTTCTTTCAAATTGACCTAGTTCATCTTGCATTGCAATGATCCAATCGGGATCATTTAATGCTTCATCAATTTTTCTAGGTTCAATTTCGGAAATTATGGCAACTTCATTAGCCTCATTCCGGAAGAATGATCTAGTTTTAATCCCATGATGGATGTCTCCAACAATTTGGTCTTGGGGATGACTAGAGGCTAATCTAGTTTGCCTTGGTGTTGGTGGTGCTTCTTGAATGGGCTCACTAGACACAAGTTCAGCCTCAGGATCCGGCTGATCTATGGATTGTCTAGGCTCACCGTCATCGGATTCATCACCATCAACAATATTTGGACTTTCATTCAAACTTAGTCTCCTAAGTTCGAATTGGACTTCATCTTCTGGTTGACCATTGACTTTTGGAATTTCTTCAAAGATAACATCAGAAGACTCTTCAATTAATCTAGACTTCTTGTTGTAGACTCGGTAAGCTTTACTAACTAGGAATACCCGACTAGTATCCCTTCATCAGCCTTTGCCGTGAACTTTCCAAGATGGTCCTTGGTGTTTAGGATGAACACCTTACAACCAAACACCCTAAGATGTTTAACCGTAGGTGGTTTCCCAAACCAAAGCTCATGGGGAGTCTTACCCAAAAACCTATGGATGAGAACCCGATTTTGCA
The DNA here is from genome assembly GCA_024364735.1 of Boesenbergia rotunda. Classification (NCBI taxonomy): domain Eukaryota; kingdom Viridiplantae; phylum Streptophyta; class Magnoliopsida; order Zingiberales; family Zingiberaceae; genus Boesenbergia; species Boesenbergia rotunda. The sequence continues at coordinate 164,543 of JAGFNQ010005673.1, forward strand.
CATAGCAAGCTGTATTTACAGCTTCGGCCCATAAGTAACTCGGTAGTGAGTACTCATTAAGCATGCTTCGTGCAGCCTCTTGTAGAACACGGTTCTTCCTCTCTACAACACCATTTTGTTGTGGTGTTCTAGGAGTAGAGAACTCATGTCTATAACCTCTATCTTGACAAAATTCTAAAAATCTTTGATTTTGAAATTCACCTCCATGATCACTTCTTATTGTCTTAATAGTTAATGATTTCTCATTTTCAACTCTTCTACAAAAAGAAATGAAAACATCTAAGGTTTGGTCCTTATATTTTAAAAAGTAAGTCCATGTATATCTAGTGAAGTCATCAATGATCACAAAGCAATATCTACTTCCATTCAATGATATAATAGTACTACAATCAAATAGATACATGTGAAGTAAATCTAATGCAGTAGAAGTACTTACAGTGCTTTTACCTTTATGTGCAGATTTTGTTTGCTTACCCATTTGACATGCATCACACAGTTTATCTTTCTCATACTTGATGCTTGGTAAGCCACGAACCAATCCCTTGTTGGCCAACTTCCGGATGTTCTTCATGTTCACATGTGCTAGCCTCCGGTGCCAAAGGGTGGACTCTTCTTCTTTCGACATGAAACACTTAGCAGAAACATTAGTAGCACTTTTAAATGAAACTTGATAAATATTATCTACTCATGTTCCTACTAGTACCGTGTCCAAGGTGTCATGGTGTCTAACTAGACATTGACTTGGTTGGAAATCAATTGTGTAACCCGTGTCACACAATTGACTCACACTTAGGAGATTAAATTTCATCCCCTTGACTAGAAGGACATTTGAAATTCTAAGACATTTGGATATTTGAATGTCTCATATTCCTATGACCTTAAGACTACCATTGTTACCAAATGAAACATTACCTCTACTTGTCTTGTGAAGTGTGGTAAACAATGATCTATCCCCGGTCGTGTGTTTGGAGCATCCACTATCAACGAACCAAGTTGATAGATGCTCCCCCTCAATCATAACCTACACAATTTGAAAAAATAGAAGTTTTAGGTACCCAAACCTTGGGACCTAAAGCATCAACTAAACAAGACTTAGGCACCTATGCCTTGACAACTTTCTTTTGAACTCTAGGTGTCTTAGATTGTCTCATATCAGTCTTAGACATCAAAGACACGAATGAAGGTTCTTTGGGTCGGTAACCAATACCGCCCCTATTGTAGACTGCCCTTTGGGCATTTAAGATCATGTCTAGAGTCTTAGAGCTAGTTGAGAACTTCTCAAGAATATTCTTGAGCTTCTCAACTTCGCTCTTCAATGATTGGTTTTCTTCTACTAGCAAGTCATCATGCAAATCATCTATATCCTCAACCTTAGAGGATTTCAAATGTTCAACCTCAAGTTTTAATGACTTAATCTCATCTTCTAACAATTCAACATGTAAGTCATCAATGTTATCATCCCTAGATAGTTTCAATTGATCAATTTCTAATTGCAATGCTTTAACCTTATTTTTTGACTTCTTCAACATATTGGTTAAACATGCAATTGCTCTATAACATTTTTCAAGTTCGGGAGAAGTTACCTCTTCATCATCCGAAGATGATGAAGCCGCGTTTGAGGAGTTGGAAGATTCATCACTGCTCTCTTGATCTCCCAATGCCATGAGTATCACATGCCTTGTGCTCTTCTCCTCCTTCTCTTCATCGGATGAGCTTGAGGAGGATTCATCCCAAGTGGCCTTCAAAGCCTTCTTCTTCTTCTTGGATTTTTCTTCTTTCCTTTTGATTTCTCCTTCTTCTTCTTTAGCTTTGGGCATTCATTCTTGAAATGCCCTTTCCTACCACACTCAAATCAAGAAGCATTAGTCTTATCAAGTTTAGCTTCACTAGAGTTACCCCTACTCTTGAAGCGTCGACCCCTTCTCATCATCCTTCTCACAAAGTTCACCATCTCGGAGGATGCGGAGTCGCTGCCATCTTCCTCGGAATCAAACTCGGATTCGGAAGAGGATGAAGATGAAGAGACTTCCTTCTTCTTCTCCTTCTTCTCCTTATTCTTCTTCTTGGATCGATCCCCTGCAACTAAGGCAATCCCCTTCTCCTTGGGGCCTTTGTTAGCCATTTTATGTAATTCCATTTCACAAAACAAATCATCTAATATAACAATGGATAAATCCTTGGATACTTTGTAGGCATCCACCATGGATGACCACAAAGCATTCCTTGGAAATGCTTTTAGTACATACCTCACAAGGTCGCGAATCTCGACCTTTTTATCAATCGAATGAAGCCCATTGAGGACTTCCTTGAACCGGCTATGTAGCTCACGTACCGATTCATTTTCCTTCATTGAGATTTTGTAATTGGTTGAGAAACAAATCCCTCTTGGCAATTCTTGAGTCTCGGGTGCCCTCATGGAGTTCGATGATCTTGTTCCACAAGTCCTTTGCACTTGTGAAAGGACCAACCTTGATGAGTTGGTCTTTGTTCATGCCGCATTGTAGAGTGACAACCGCCTTCGCGTCGGCTTCACTCTTCCGAGTTTGTTCGGCTGTCCACCGCCATGATTCAAGTTCCTTGCCTTCATCATCCTTAGGAGGAGTGAAACCTGTTGGTGCAGGAAGCACCATATCGAACCTGATTTTGATATTGGCAAAGGATTCAAAGTTAAGTTTATTTGTGATCTAACGTTGTTCACTGAGTGTGCAGAAAAAGCCCTAGCGAAGGACTGCTAGGCACCTGGCGAAGGACTGCCAGTATCCAAGCCCTAGCGAAGGACTGCTAGGCACCTGGCGAAGGACTGCCAGTATCAAAGCCCTAGCGAAGGACTGCTAGGCACCTGGCAAAGGACTGCCAGTATCCAAGCCCTAGCGAAGGACTGCTAGGCACCTGGCGAAGGACTGCCAGTATCCAAGCCCTAGCGAAGGACTGCTAGGCACCTAGCGAAGGACCGCTAGGCGCCAGGCGAAGGACAGCTTGGGACTGAAGCCCTAGCGAAGGAATGCTAGGCACCGGGCGAAGGACAGCTCGGTATCCAAGACCTGGCAAAGGACCGTCAGGCAAAAGTCCAACCAAAGGAGCGGTTGGCATCAGGTACATTCTCCCGAGAGGAGTAGGTGAGGACGCGTTCCCCGTTGAGGGAACAGTAGGCGTCGGTTCGACCTAGGGCTCCATTTTGGAGACCAAAGTCAGAACCAAGACAGCTAAGGCTGTATAAACTAATAATTAATTGTTTTATTGTGTTTTGGACTAACCCTGGATGCAGGACCGAAGGAACGTGTGCCTGCAACTCAGAGCGCCTCAAAGGAGTGAGGCAGCAGCTGAGCAGGGCGCCCTGAGTGTCCAGGGCGCCCCCAAGGTGAACCAGAACCAAGTGAAGCAAAAAGGGCTTCGGCTGCTTACTGGGCAGGGCGCCCTCAGCAGCCAGGGCGCCCTCAGCAGCCAGGGTGCCCTGAGCGCCCAGGGCACCCTCAGGTGCCAAGGCGCTTCACGCCTTTGCCAACAAGGCCGATCAACTCTATCCAGCCGAGAAGACAGCGTCAATGAAGGCGCCCTCAGCGACCAGGGCGCCCCAGAGGTCAAAACTCATCCCTATTTAGGTGGGATAAAGCTTGACCGAGCGAAGTGCGGATCGGCTGACACGTGGCAGGGCGGCCCCGACGTCCAGGGCGCCCTAGGTGCTATAAATAGCACCCCTCGACCCCAAGCTTCAACAACAACTTCGCTCCAAAGCTTCCACGCTCTTCTACGCTTGTGCCTTGCTCCAGAAACGCCTCACCTCGAGCCGACGACGTCCCGCTGCCCCGAAAAGAGTCGATACACTCCGGACGTCGGTAACGAAGAGCTTAATATTTTATTATTATTTTATTGCACTCTCTTTGTAATTGAAATTATTGTAACCTCTTTGCGCGAATATACAATTGCCCAAAGTAAACGGTCAACGACCGTGGGCCTTGGAGTAGGAGTCGACACAGGCTCCGAACCAAGTAAAAACCACTGTGTCTTTGTGCTGTACCTCGTATTTTTATTTCCGCTGTGCACTTACTCTTAGCTTTCCGAAAAAGTACGATTACCGATATTCACCCCCCCCTTCTATCGGTTTTTCACGGTCCAACAAGTGGTATCAGAGCGGGGAAGTTCAAACCTGGTGCAACCACCAGTTTGAAATTTTTTTTCGGATTTCTTTTTAATTTTATCATTCTATTTTCTTTATCTTACAAATTTTTCGATAAAAATTTCATTCATTTTTTTTGGCAAGGTTGGTGCAACACCCCTTGTCTTTAATTTATCCAGCACTGCTAATCCAAGACCAAGTCTTGGCAAATTTCTTTTTAGCTATCTTTTTCAGTCTAAATGGCCATGCAAGAGGGATTCAGCACCGCAAGACCTCCACTCTTCAGTGGAGAAGACTTTTCCTACTGGAAAAGCCGCATGGAGGTCGACCTGAAAACTCAGGTGGACATGTGGATCATTATCCAGTCCGGTCTGGAGATCCCCCGAAACGCTGATGGACTTCCTCAGAACTACTCCGAATGGGACAACTCCCTCAAACGCAAAATAGAAGCCGACGCAAAAGCGACACAAACCCTACAATGCGGGCTGACAAAGGAAGAGCTGAACCGCTTGGGCCCCTTCAATAGTGCAAAGGAGCTATGGACAAAACTGATCGAGCTGCACGAAGGGACTTCAGATACTCGGATCAGCAAGCGGGATCTGCTACTAAACAAATTATACACTATCAAGATGGCGGACAACGAATCAGCAGCCCAACTCCACGCACGGATCCAAGAGGTAATGAACGGTCTTCACACAATAGGTCACAAGGTCGAAAACCGTGACCTAATAAGGTATGCTCTAAACGCCTTCCCTAGAAACACCTTGTGGGCATCCATGGTAGATGCATACAAGGTCTCTAGAGATCTTTCTAAAATAAAATTAGACGAATTATTTTCTGAACTAGAACTGCACGAACAAACTAACACCAATATGGTTGAGAAAGGTATTGCTTTTCTTGCAGGCAAGACTGGAAGAACAACGAAGAAGAAGCCTGAACCTGAAACTGAATCTAACTCAGATTCAGAAGAAGAAGAAAGAGATCAAACTAAGCTGGTCCGGCTCGCTCGAAGCTACTACAAGGAGCTGAAGAACCGAACCAACAAACGAAAAACCGGCCGAAGAAAGGACGAACCAACTGAACCAGCAAACAAGCCCAATGTGACCTGCTATGAGTGCAAGAAAAAGGGCCACTACAAGTCAGAGTGCCCTAACCTAAAGGAGACTAAAAAGACGAGAAGAAAGAAGGCACTGCAAGCAACCTGGGACGAGTCTTCCTCAGAAGAAGAAGAAGAGGCACCCCAGTCCAACCTCCTAGCTCTGACCGCCTCAGATAAAGTCGAGACAGAATCAAAATCAGAACAAGAGGACGGCGAGCTGACCTTCACTGAAGACGGAGAAATTAAGGTAACTGGTTTTAATAGATTACAGTTAACTGAATTGATTTCTTTTCATTCTCGAGATTTGGCAAAAGCCAAACTCCGGGTCGAAACCCTCCGACAGGAAGTAAAACTCCTGAAGGAGGGAGCTGACTCTAAACCCTTAACCGAGAAGGTTCAGGAAGGAACTCCTACTCAAGTTGAAAAACTTGAAAAGGAGAACTCCTCCCTGAAAACTCAGGTTAAGGATTATAGAACAGCTTTAGAACGATTTACATCTGGTTCCAAGGGTCTTGACATGATCCTTGGAAAACAGAAATCAGTTCTAAATCGATCCGGACTTGGCTACCGAACCAAATCCCGACAAAGATCATATTTGACTGTACTGAATCAGTCCAGAGGCAAAATTCAGGCATGGGTACCTAAACTGTGCCTGAACAAACCAACTGGATCAAATCAGTATTGGATCCCCAATGACAAGATTCACATCTTGCCTAACCATCACCGTGGCATTAGTCCAGGGGGAGCCAAACTGAAAACCATTTTCATTATTAGATGAATTTATTATTGATTGTTTGAATGTTTATTTATTTTCTGAAATATACCATGCTTAGACTTAGGCTAGATTAAGGACTAAACAAACTTAGCTGAAATTTGACAACATAGTATTGGGTGGAGGTGAGATGATAGTACGTTAGGGAAGCCAATTTGGCGGAACTAGCCGAAGCTACCAATCCAAGACCCAAACTAGTTAGACCAAAAATTTTTCAAAGAATAATTTTGAAAATGAAATTTCATTAAAAGGCTTTGTCAAGGAAAGGGTGGTTGATCCCATAAGGCTACGACCAAAGAAGGTCTAGTGCCTCGCCAAGACCTGGAAGCCAATTTTTGAAATTCAAATTCAAATTAATTTTTATTAAATTCGAATCTAACACAAATTTTCAGGTAATTTTAGATTCAAATATCTCTTTTCAAAATAAATTTAAAGTGTGTTTAAAAAATTAATTTAACTTTTTAAAATTATTCATGGTCTTTTCAAAATAAATCTTCTACTAAAACATGTCTCACAAAAACCCTTAAGGTTAACATGCTTGATCATGTAGAACTGGGTGAGACATCTAGGACCTAAATGCATAACTCACTACCCTTTCAAATAAAATATACTTTCAAAAGTTATTCAAAATTGTCTCTATTTGTCAAATTAATTCAGTTTACTGTGCCTACTTTTTCGTCCCTTTATTATTGAATTTCATGATAGACTCATTTTAAATAGAATCTAAGTTTTTTTTGTTAATCAAACATAGTCAACTGGTTAAAACTTGGGCAACACAGTCAACCTTAGTCAACATAGTCAAACCTGGTCAACACTGAAATCCCTTAAGGAATTTAGACTGTGTCGGATACAGGGGGAGTTTTCTTTTAATATTTAAAAAAAATTAGATTTTTTTCAAAAACCTTATGCTCTAAAATTTAGTAACATCTCAAAATAAGGTTTTCAAAAATTTGATTCAAAAACCTTGTATATTACTCTTTACATTATTATCATCATGATTTTTGAAAACTGTGCTATCATTTCAAGTCGTGTTTTCAAAAATTATCTTCTTAAAAATTATCATACTTTAAAAGTTATTCTTTTGATTTTGGTAAACCCTAAAGACATAGAGGAAGGTCCACTACTTCATGATCTACAAGGACTCCAAGGAAGTGTCAAATTTAGGGGGAGTCTAAATCGAAAGAAATTAATTCTAACTATTTGTTTAAATTATTAATTCTTATAATTTGAGTCAAACCTTATGACTCAGAGGAAGATCGCTAGTAGTCAACAAGCTTCCTAGGACTGGGTCAAGCTCAGGGGGAGATTAAATTAAAAGAATTATTAAACTGACAAATAATTTTTTAAATTATATGTTTTCATGCACTGCACTTTTTAAATCCTATTGAAAACATAAATAAATATTCTTTCAAAATAAAAGTACTTATAATTTTGCTTATATTCTTTTTGCCTATATTTTTCAAAAATGCATAATATTTTTCAAAAGTACTTATATTTTTCAAAATATGCAGAACATCTTTCAAAAGTACTACTATTTTTCAAAATGCATAATATTTTTCAAAAGTACTTATATTTTTCAAAATATGCAGAACATCTTTCAAAAGTACTACTATTTTTCAAAAGTACTATTACTTTCCAAGGTACTAATGTTTACAAAGTACGAATATTTTTTTCGATTTCAAAAGTGGAATTTAAACTTTTTTGCTATGCTTTCAAGAATTATACTAAGTTTTTTTTAAAAAACTCATAAGGCTCTGATACACAAACTTTCTCTTAAAACTTATTTTAAAATATATTTCTTTATTGATATATATATAGCCAAGGGGGAGAGCAAGAAATAGAGAAAGGAATTTTTTTTCTCCTTTTCAAAAAGAAAAATTCTAAGTGTGTTGAATTTTTAAGTACATGATTTTCCTAAGTAAAATTTTTCTTAGTAAACAAAATTTGTCTGAGCAAAAACTTTTAAATATTGGCAAATGTTCCTAAGTAAAATTTTTTTGGGTGAAAAACTTGTCTAGAAAATTCTTAAAAATTTTGTTGTATTTCCAAGTATATTCTTCTAAGTGTGCAAATTCTTTTAAAACAAAATTTTCCCAATTCTCAAAGTTGAAACTTTTTAGGGAAATTTGGATTCAAAATTTTGCCTAAGTAATTTTTTTTTCACAACATTTAGGCTTCTTTTACTATTTTTTTTGAAACACCTTGTCAAAAACTTATTTTTGGTAAAAATCAAACCTCCCTATTAGATACCTTGTTCACCCATGTTTATTTTTGATATATGTCAAAGGGGGAGGAAAGGTCAAAGTTAAGTATTATAACACAAGTACTCAGGGGTTTAGGGGGAGTATAAGAAATAAAGGTTTTTTATGAGAAAAAAAAGTTTTTTTTAACTCTTACCTTGTGTTAGTAAATGTTATAAAGTTTTTACTTAACATTGAATTGTGTAAAATTGCTATACTTCATTTTACATTATGTTCTTAAACATTTAAAGTTTTTGTTACTTAACTTTGAATTGTGGTTGCCATAATCAAAAGGGGGAGATGTTGGTGCAGGAAGCACCATATCGAACTTGGTTTTGATATTGGCAAAGGATCAAAGTTAAGTTTATTTGTGATCTAACGTTGTTCACTGAGTGTGCAGAAAAAGCCCTAGCGAAGGACTGCTAGGCACCTGGCGAAGGACTGCCAGTATCCAAGCCCTAGCGAAGGACTGCTAGGCACCTGGCGAAGGACTGCTAGGCCAACTGGCAAAGGACTGCCAGTATCCAAGCCCTAGCGAAGGACTGCTAGGCACCTGGCGAAGGACTGCCAGTAATCCAAGCCCTAGCGAAGGACTGCTAGGCACCTAGCAAAGGACCGCTAGGCGCCAGGCGAAGGACAGCTTGGGACTAGAGCCCTAGCGAAGGAATGCTAGGCACCGGGCGAAGGACAGCTCGGCATCCAAGACCTGACAAAGGACCGTCAGGCAAAAGTCCAACCAAAGGAGCGGTTGGCATCAGGTACATTCTCCCGAGAGGAGTAGGTGAGGACGCGTTCCCCGTCGAGGGAACAGTAGGCGTCGGTTCGACCTAGGGCTCCATTTTGGAGACCAAAGTCAGAACCAAGACAGCTAAGGCTGTATAAACTAATAATTAATTGTTTTTATTGTGTTTTGGACTAACCCTGGATGCAGGACCGAAGGAACGTGTGTCTGCAACTCAGAGCGCCTCAANGGTTGCTGTAGCGCCTTCTTTCTTCTCGGCTTCTTCGTCTCCTTTAGGTTAGGGCACTCCTGACTGTAGTGACCCTTTTTCTTGCACTCGTAGCAGGTTACATTGGGCTTGTTTGCTGGTTCAGTTGGTTCGTCCTTTCTTCGGCCGGTTTTTCGTTTGTTGGTTCGGTTCTTTAGCTCCTTATAGTAGCTTCGAGCGAGCCGGACCAGTTTAGTTTGATCTCCTTCTTCTTCTGAATCTGAATCTGAGTTAGATTCGGTTTCAGGTTCAGGCTTCTTCTTTGTTGTTCTTCCAGTCTTGCCTGCAAGAAAAGCAATACATTTCTCAACCATATTGGTGTTAGTTTGTTCGTGCAGTTCTAGTTCAGAAAATAGTTCGTCTAATTTTATTTTAGAAAGATCCCTAGAGACCTTGTATGCATCTACCATAGATACCCACAAGGTGTTTCTAGGGAAGGCGTTTAGAGCATACCTTATTAGGTCACGGTTTTCAACCCTGTGACCTATTGTGTGAAGACCGTTCATTACCTCTTGGATCCGTGCGTGGAGTTGGGCTGCTGATTCGTTGTCCGCCATCTTGATAGTGTATAATTTGTTTAGTAGCAGATCCCGCTTGCTGATCCAAGTATCTGAAGTCCCTTCGTGCAGCTCGATCAGTTTTGTCCATAGCTCCTTTGCACTATTGAAGGGACCCACACGGTTCAGCTCTTCTTTTGTCAGCCCGCATTGTAGGGTTTGCGTTGCTTTTGCGTCGGCTTCTATCTTGCGCTTTAGAGTGTTGTCCCACTCCGAGTAGCTTTGTGGAAGTCCTTCTGCATTTCGGGGGATCTCCAGACCGGACTGGATAATGATCCACATGTCCACCTGAGTTTTCAGGTGGACCTCCATGCGACTTTTCCAGTAGGAAAAGTCTTCACCACTGAAGAGTGGAGGTCTAGCGGTGCTGAATCCCTCTTGCATAGACATTTAGACTGAAAAAGAAAAACTAAAAGAGATTTGCCAAGACTTAGTCTTGGATTAGCAGTGCTGGATAAATTAAAGACAAGGGGTGTTGCACCAACCTTGCCAAAGAAAACGAATGAAATTTTTCTTCGAAGAATTCGTAAGATAAAGAAAATAAAATGATAAAATTAAAAAGAAATCCGAAAAGAAATTTTCAAACCGGTGGTTGCACCAAGTTTGAATTCCCCGCTCTGATACCACTTGTTGGATCGAGAAGCCCGATAGAGGGGGGGTGAATATCGGAAAACTTTCGGATTTGAAAAGAGCACGTACGCAGCGGAAATAAAATAAAACAAAACACAGCACAAAAGACACAGTCGATTACTTGGTTCGGAGCCTGTGTCGACTCCTACTCCAAGGCCCACGGTCCGTTGACCGTTTACTTTGGGCAATTCTATATAAGCGCAAAAATCGTTTACAAAAGATTACAGGTTTAGAATGAAGTACAGTAAACGTTAAACTAGCTCTTTTACCGACGTCCGGAGTAGATCGATTATGTCGGGGCAGCAGGACGTCGTCGGCTTGATTTGGAGAGTTTCCGGAGCAAGGCGCGAGAGCAGAAGAGCTTTGAGGCGTTGGATGAAGTGATGCTTTGAAGCCTTGGTCGAGGGTCCCTTATATAGGGCCTGGGGGCGCCCGGGATGTCGGGGGCGCCCCCCACGTGGCGTTTGATCCGGTTGGAGCTCGGTCGCCGTTTGATCCCCTTATCCTCGGGATCCGCTTTGACCGGGGCGCCCGGAGCGCTCGGGGCGCCCGTGTTGACCGGGTCAAGTCTCATCTTCTGGCTTCGCAGGCTTTTGGTTCGAGGTATGCGCATGGGGGCGCCCGGGACGCTGGGGTCGCCCGGGAGCAGCGGGGGCGCCCGGGACACTCCGGGCGCCCTGGTCAGCATTTGCCTCACTCCTTTGAGGTACTCTGAGCTACAGACTCACGTTCCTTCGGTCCTGCATCCAAGATTACTCCAAAACACAATAACATAATAAATTATTAGATTTATACAGCCTTAGCTGTCTTGGTTCTGACTTTGGTCTCCAATATGGAGCCCTAGGTCGAACCGACGCCTACTGTTCCCTCGACGGGGAACGCGTCCTCACCTACTCCTCTCGGGAGAATTTACCTGATGCCAACCGTTCCTTTGGTTGGACTTTTGCCTGACGGTCCTTTGTCAGGGCTTGGATGCCGAGCTACCCTTCGCCCGGTGCCTAGCAGTCCTTCGCTAGGTCTTTAGTCCCAGACTGTCCTTCGCCTGGTGCCTAGCAATCCTTCGCTAGGGCTTTTAACTCTGGCATTCCTTCGCCAGTGCCTAGCGGTCCTTTGCTAGGGCTTTCACTGCACACTTGATTAACTTGTTAGATCACAAGAAGGACTTAACTTTTGACCTATGTTGCCATTATCAAAACACAGGTTTGACTTAGGTGCATTCTGCACCAACATAATGTGATTGATTCATGTAACTTAATTAAAACAAATTTCAGAAAATTGAAACAAGAAAATGAAACCCTAAAACATAAGGTCAATAAGTTAGAAAATTTAATTCATAATCTTGCTGATTTCGAAAATCCGGAGTATTACTCCAATTGTGACCTTACTTAGACAATTGTTTGTTTTAATTATGTGTTTTATTTTTTTTTGCTTAGAATTAGGATTGGGACTAAATCAGTTAATTGAAAATTGAACAACATAGTATTGGGTGGAGGTGAGATGATAGTGCGTTAGGGAAGCCAATTTGGCGGAACTAGCCGAAGCTACCGATCCAAGACCCAAACTAGTTAGACCAGAAATTTTTCAAAGAATAATTTTGAAAATGAAATTTCATTAAAAGGCTTTGTCAAGGAAAGGGTGGATGATCCCATAAGGCTACGGCCAAAGAAGGCCTAGTGCCTCGCCAAGACCTGGAAGCCAATTTTTGAAATTCAAATTCAAATTAATTTTTGTTAAATTCGAATCTAACACAAATTTTCAGGTAATTTTAGATTCAAATATCTCTTTTCAAAATAAATTTAAAGTGTGTTTAAAAAATTAATTTAACTTTTTAAAATTATTCATGGTCTTTTCAAAATAAATCTTCTACTAAAACATGTCTCACAAAAACCCTTAAGGTTAACATGCTTGACCATGTAGAACTGGGTGAGACATCTAGGACCTAAATGCATAACTCACTACCCTTTCAAATAAAATATACTTTCAAAAGTTATTCAAAATTGTCTCTATTTGTCAAATTAATTCAGTTTACTGTGCCTACTTTTTCGTCCCTTTATTATTGAATTTCATGATAGACTCATTTTAAATAGAATCTAAGTTTTTTTTGTTAATCAAACATAGTCAACTGGTTAAAACTTGGACAACACAGTCAACCTTAGTCAACATAGTCAAACCTGGTCAACACTGAAATCCCTTAAGGAATTTAGATAAAAGTTAGACTGTGTCAGATACAGGGGGAGTTTTCTTTTAATATTTAAAAAAATTAGATTTTTTTTCAAAAACCTTATGCTCTAAAATTTAGTAACATCTCAAAATAAGGTTTTCAAAAATTTGATTCAAAAACCTTGTATATTACTCTTTAAATTATTATCATCATGATTTTTGAAAACTGTGCTATCATTTCAAGTCGTGTTTTCAAAAATTATCTTCTTAAAAATTATCATACTTTAAAAATTATTCTTTTGATTTTGGTAAACCCTAAAGACATAGAGGAAGGTCCACTACTTCATGATCTACAAGGACTCCAAGGAAGTGTCAAATTTAGGGGGAGTCTAAATCGAAAGAAATTAATTCTAACTATTTGTTTAAATTATTAATTCTTATAATTTGAGTTAAACCTTATGACTCAGAGGAAGATCGCTTGTAGTCAACAAGCTTCCTAGGACTGGGTCAAGCTCAGGGGGAGATTAAATTAAAAGAATTATTAAACTGACAAATAATTTTTCAAATTATATGTTTTCATGCACTGCACTTTTTAAATCCTATTGAAAACATAAATAAATATTCTTTCAAAACAAAAGTACTTATATTTTTCAAAATATGCAGAACATCTTTCAAAAGTACTACTATTTTTCAAAATGCATAATATTTTTCAAAAGTACTTATATTTTTCAAAATATGCAGAACATCTTTCAAAAGTACTACTATTTTTCAAAAGTACTATTACTTTCCAAGGTACTAATGTTTACAAAGTACGAATATTTTTTTTTCGATTTCAAAAGTGAAATTTAAACTTTTTTGCTATGCTTTCAAGAATTATACTAAGTTTTTTTTTAAAAACTCATAAGGCTCTGATACACAAACTTTCTCTTAAAACTTATTTTAAAATATATTTCTTTATTGATATATATATAGCCAAGGGGGAGAGCAAGAAATAGAGAAAGGAATTTTTTCTCCTTTTCAAAAAGAAAAATTCTAAGTGTGTTAAATTTTTTAAGTACATGTTTTTCCTAAGTAAAATTTTTTCTTAGTAAACAAAATTTGTCTGAGCAAAAACTTTTAAATATTGGCAAATGTTCCTAAGTAAAATTTTTTGGTGAAAAACTTGTCTAGAAAATTCTTAAAGATTTTGTTGTATTTCCAAGTATATTCTTCTAAGTGTGCAAATTCTTTTAAAACAAAATTTTCCCAATTCTCAAAGTTGAAACTTTTTAGATTCAAAATTTTGCCTAAGTAATTTTTTTTAGCTTTTCACAAAATTTAGGCTTCTTTTACTATTTTTTTTGAAGCACCTTGTCAAAAACTTATTTTTGGTAAAACTCAAACCTCCCTATTAGATACCTTGTTCACCCATGTTTATTTTTGATATATGTCAAAGGGGGAGGAAAGGTCAAAGTTAAGTATTATAACACAAGTACTCAGGGTTTTAGGGGGAGTATAAGAAATAAAGGTTTTTTATGAGAAATAAAAGTTTTTTTAACTCTTACCTTGTGTTAGTAAATGTTATAAAGTTTTTACTTAACATTGAATTGTGTTTTTTAACTCTTACCTTGTGTTAGTAAATGTTATAAAGTTTTTACTTAACATTGAATTGTGTAAAATTGCTATACTTCATTTTTACATTATGTTCTTAAACAGTTATAAAGTTTTTGTTACTTAACTTTGAATTTTGTTGCCATAATCAAAAAGGGGGAGATTGTTGGTGCAGGAAGCACCATATCGAACCTGGTTTTGATATTGGCAAAGGATTCAAAGTTAAGTTTATTTGTGATCTAACGTTGTTCACTGAGTGTGCAGAAAAAGCCCTAGCGAAGGACTGCTAGGCACCTGGCGAAGGACTGCCAGTATCAAAGCCCTAGCGAAGGACTGCTAGGCACCTGGCGAAGGACTGCCAGTATCCAAGCCCTAGCGAAGGACTGCTAGGCACCTGGCGAAGGACTGCCAGCAACCAAGCCCTAGCGAAGGACTGCTAGGCAACTGGCGAAGGACTGCCAGCATTCAAGACCTAGCGAAGGACTGCTAGGCGCCAGGCGAAGGACAGCTTGGGACTGAAGCCCTAGTGAAGGAATGCTAGGCTCCGGGAGAAGGACAGCTTGGCATCCAAGCCCTGACAAAGGACCGTCAGGCAAAAGTCCAACCAGAGGAACGGTTGGCATCAGGTAAACTCTCCCGAGAGGAGTAGGTGAGGATGCGTTCCCTGTCGAGGGAACAGTAGGTGTCGGTTCGACCTAGGACTCCATTTTGGAGACCAAAGTCAGAACCAAGACAGCTAAGGCTGTATAAATTAATGCTTTATTTTATTTTCGGACTAACCCTGGATGCAGGACCAAAGGAACGTGTGTCTGCAGCTCAGAGAGCCTCAAAGGAGTGAGGCAGCAGCTGAGTAGGGCGCCCTGAGTGTCTAGGGCGCCTCCAAGGTGAACAAGAAACAAGTAAGGCAAAAAGGAGTTCGGCTAACCACTGGTCGGGGCGCCCTCTGCATCGAGGGCGCCCTCAGCAGCCAGGGCGCCCTGAGCGCCCAGGGCTCCCTCAGGTGCCAAGGCGCTTGGCGCCTTTGCCAGCAAGGCCGATCAACTCTATCCAGCCAAGAAGACCGCGTCAATGAAGGCGCCCTCAGCGACCAGGGCGCCCCAGAGGTCAAAACTCATCCCTATTTAGGTGGGATAAAGCTTGACCGAGCGAAGTGCGGATCGGCTGACACGTGGCAGGGCGCCCCCGACGTCCAGGGGCGCCCTAGGTGCTATAAATAGCACCCCTCAACCCCAAGCTTCAACAACAACTTCAATACAAAGCTTCCACGCTCTTCTGCTCTCGCGCTTCACCCCGGAATCCTCCCAACTCGAGCCGACGACGTCCTGCTGCTCCGGAAAAAGTCGATCTTCCTCGAACGTCGGTAAAAAGAGCTATTTAAGTTTACTGTACTAAATTCTGTAATAACTTTCTGTAAACTATTTGCGCCTGATATAGAATTGCCCAAAGTAAACGGTCAACGACCGTGGGCCTTGGAGTAGGAGTCGACACAGGCTCCGAACCAAGTAAAAACCACTGTGTCTTTGTGCTGTGTCTCTTATCTTTATTTCCGCTGTGCACTTACTCTTAGTTTTCCGAAAAAGAACGATTTCCGATATTCACCCCCCCCCTCTATCGGTTTTCACGATCCAACAACATTCTCCCGAGAGGAGTAGGTGAGGACGCGTTCCCCGTCGAGGGAACAGTAGGTGTCGGTTCGACCTAGGGCTCCATTTTGGAGGCCCAAAGTCAGAACCAAGACAACTAAGGCTGTATAAACTAACATCTTATTGCTTTATGGTGTTTTGGATTAACCCTGGATGTAGGACCGAAGGAACGAGTGTCTGCAGCTTAGAGAGCCTCAAAGGAGTGAGGCAGCAGCTGACCAGGGCGCCCGGAGTGTCCCGGGCGCCCCCAAGGTGAACACAAAACACATGAAGCAAAGGAACTGCTTCTGCAGCTCATGGGCGGGGTGCCCCCGTGTTCCCGGGCGCCCCCGTGCTCCCGGGCGCCCCCGCGTCCCGGGCGTCCCCTGTGCATGCCATCGAAGCAGAAGCCAGCGAAGCCAAGGGATAAGCTCTGACCTGGTCAACCCGATCAACCCGGGTGCCCCCAGCGTCCCGAGCGCCCTGGTCAAGATCTGATCCCGAGTTTGAAGGGATCAGAAGCTGACCGAGTGAAAGTCGGATCGGCCGACACGTGGGGGGGGGGGCGCCCCTGACGTTCCGGGCACCCCCAGGGCCTATAAAAGGGCCCTCGACCCCAAGGCTTCGAACAACACTTCATTCAACGCAATCACGCTCTTCCGCTCCCGCGCTCTGCTCCAGAAACCTCCTGACTCGAGATACAAGTGCCGACGACGTCCCTCTACTCCGAGAAACATTCCTCACTGGACGTCGGTAACGAAGAGCGATCTTTTACTTTTGTGTTTACTATACTGCAATTGTAACATCTATTTGTAAACCGTTTTGCGCACTTATAGAATTGCCCGCAGAAAATGGTCAACGACCGTGGGCCTTGGAGTAGGAGTCGACCTAGGCTCCGAACCAAGTAAAAACACCTGTGTTCGCGATTGTTTTATTCCGCTGCGTAATTTCTCTAATTCTAAAATCTGAACGTTTTCCGATATTCACCCCCCCTCTATCGGTTCTCTCGATCCAACAAGTGGTATCAGAGCGGGGAAGTTCAAATTTGGTGCAACCACCAGTTTGAAAATTTTTCGAATTTTTTTTTAAATTTTCTTTTAATATTTTTTTCGTTCGAAGTTCTTCTAATATTCTTTCTTTCGTTCGAATTTCTTCTAATATTCTTTTTTCGTTCGAATTTCTTCTCGTTGATCGAGGATTGGTGCAACACCCCTTGATATTTAATTTTCTTTATCCCACACTACTAATCCAAGACCAAGTCTTGGGACAAAGTTTTTCTTTCTCTTATCTCTTTTTCAGATAAAATACCTAATGACCATGCAAGAAGGATTCAGCACAGCCATACCTCCTCTTTTCAGTGGAGAAGACATTTCCTACTGGAAAAGTCGAATGGAGGTCCACCTGAAAACTCAGGTGGACATGTGGATAATCATCCAGTCCGGACTGGAGATTCCGAGAAATGCTGAAGGTGTACCTCAAAGCTACACAGAGTGGGACACCGCTCTGAAATGGAAAATTGAAGCGGATGCAAAGGCGACCCAGACCCTTCAATGGGGCTTAACAAAAGAGGAGCTGAACCGGGTGGGCCCTTTCAACAGTGCCAAGGAGCTGTGGGGAAAACTGATCGAGCTGCACAAAGGAACATCAGACACTCGGATCAGCAAGAGAGATCTGCTCCTGAACAAGCTGTACACCATCAAAATGGCCGACAACGAAACAGCAGCTCAGCTTCACGCTTGAATCCAAGAACTAATGAACGGTCTACACACCATTGGTCACAAGGTAGAAAACCGTGACCTAATAAGGTACGCTTTAAATGCTTTCCCAAGAAACACCATGTGGGCATCTATGGTAGATGCATACAAGGTTTCAAGGGACCTTTCAAAAATAAAATTAGATGAATTAATCTCTGAATTAGAGTTGCATCAACAGACTAACTGCAATTTGGCCGAGAAAGGTATTGCCTTTATTGCAGGTAAAACTGGAAGGACAACCAAGAAGAAGCCTCAACCTGAACCCGAGTCTAACTCAGACTCAGACTTGGAAGGTGAAGAAGGAGATCGACCTAAGCTGGTCCGACTGGCAAGAAACTACTACAAAGAACTGAAGAATCAAACCAACAGAAGGAAAGCCAGCCGAAGAAAGGATGAACCAGCTGAACCCGCAAATGAAAAGAACAAGCCCAACGTGACCTGCTACGAGTGCAAGAAGAAGGGTCACTACAAGACGGAGTGTCCGAACCTAAAGGAAACCAAGAAGAATAGAAGGAAGAAGGCACTCCAAGCAACGTGGGACGAGTCCTCCTCCGAAGAAGAAGAAGAGGTCCCACAGTCGAACCTACTAGCACTAACCGCCTCAGAAGAAGTCGAGTCCGAGTCAGAATCAGAACAGGACGACGGCAGACTGACCTTTTCAGAAGATGACGATATCAAGGTAAGTGGATTTACTAGATGTCAATTAAATGAACTAATTTCGTATCTTTCTCGAGATTTGGCGAAAGCTAAACTCCGAATCGAATCCCTCCAACAGGAAGTAAAACTCCTGAAAGAGGGAGCTGATTCTAAACCCTTAACCGAGAAGGTTCAAGAAGGAACTCCTACTCAAGTTGAAAAACTTGAGAAAGAGAACTCCTCCCTGAAAACTCAGGTTAAGGATCTTAGATCAGCATTAGAACGATTCACTTTTGGTTCCAAGGGTCTTGACATGATTCTTGGAAAGCAGAAATCAGTTCTAAATCGATCCGGACTTGGATATAGAATCAAATCTAGACAAAGATCCTATTTTGCTGTACTGAATCAGTCCAGAAGTAAAGTTTAGGCATGGGTACCTAAACTGTACCTGAACAAACAATCTGGATCAAATCAGTATTGGATCCCCAAGGACAAGATTCACATCTTGCCTAATCATTACCGTGGCTTTAGTCCAGGGGGAGCCAAATTAAAAACTATATTTATTGTTAGATAAAATTCAACTCTTGATTGCAATTTGCTTACTCGATTATTTATTTAAATTCCTGCAATTTACCATGCTTAAACTTAGGAATGGTTAGTATAAGGACTGAACAAACTTAACTGAAAGTTGAACAACATAGTATTGGGTGGCGGTGAGATGATAGTACGTTAGGGAAACCAATTCTAATAAGGTCAAGTATACTTGGTCTCTTTAGACTGGTGAAACTAGCCGAAGCTACCGATCCAAGACCCAAACTAGTTAGACTAGAATTTTTCAAAGATTAATTTTGAAAATGAAATTTCATTAAAAGGCTTTGTCAAGGAAAGGGTTGATGATCCAATAAGGTTACGGCCAAAGAAGGTCTAGTGCCTCACCAAGACCTGGAAGCCAATTTTTGAATTTTAAATTCAAATTATTCTTTGTCAAATTCAAATCTAACACAAATTTTCAGTTAGGTGTAGAATCAAACATTTCTTCTCAAAATAAATTTAATTATTTTCAAAAATTAATTTAAGGTTTTCTAAATAAAAATTAATTTTTCAAAATAATTTTACTTATCAAAACCTGTCTCACAAAACCTATAAGGCTAACGTGATTGAAAACCCTAGATTGGGTGAGACAGTAAAATTAAAATCAATTATAATTCCTTTAAATACCTATATTGTGGTTTAATCCTATAGTTCAGAACATAGTCAAACCATAATCAACATAGTCAAACCATGGTCAACACAGTCAAACCATGGTCAACATAGTCAAACCATGATCAAAGCAGTCAAACCATAGTCAAAGCAGTCAAACCATAGTCAAAGTAGTCAAACCATGGTCAAACCAACTAAACCATGGTCAAACAATGACAAGACATAATATTTGTCACTTCCTATACACTCCGGGCGCCCGTGACTCCTCGGGCGCCCCCCCCCCTTTTCTTTACCTACTTTCAAGGCAAAAAGATGCCTTCGCCCTTGACCAGGGCGCCCGGAACCACGCGGGCGCCCCCATCACAGTCAAAGCAGCAAAACTACAGATTCAACCTGACCAGGGCGCCCCTAACAGACCTAGTCACTGCCAATGGCAGTGACTGCGCCCGGGAGCTCCCGGGCGCCCCCAATGACATGCCTATAAAAGGGCATCCGAACCCCCTCCTCTTCCCACACCAAAAACCTTCTTCGTTCCTCACTTCCTTCCTTCCAAGAAGATCAAGTGACACTTGTGCTTCCTCAATCTCACCATGCCTCCCCGGTATGATTTATTTTATGCATTTAGAATTATTTTCCTCATTCTTTAATGCATTTAGAATTATTCCTGTCTTATAAATGCATGCCTCTTAACTTAGAAAACGCCGAGCAAACCAAGCGAACCCCGGTACCGAACCGAGTCCCGACCCTAGGTTCCCGACTCTAGAACTGTGTAATAAGTTTGCTCGAACAACTTACAAGCCTATCAAAACTAGCTATCTCAATAGGCATTTCTTTACCCAATCCTGTCCCTTAGCCATAAACGTCATAAACTTTAATCAACTAGATAACCTAGTATTCTGCACTCATACCATTAACGAATCCTTATGTGCAGAATTCTACAATAATATAGTTAGACAGAATAATCTCATGTTTAACACTACTATTCAAGGGATACCCCTGTCTATCACCCCTACCTTGCTAAATCGATTCCTTGGACTACGACCCTCCCAGTCCACCTTTTGTTGCTATCCACCTAGGAATCCTCCATTTGATCCTCCCTACTCTCACATTACATTAGACACTCTCCACTCCTATTTCTATAGGGAAGCTAGACTCCCCGCAGATATACGATTCCAGTCCGTTGACCTTCAGGCACAGGACTACGCCCTGTACAGAGTCCTGGTCCGCTGTATCTTACCACTCTCCATTAGAGATTTCGCGACCATGCGACCTTTTCATGCCTTCCTTCTGTATGCCTTGATCCATCACCTTGACATTGACATTGGGCTACACATGTTTCATACTATTCTGCATGCGTCCAGTATTACGACCCAAGGACGAGTGCGCACTCCATTCTGCCACATCATCACCTCCCTCCTTCATCACCACGGTCGTGACATTACCGTGGGTGAAATAACCGCGATGATCGATTTTGATGAGATAGGATTTAGGAATTTCTCTTTAGCTGGTCTAGAGGTATCGGCCACCGGGGTTTTGAGTTGGAGACGACAACAAGCCGGGGCTCCGATCGACTCAGACGAGGAGGTAGACGTTGACGTTGCTGATCTCGCAGCAGAGATACGGGACCATATAGATCAGCCTCCACCACCGACCATCGACCAGCGCTTCACACAGATGCAGACGGAGATCCACAGTCTCCGAGAGGAGGTCGAGGCCTATCACATCGAGCAGATGGACGCTCGTAGAGCCGATCGAGAGGTGGCAGATGCACGATACATTGAGATGATGTCGCTTCTCAGATCATGGCAGCCTGGCTCATCTGACCACCCTGGCCCTTCTTCATAGTTAGACTATTTTCAGCATTGTACTAAGTAACTAAAACTTGACTCATGTTTGACTCTACTGGACCTCTGTTTGACCAGTTAACCTATTTTGTTTGACTACTTATTTGACTTGAGTATCTGATCTATACTATGCTTGGTAGAATAGGTTAAGTCTACTATTGGTTTTCTTACTCAAATAAGTTTTAAAGAAATTTTTAAAATGCTTTCAAAATCAGCTTTTACTTAGTTTTGAAAAGTTTTAAAATAAAGTTTTTCACTTAGTTTTATTTTCAAAACTACCCCTTTCAAAACTAGGGCTTTTTCGAAAATGGACTTAGCCTAGGCCCTAACTCTAGAACTGCATGCACCTATAGATTCAGAAGCCAGCATCTCTCAAGCACCTTAGGGTACTTTTAATTGATAACCTAGAAAGGGTTGAGATGCTTAGGTCTTTACCTTAATTCAAGATGCTTTAAGTCAGTGCATCTGCAGTAATTGGGGCACTAAATACAACTTACACAGTAATCAAGTTAAGTGTCAAGCTTAGAAAATCTAACTTGAACAGAACACTTAACTTGACTAACCCTAGCGAAAACTACTGTTTATAACAGTTAGTAAGTAGCTAATTGGGTTAGACAGGCCCCTAAAAGAGGAAAATGAAACTGATTTGGTTTAATTCTCATCATAAATTGGTTCAGTACAGCAAAATCATGCAAGTTATTTTCCTTTAGGCAATTCAGTTATTCTATTTTTGCTATATTGATTTGTTTTTGATATATGACAAAGGGGGAGAGATAGGAAAGGAGAGTTTAAATGTTTTTTCAAAATTCAAAATTTCAAACTCTATCCTTTATTCAAAAAGTACTTAACTTATTTTCAAAATTCCTTCTAAGTACTTCAAAACTTAAGTTTACTAAATTTCTACTAAGTACTTCAAAACATAAGTTTGCAAAACTTCTACCAAGTATTTAAGTTTTCAAAATTTACTAAGTACTTAAGTTTTCAAAATTTACTAAGTACTTAAGTTTTCAAAAAAAAAGTGCTAAGTACTTAAAACTAAAGTTTTCAAGTTTACCAAGTACTTTAAAACTTAAAGCTTTCAAAACATGTGAGTACTTTAAGCTTAAGACTTCAAAATTTTCCTTAGTACTCAAACTCAAGTTTTCAAAAAACTTTCTAAGTACTTTAAATTCAAAACTTTCAAACTATCTAAGTTTTCAAAAGTTTCCCAAGCACTTAAACTTAAGCTTTCAAAGTGCACAACTAAAATTAGTTTGGAAAACACACCGCCTTCTGTTGAAAATTATTCTAAGTAAAATCCATCTTTTAGACTTAGAATTTTTTTTCAAAACCCCACAAACTTCTAAAAAATCTAGGGGGAGATTCCCTCCAGGGGGAGGGAACAAAATTTAATTTTTACTTGCTTTAATTAACTTAACTTTTTGAACCAGGGTTGTCATAAATCAAAAAGGGGAAGATTGTTGGTGCAGAAAGCGCCTAAGTTGAACCTGGGTTTTGATAATGGCAAAAAGGTTCAAAAGTTAAGTCTTATTTGTCATCTAACATGCTACTCAAGTGTGCAGGGTAAAAAGTCCTAGCGAAGGACTGCTAGGCACTGGCGAAGGAATGCCAGAGTGAAATGTCCTAGCGAAGGACTGCTAGGCACTGGCGAAGGAATGCCAGGGAAAAAAAGTCCTAGCGAAGGACTGCTAGGCACTGGCGAAGGAATGCCAGGGTACTGAAGCCCTAGCGAAGGACTGCTAGGCACCAGGCGAAGGACAGCTTGGGACTGAAGACCTGGCGAAGGAATGCTAGGCACCGGGCGAAGGACAGCTTGGTACCCAAGACCTGGCGAAGGACCGCTAGGCAAAAGTCCAACCGGAGGAGCCGGTTGGCATCAGGTACATTCTCCCGAGAGGAGTAGGTGAGGACGCATTCCCCATCGAGGGAACAGTAGGCGTCGGTTCGACCTAGGGCTCTATTTTGGAGGCCCAAAGTCAGAACTAAGACAGCTAAGGCTATATAAACTAACATCTTATTGCTTTATGGTGTTTTGGACTAACTCTGGATGCAGGACCGAAGGAACGAGTGTCTGCAACTCAGAGATCCTCAAAGGAGTGAGGCAGCAGCTGACCAGGGCGCCCGGAGTGTCCCGGGCGCCCCCAAGGTGAACACAAAACACACGAAGCGAAGGAACTGCTTCTGCAGCTCATGGGCGGGGCGCCCCCATGCTCCCGGGCGCCCCCAGCATCCCGGGCGCCCCCTGTGCATGCCATCGAAGCAGAAGCCAATGAAGCCAAGGGATAAGCTCTAACCCGGTCAACCCGGGTGCCCCCAGCATCCCGGGCGCCCCGGTCAAGATCTGATCCCGAGTTTGAAGGGATCAGAAGCTGACCGAGTGAAAGTCGGATCGGCCGACACGTGGGGGGGCACCCTTGACGTTCCGGGCGCCCCCAGGGCCTATAAAAGGGCCCTCAACCCCAAGGCTTCGAACAACACTTCATTCAACGCAATCACGCTCTTCCGCTCCCGCGCTCTGCTCTAGAAACCTCCCGACTCAAGATACAAGCGCCGACGACATCCCTCTACTCCGAGAAACATTCCACACCGGACGTCGGTAACGAAGAGCGATCTTTTACTTTTGTGTTTACTATACTGCAATTGTAACATCTATTTGTAAACCGTTTTGCGCACTTATAGAATTGCCCGCAGAAAACGGTCAACGACCGTGGGCCTTGGAGTAGGAGTCGACCTAGGCTCCGAACCAAGTAAAAACATCTGTGTTCGCGATTGTTTTATTCCGCTGCGTAATTTCTCTAATTCTAAAATCTGAACGTTTTCCGATATTCACCCCCCCCTCTATCGGTTCTCTCGATCCAACATAAGTTGGAAGAGTTCCAAGCAAGACACCGTAGCGGATTCTACCACGGAAGCGGAATATATTGCAGTTTTGGAAGCAGCAAAGGAAGCAGTATGGATCAAAAAGTTTGTCTCAGAACTTGGTGTGGTTCCAACCATTGATGCAACAATACCGGTTTACTGCGACAACAATGGAGCTATTGCACAAGCAAAGGAACCAAGGTCTTATCAGTGATCCAAACATGTGTTTCGCCGCTATCATCTGATTAGAGAGATTATAAGTAGGAATAATATACAAATTGAGAAAATTCCCACTGAAAGGAATTTAGCGGATCCTTTAACTAAGACCTTGCCTCAAAGTAAGTTTGAGGGTCATGTTAGAGCCTGTGGTATTGGGTACCATAGCGATTGACATTAGGCCAAGTGGGAGTTTGTTAGTGATATGAGAGAAGTGTCCTAAGGCAATCGCCTTATGATTGTAATCATTTATTCTAATAAATGAATATTCACTATTTGAGTATACATATTTGTGTATTTGATTGAGATCTTAAACTCATTTACTGAATGTCCGCAATACAATTCACAGCATGAGAGAATTTGTGATGAATTCACAACTAGTGATTATCTCTACATGTGCAATTGTGAAGTATTGAAATTGTCCCAAGTCGATGGATTGATAAATACGGACACTATCAATTCTGTTGAGACTAGCATGGATTATTCTCTAATCAGTTGATTCTCACTGGCTGGTGACATTGAGATGTCCGGAGATAAACATGAATGCTAGTTAAGGGAACTAGTTCATTGGAGTGACTGGCTCTAAAACTTCATATGGTAGTCTACATATAGATATGTCAGTGAAGTTCTTACTGCAGCTTAAGTGCGATGTTCCTTTGACTTGCGGTGTACAAGTCATCTTGGTCATGGAGACTTATACTTTGACATCTTAAGCAAGCATCTCCAAGGAGGTGTGGACCCAGGATGATTGGGTATAAGCCGAAGTGCCCGAAGATGTTTGAACAGCCTACAAAGGATTCACCACTCCTTGCAAGGAGATGTATACCCGAGGCCTATCGTCGGATTGTTACTCGAAGCCTCTGGCCAGAGCATGACATGTTCAGAGTATGAATCTCTTAAATACATGAGAGTAATTAGAATTCGTAGGACGAGAAAACGTTACTTGGGCTAGGTGTGACGTAGTCAGCCTAGTGGGGACTGACACACATAGACCATGTCCTGAACCAAGTGGGTATAAGATGGTGAAGGGAATGGGGCACGATTCATTATAGCTACTGAAGGGTTTCAGAATTGTTTCTGAGGTCAACCGTTGATCTTTCGATTAATTGGGGATCATGATGTACTACTAGGTGCCACTCATGATCGTTCTATAATTAATTGATTAATTATAGACGGCCAATATAAATCGAAAGCCTATTTAGTCACACGCATTACGAGCAATCCGAGGGATTTAAAACGAGTTAAAAATTGGATTTTCCAATCAAGAGATATTAGGTTTGGTTGAGCCAAACGATAAGTCAAATCTGAATTTTTCAGAGACACATCGGAAGCGTAAAATGGCTAAGTCTTTTGAAGACTTAATAGATGAATTAAATAAGTTTAATTCATTGGGGCTTGGCTTGGATGGGCCGGCCAAAGAGGGCCTCCATCCTCTTTGCTTGGCCGGCCACAACAAAGGGAGAGAACCATGTTTTTGGTTCAATTTATAAAATAAACCAAGTGTGGTTTGTTTTATAAAATTATGGATGATATAAATTTTTATATAATAAACCAAGGTTTGGTTTATTTTTCATTGAAATTAAAATGAACCATGGATTGGTTTATTTTATAAAATCAATCATGGATTGATTTACCATGATAAGGAAATTTATTCCATAGGAGAGAAGAGACTTGATTGATTTTTTATCATGAATTAAAATATGATTTTAACCATGCTTTAAAATCAAACTTAGCATGATAGAATAAGTTATTCCATATTTGAGAGGCTTGATGGTTGAGAGGCCACTATATAAAGGACCCAAGGCAAGGCTTGGGTGATAATTGTAGAGATGAAGGCATAGGTTCTCTCCCTCTCTTTCTCTCCTTCTCTTCTCCCCTTCTTGCCATGCGCCAACCAGCCCCAAGAAGGAGCACCAGCCGGCCGCCCCTGCCCTTTCCCTGTCGACCACCACCTGCTACCGGAGAAGGAAGCTCCGGCCATCTCTTGGTCAGAAGAAGGTGCTGCCGGAATTAGAGTTTGCCGCAAGGATCCTTTTGCCACAAGCCTCTTCTTTTGCTTCACCGGAATTTTGATTCCGGCCATCCTTTTGTGGTTAGTCTTCCGACTTTTCTCTTGGTTTTTCTTGTCGCGTTCTCGGAGAATCTAGTAGTTCTCGAGAACACGAAACTCGTGGCTTTGCGAAGTCATCCCGAAGATACTCAGCGTGGACGCGAATAGAGGCGGAGCTTCTAAGGGACGCTTACGGTTGGATCTCGTCCCTTCCTTCGAGTTACGCGAGGTAATACGTAAATTAGTTTATGTTTCTGCAAAATTTCAAATATATGATCATGTCTACACAAAATAAACTTGCATGCTTAGATGTGTGGTTAAATGATTTAGAGAAATTATTTATGCTAAACCTTTCGCTGCACGTAATTAATTTTGAAATTACGAACCCGCATCCATGTCAACATGCACCCGGTCCCAACAAGATCATGCCGCCTATGCGATTAGTCACTTGCTGAAGGAAAGGAGTAGAGCAAATATAAGCCAGACGGGTCGTCTCGACCCGGGCTGGCTCGCCAGACTTATAATCTTCCATCTCCTACTTTTGTCGGGCAATCTCAGCATCCTTTTCCAGAATAGTGGCCTCCCGAGCCGCCAAGCTTGTTTCCTTGCTCACCAGTTGAGCTTCAAGAGCTTGGAAGGCCTCTTGCTGAGCCGCCAGCTCCGTCTCCTTGTTTTTTAGAGCGAGCTGGGTCTGGTTGTGAGCCACGGCTGTCTCCTTCAGTTGCTGATGAAGACCCTTAGCTTCTGCTACTTTCTTGTCCAGGTCAGAATGGGCTCGGGTGTGACGAGTCTGGATAGTTTTCTTTTTGGCCTCTGCATGGGCCACCCGATTGGATAATCGCTCTATCTCCTGGGAGGCGTTGGCCATTGCTTGATGCTCTTCTTCCGACCGAGCATCCGCCTCTAATAATTGCAACCTCAGAGCAGTTATTTCCGAGCGTAGACAGTCCAAACCTTCGTCACCCGGGGGGATGGTGCAATGGGATAGTTTGGTCTCTAGCTCTTTTACCTTCATCTCTGCCACTCGGCGCCCCCGGATGTTGGTGACAAGGGACTGGGCGATCGATTGGCTCGCCACCCAATGTTGCACAAGGATATAAGTATTGTAAGCATAAACAAGAGCAACCAAAGGAAAGGGAAATGTACCTGAGTCGCCTCCATGAAGAAGCTGTCAGCCAAGCTCATTGGCTTCTTCTCATATGTCATGGCCCGACCCTGATCCCAGCTGGCGACCAACTGGCCATGCAGGTTGAGGGGTTGGGGTTGGACTATCTGGTTTCAGGGTGGTCGCGAAAGGCAGCTTGATGTCCACCATCGATCGGGGGGGGGGGGGGGGGGTGAGTGCATCGATAAAAGGGCATCTACAGCGTCAGCACCAATGGCATCTGTCTCGGGGGCTGACAGAGAAGGGGCAGTGCCCGAAGTCGAGGCCCCTAAACGAGGCACTACTGAGGAAGACACCAAGGCCCCCGAGTGAGGTATGGTGGGGGCCGAGTCCCGGGCTCTTGATCGAGGAGGAACTGAGCCAGAAGCCAAGGCCCGGGTGCTGGATGAAGCACGATCAGGATGAGGGGTCGGGGCGGACTGACCTCTAGGAGCCAATCCTGGGGTCGAGGATGTACCCAAGGAAACAGTCACCCGGCGACGCTTCCTTACCAAGCTCTCAGAACTTGGCTGTTCCACCTCCTCCTCTCCCGCCTGTCCCGCCGGCTCTTCATCTACTACTTGGGGAGCCGCATCCGAGCCCCCGGCCGAAAGGTCAGCTTCTAAATCGTCTTCCCCGACCTCAGGCTGCTCGGGAGTCGGAACAACATTTATTGGAGGTACTGCCCGGTTGGCCAACAGGTCCGCAGCCAAGTCCTCTAGAGCTTCTTCTTCCAAGCCCAACACGTCAGTAACCAGGGCGCTATACATGGCTTCAGCTGCAACATAGAAAAAGTTTTAGTTAGCATTAATAAGTTTAGGAACCGAATGAGAGCTTACCAAGAGTGTCGAGCAGCGCTGCCGGAATCTGACTCAGCTGGAAAAGATATAGCATGTCCTCAGTTAGCAGTCTGCCCGCATGGAAGCGGGTTCCCCCGATCTTAGAGAAGGCTAGCTGATAGCTTGACTCTGAGCGAAGATTCTTGGGCATAGGGGGCTGAGTAGGAAGGTCTTCTACCCACTCGATGGGTCAGGTCGGGGACGGGGCAGATTTAATGTAGAAAAAATGGGATTTCCAACCTTTGTTAGAGGAGGGGACTTTCTCTAAGAAGGTCGACTTAATCCGAGCCTGAAAGTAGAAATTTCCGGGTTCTTATTTTTTGAGGTAATAGAAGCAATTGAAGACCCGGGGTTCAAGAGGGATCTCATAGGCCGTGAAGAGGATCACTTTGCCACACAGGATCCTAATGGAGTTGGGTGCCAATTGAGACAAGGACACTTGAAAGTAACAGCAAACCGCATGGAAGAACGGGTGAAGAGGAAAACGCAACCCGACCTATAACTGGTCTGAGAAAATGGCGAAATAGTCTAGTGGAGGTTGATGGGGTCGGTCTCGACGAGCGAGAAGGGCCAGTAAGTGGTCCTCGAGGATTTGGTAATCAATGCGCAGGGTCTCTAAGTGACCCAGAGTTAGGGACGAGCAGGTAGTCAGGTACCACGCTTCGGCCGGGGAAGATGACTCGACCATCAAGCTGGGGTCAGGAAATGTAAGGAAAAGACTCGGAAGAGGAGAAGAGTACCTAAGGATTAGGATCTCTGGAAACACTGATCGCCGGAGCTTACAAAGGTCGGGCGGCGGAAGTCG
The DNA here is from genome assembly GCA_024364735.1 of Boesenbergia rotunda. NCBI lineage: Eukaryota > Viridiplantae > Streptophyta > Magnoliopsida > Zingiberales > Zingiberaceae > Boesenbergia > Boesenbergia rotunda. Next base: position 193,663 of record JAGFNQ010005673.1, read on the forward strand.
GACAAGATCAGAGGTAAAAGCAGGAGATAGAATGAAGGAGGGTAAAATGAGGGGGTGAACCTATTTATACTACGACCAAAGCAAGGATGGGCGTTGGATGCAAATGGAGAAAAAGGCGGGATCAGATCCTGGCCGTCCATCTCCAGCCATTTCCCGAGGTCTCGAAGCTTCTCCCTGTCACCGCATGAACCATACTGCTGACGCCTTGGAGCCAGAGGCTCCCAGTCGGGAGGTGACACGTGGCCTCACATTAATAATTGATTTGACAGAGGATCTGGCATTTAAGGAGGAGGATTTGGAGTACAAAGCGACGCTCAGGGATGTGAAGAGGGATTTAGCCGACTGGGTCAGGAGCCTAGTCAGTCGGACTATACACCTCCTTCGACTAGACTTGAAGGGGAGACTTGTGATCCGGGCAAGTGGTTTTTGAGGAGGATCGGAGTCCCGGTCGGGTCCGATTGGATCCGGCCTGGGTCGAGGAAGAGGAGGCCGGGTGGGCCTCGGTTCAATGAGCCAGATATGAATCTAAACAGGAAGAATAGAGGTCGAGACAAATAGGGCCCTGGTTCGGCCTCGGCCACTCGGAGTCGGTCACCCGAGGTCGGCCACTCGGGACTGGTCATCTGAGGTCGGCCACTCGGGGTGGGTCCTCTGAGGTCAGTCATCCGAGGTCGACCACTCGGGGCTGGTCATCCGAGGTCGGCCACTCGGGGTAGGTCCTCCGAGGTCAGTCATCCGAGGTCGGCCACTCGGGGTGGGTCACCCGGGCTCAGCCACTCGGGGCTGGTCACCCGAGGTCACCCACTAGGGGTCGGTCCTCCAAGGTCAGTCATCTGAGCTCGGCCACTCGGAGTTGGTCACCCGAGGTTGGTCACCCGAGGTTGGTCACTCGGGGTCGGTCCTCCGAAACTAGTCATATAAGGTCGGTCACTCAGGTTGGGTGTCTCCAGCCGAACAACCCGAGGCCGACCCATGAGTGGAAATGGACCAAGACCTAGGCTCATCCGACCGACCCAGACTGTAAGTTAAGGTGAACCGACCGAATGAACATAAGCGATTACAGAGCCACCTCCGCAATAATGATATATATGACAAACCTCTGACACAATCATTATCTGACAGAGCCGCCTGATAGAGCCGCCAAATGTTAAATGAGAATCAGAAGAGGCAGTTCAGACAGGGTGTCAGGCGGCTGTGTCAGTCTCATATGGCCACTAAAGCTGTCACTGACTCAGCCTGCCAACTGACCCATCCTCAATGGGATAGAACAGCTCTGACATGGCAGAGAGCTTTCCCTCCCCTATATAAACCCCCCCCCCTTTGGGCTCCAAAGGGGGGATTACTGCCAATTTGCAACATTAACTCTCCTTTGAGTGCTCCATTGTGGTCCGACCCGAGTGAGTGATACCTAACAGGCGGCTGTGTCAGTCTCATATGGCCACTAAAGCTGTCACTGACTCAGCCTGCCAACTGACCCATCCTCAATGGGATAGAACAGCTCTGACATGGCAGAGAGCTTTCCCTCCCCTATATAAACCTCCCCCTTTGGGCTCCAAAGGGGGGATTACTGCCAATTTGCAACATTAACTCTCCTTTGAGTGCTCCATTGTGGTCCGACCCGAGTGAGTGATACCTAACCCGCGGTTAAGCCCGAGCCCGACCCCCCGTGCTATAGCAGACCGGGTCGTCTTGGTTAGACCGAGTCAGCAGAGTGAGAACCGATCTTCGCTTGTCGACAGGATCAGGGTGATTATTTTATCCAACATATTTCTCCTACTCTTACAAAGGTATTTCATGACCTTCACACCGTATTTCTTACTCTCCTTCTTTCATAAATATATTAATTTGACGACACAGGAAGTGAGCGTCAAAAGAGCTGAGGAGCTCAAGGAGCAAATAAAGAAGTTGTTTCAAGAAACCAATGACGTATTGGGGATTATGAATTTAGTCGACTCGATTCAGTTGCTTGGATTGGATTATCACTTTGGGAAAGAAATAAATGCAGCACTTAGTTTAATCTTTGAGGCTGATGCTACGAACCATGGGCTTTGTGTTCTCTAGTCAATCCATGCTTTGGGAAAGAAATAAATGCAGCAGTTAGTTTAATCTTTGTGGCTGATGCTACGAACTATGGGCTTTATGAAACTTCTCTTCGATTTCGATTGGTTAGGCAACATGGAACCTACATGTCTGCAGGTAACTAACAATATAAAAACCACTATATTATGACAATCTTTTGCTTATAAGCTATAACGTTTATATGTTATCCTAATACAAAGTGATGATAATACTAATCAAATTAATTGCTCTACAATTAAGACTATTCATTTTTGAAGTATTGAGTGACAATTATTACTTGTATTTCCCCACTATTGTAGATGTTTTTAACCGGTTCATAGATGAGGAAGGAAACTTCAAATCAACATTGAATGAAGATGTAAAGGGATTATTAAGCTTATACAATGCAGCTCACCTTAGGATACATGGGGAGTATATACATGATGAAGCCATTTCATTTACAAAGAATAGACTTGCATCATTATTGGGCAAACTTGAACAACCTTTAGGGTGTGTTTGGTTCAAGTTATCATATATAACCTCGGTTATGTCATTACCAAGTAATCACATAACCAAGGTTATAGGGAATGAAACATAACCTGAAGTTGTTTGGTTCAATTTAGGTAATCAAATAAAATCTTGTTTGTTTGGAGGTAATAGTCTATAACTTAATATAATATTTTACCATATTACCCTTTAAAATTTGTTTAGATAATTTTATTTGTTTAGACTTAAGGGCGTCGACGTCGATCGTCAGTGTCTACGTAGGCAATCGGTGTCCAACACCGATGGCCGACCGGCCACGATCGACGCCGACCGGCGACGCCGTCGGCGAGCGGCGGTAGTCGCCGGCCTCCGGCGATCGTCGTCATCGGCGGTGGTCGCCGGCGATCGTCGCCACCACCGACGATCGTCGCTGATGATCGTCGCCACCGCCGGTGATCGTCGCCGGCGGTGGTCGTCGGCGATCGTCGCCGACGGTGGTCGCCGGCGATCGTCGCCGACGGTGGTCGCCGGCGATCGTCGCCGACGGTGGTCGCCGGCGATCGTCGCCGACGGTGGTCGCCGGCGATCGTCGCCGACGGTGGTCGCCGGCGATTGTGGCCGGCGGTGGTCGACGACGATCGTGGTCGGCGGTGGTCGCCGGCCGCCGGCGGTGGTCGCCGGCCGCCGGCGGTGGTCGCCGGCCGCCGGCGGTGGTCGCCGGCCGCCGGCGGTGGTCGCCGGCCGCCGGCGGTGGTCGCCGGCCGCCGGCGGTGGTCGCCGGCCGCCGGCGGTGGTCGCCGGCCGCCGGCGGTGGTCGCCGGCCGCCGGCGGTGGTCGCCGGCCGCCGGCGGTGGTCGCCGGCCGCCGGCGGTGGACGCCGGCCGCCGGCGGTGGACGCCGGCCGCCGGCGGTGGACGCCGGCCGCCGGCGGTGGCGCCGGCCGCCGGCGGTGGTCGCCGGCCGCCGGCGGTGGTCGCCGGCCGCCGGCGGTGGTCGCCGGCCGCCGGCGGTGGTCGCCGGCCGCCGGCGGTGGTCGCCGGCCGCCGGCGGTGGTCGCCGGCCGCCGGCGGTGGTCGCCGGCCGCCGGCGGTGGTCGCCGGCCGCGGCGTGGTCGCCGGCGCCGGCGGTGGTCGCCGGCCGCCGGCGGTGGTCGCCGGCCGCCGGCGGTGGTCGCCGGCCGCCGGCGGTGGTCGCCGGCGATCGTCGCCGACAGTGGTCGCCGGCGATCGTCGCCGGCGGTGGTCGCCGGCGATCTTCGCCGGCCGTGGTCGCCGGCGATCTTCGCCGGCCGTGGTCGCCGACGATCGTCGCCGGCGGTGGTTGCCGGCGATCGTCGCCGGCGGTGGTTGCCGGCGATCGTCGCTGGCGGTGGTCGCCGGTGGTGGTCGCCGACGATCGTCGCCGGCGGTGGTCGCCGACGATCGTCGCCGGCGGTGGTCGCCGGCGATCGTGGCCGACGATGGGCGACGACGATCGTGGCCGGCGGTGGTCGCCGGCCGCCGGCGGTCGTCGCCGGCGGTGGTCGTCGGCGGTCGTCGCCGACGGTGGTCGTCGGCGATCGTCGCTGGCGGTGGTCGCCGGTCGCCGGCGTCGGCCGCCGGCGTCGGTCGTCGATCGAGAATAATGCTTTCGGAAGTTAATAAATTGTAATGGTTATTTTCGTCTTATGTGTAAATATTGGAGGATAATTTTGGAAAAATAAGTTCCATAACCAGGGAATCAAGAAAAACCTTACTTCCCTGAGGTTTTCCGATTCCTGGTTGCATGCCCCTTTTGCTGACGTGTCGGGCATCGATCATTACTTGGGAATCGCTGATTACCTAAACCAAACAAGGTTTTTGTTGATAACCTTGGATGGATAACCAAGGTTATCATGGATAACCCTCAACCAAACGCACCCTTAGTGACGTTGGTGTCACTTTTCCTTGAGACACCGCTATGTCGAAGAAATAAGACTCTTGACAAGAAAATACATCCCAATTTATCAAGAGGTTGAGAGCCGAAATGATATATGAAATATTAGAGTTTGCAAAGTTGGACTTCAATCTACTACAATCTCATCATAAAGAGGAACTAAAGAAAACGTCAATGTAAGTAAATTTAAGTTTTGTTTATGAAGAACTATTATAGTACTTGAAACTTTTTACATGAATTAAGTGTGATTTCAATCTCACCTATTCTCTAGTATAATTATAGTAATTGAAATGTTTTATTTGTCTAAATAAATGTTTTAATGTAGTTTAAACTAATTACCTTTTTTTTACATATTTGAAGATGGTGGAATGATTTAGCACTTGCTAAGTCTCTAAACTTTGCTCGTGATCGAATGGTGGAATGCTATTATTGGATAGTTAATGTGCGCTTTGAGCCTCAGTATTCTCGTTCAAGATTGATTTGTAACAAGGTTATTTTATTTTTAGCACTTTTGGACGACATATATGATAATTATAGCACGTTGCAAGAGAGCCAACTATTAACGGAGGCAATTCAAAGGTAGATATTGTATCCATTATTTTACTACATTTTGATTTCACTTAATATTTTAATTAGTTGAGAAATCCACATAGTTGATAAAACATCATAGCTAAAATAAATTTAACTCAAAATCACAAAAAAAAGAAAGTTAATTATAAAGTGATAAGTTACTGATCCAATTATTGTAGAATAAATAACACAATAAATGAAAAAATTATGAGCTAATTATGGTAAGTTGTTATACCAAATAGTGAACATATTCTTGATATTCATTTAAAGAAAAAATTAAAAATAAAAAGACCTACTTCCCATAAAAACAAACTCATTAGCACCTACTTTATTGTTCAATTAAAGAAGATATGAACATAACTTCTAAATTGTCAAAACAACTTAAAGTTACCTATAAGCTAACTACTATTTTAATCATTATCTAAAGATCAGATATCAATAACAAATATACATCAATATAGCATCAAATAAATAGTTATTATTTCTAATTTGTTTCAAACTAATTATTTTGACATTCTTTATAAGCTTTAAGATATCATGACCATATATATAGTCATCAATTATGCATATTAAGTTTTGCTCATTCCAGGTGGGAACCTCAAGCCGTTGATAAGGTACCGGAATACTTAAAGGATTTCTATCTCAAGTTACTTAGAACTTACAAGGAAGTTGAAAATGAACTAGAAAGTGATGAGAAATACCGCATATCTTTTCTTCAAGATGAGGTATATTTAAGTACGTAAAAACGTTAATGTCTCTTAATTATTAACTTGTCAAATATAAACCAATTAAGTTTTTTTGTTTCCTTTTATGTAGATAAAAGCTTTATCAAGGTCTTACTTCATAGAAGCCAAATGGGGCATTGAAAAATATGTGCCCACGCTAGAGGAACATCTAAGTAACTCACTGACCTCCACTGCATATCCTGTGCTTATATGTGCCTCATATGTAGGCATGGATCAAGTGGCAACAAAGGAGGTATTTGAGTGGGTTGCCAGTTTCCCCAAAATCCTTAAAGCCAGCACTATGATTTGTAGACTCATGGATGATGTAACGTCACATGAGGTGATCATTATTTCAAACAATTAATTTATTTGGTTGATGTTCAAGGACATATATTTTCTCTTTTTCTTAAAATTTCTTTCGGAATTTTGCAGCTTGAGCAACAAAGAGAACATGCAGCTTCAACAGTAGAATGTTACATGAAAGAGTTTGCCACAAATGAAAAAGAGGCTTATAAGAATCTTATGGAGATGGTGGAGGATGCATGGAAGGATCATAACAAAGAATGCCTCAATCCAACACAAGTACCTCGACTTTTAATTGAAAAAATAGTAAACTTTTCAAGGGTAGTAATAGAAGAATTATACAAGTACATTGACACATTCACCAATTCCAAAACTACAATGAAAGATAATATCTACATGTTGTTGGTTGAATCTGTTCTTATTTAAGAATGTCACACCCTACAAATCCTAGCTAGTGACTGTACTAAGAGGCCACCATCAGTCACAATTTGAGGTCATTTAATCTACTTTTGAATAATGTGAAACTCGTGCTTGGATGTTTTATTGGATGTTATTGAAGTACTGGAATGTCCTAAGTATAAGGTGTATATTGAATCATGCATGCATGTAAGATTGCAGTCAATAAAATAATCATGTGCTTGGTAATCATAATTTATAATCATTTTAATTTTTTTTGTCAATCTAAAAATCAAGAATTGTTTAGAAAGACATATTTTTATGTAGTATTTATATATATGGTTCAGAAAGATAAAATTTGCAAAGTTTGAAAATAAAAGAATCGAGTAAAAAAAATGAGATAACATATTTATGATCAAAAAACTTTTAAAATGGCAATAATTTAATCTTATCTTATTGGATGACAATAAGGTATTTGGTTTTCTAAAATGCCCTTCTCAATATCTTTATAAATCAATATAAAGTTCAATACTCATGCTCTAGGTTAATTTTTAAAATTCACATGACTTATGTTATACCATTTTTTAAAGATTTTGGGACCGTTCATCAAGATTTTTAAAGCCAAAATCTTTCTATCTTAAATTCACAATTCAAATGCTTGAGGCTATTTTTAAAACTTATTTTTCACAATTAAAGATTTAATTCACAATTCTTGAGAAGGGTTTTGTCCTATTCAGCATGAGCAGTCAATTTGGGTTAATAGTCCATTAATCAATAAATTCAATGTAAAAGTAATTTAAGATTTAAGAACTTTGTAAAAAATTAAATTTTTATTAATTTTAGATTTTTGAAAAAAGAATAGATTAATTTGATAATTTTATGATTAATTTGACCAAAATACATTTATATTAGTATAATTTTAAAAGTTTAAAAAGGTATTTTAGTCTATTTTAGTGAGATTACAAGGCTAAAATAATATTTCGATAGATAGGTGAGTTTGGGTGGATGAGGGGCAATCATGTTTTTTCGATAGAAGTTGGTGAGTTTAAATTGGTTATTTTAAAAATTAAATGGCTTAGCCGTTGGTATAATCATCTTCCAGGATTTTGACGTTTGACAATGTACCTAAGTTTAATCAGTTGATTAAGGGTTGATCCAAATAAGATCTAATATTTTGATGCAAGTGATCGAAGTCTAGTTAAGTCAAAGTTGATTAGATAATTAACAAGGAGAAGTTTAGTCAAGACTAGATCACTAAAAAAGAAAAATCCTAACTAGAGGTTACACATGTGAGACGTCTACCCAAGTGACTAATTCTAATTATAGGTTAGGCAAGTGAAAAGTATTAATATATATATATAAAAGATTAAAATCAAATTTTAATTTAATATCGGAGATAAAAGAAATTTAAAACTATTAAAATTGACCTAATTGAATTTATTTAGTAATATAATAATAAAATAATTGATAATTAATAAGTAAATAAATTTATAGGAATATATAAAATTTATTGGAAGTTTTAAAGATTTTTGGATTGTAAAATATAGTTTTAGGATTTTTTTTGGGGGTAAATTAATTAGGGCTTAGAAAAGCTTATTTAGAATACCTATTTAATTTGGAAGTCCATTGAAGTAAACTTAGTTTTCTTTTAATCAAAACCTAAGTTTGATTAAAAATAGTCGATGCCACTTCTCCCTCATCGATTGCACGTCGTAGTCACCATTGACACCGATCAGTTTGATGCCTTCGTCCACAAAAGCAGACAACGCCGACAACGTGTTCTCCCCAAAGCCGATGCCATCACCGGGCATCGTCCGGATTGTGTGGCCCAGCAAGCAATAGCGGTCAAGCCGTGCTCCTTGATGGCAAGCCCCCGTCATGCATTGACGCAAGCCCTGGTCGACCGTCACCTTCTCCAAGAAGCCTCCACATTGTTGTCGACGCCATCACTTGTCCACACTACTGTCGACGCCACCGTCGTCGTCTCACACACCGTCTGATCCTGTCACGAAGTAAGATGGAGGCTCCAAGAGTAAGATGATCTCCTGAAGATCACAAACTGCTGACGCTGGCTCCGGTGCTAGCTCCTAATCTGTAAGACAAAGACCGTTAGAACCCGTCGAGAAAAGTCTCCGGCAAAACACTCCGACGGTCAAGTTAGTCCCCGGTAGTGGAAGAGCAAGAAAGCAATAGAACAGTATAAAATACTATTCTCGCGCGTACTTGGGGGATGTGGAGTGGAAAGACTTATATAGCTGAGGGAGCTGACAGCTTCTACCCAATCTACCACCTTTTGTCGCGTAGCGAGGACAAGGTAAGACGTACCCAGAGATGGCAGAGTAGTGTGTCGCATACCATAATAAGGAAATGAGCGTTATCAACTTATGGGTGGGCACCGTCAGGCGCCGCTCGACCTGACACCAACGTATGTGGTCGCAGTATGGGGGACAGGGTATGGTAGGGAGATCATGGCGTCAGCGAGATACTCGCGATTCGGACCGGAATGGTACCTGACCTGCGCTGACCCCGTACAGCTTCTGCGAGTCTTATATCAGGGAGTGGTTGTTCTGATAAGTCACGACAAAACCTCGAATGCTAGGGTCGATTAGCGGCCTAGAGTAATGTGCCGACTGAGGGAGTATAGTGTTGGAGCCGCCTGGGGGCTCAGAGTGTTGGAGCCGACTGGGGGCTCATAGTGTTGGAGCCAACTGGGAGCTCAAAATGTCCACGGTTACCGAGAGCGACTATGTTTCCCGAGTTAAGGGAGGCATCCCGAGCGAAGATATGCTTCCTGAGTCGTGATGTGCGTGGTTCGGGATGAACGTCCGAACTTGGCTGACCCGGAGATGGTATGGTCGACGACCGAGTATTATGCTGGCTCGGGGTGCTCCTAACTCGGGTATCTTGTGATTCAGTGACACTTTGAGTGAAGACTTCTCTGACTCGGAAGGACCTCAAGAGCGTGGGCCGCCATGTGTTCGGCTAGGCCCCGAGCCGAGAAGTGTGCGGGGGCATGCTCGCTTACGACTTGTACGAAGATGAGAACTTGGACCATCGGTCGGATCGTACCCAGGAAGTGATAACTACCATTTTGTTGATAGATTTAGGCTCTCAAATCCATGTTTTGATCCACTTTTATATGCTTAAGTTTGCATTTATATTAGGTTTCATGTATTTCCTTTATTTTGGCTTTTAATTCAAATATTTGTATATTTGAGATATTTTGGCACTAAAATGTGAATCTAATTTTGTAGGCTTCAAATGAGTATGGACCTAGATCGAATTGGGTCAAACTTGAGTCAGAATTGGCTTTGATCAAGGGGATCAAGATGTGGATCAATATGGGTCGTCCATTCAAAAGAAACGGCTAGATCTGAGCCATCCGTCAACTTCTGGTCGATCCAAGCTCAAGATAGACTTAATCAAGTTCATGGATCAAGATCTGGAGTTTTGAGCCCAATCGGAGTCCATCTGACCGTCGGATCAAGCTCAAGAGGATCTAGACCATCCATTCAAAAGATCAGGGAAGATCTGAGCCATCCGCCGCAGATCTGGTTGATCCGAGCTGAGGAGAAGTAGATCAGAGCCTTTGATCAAGATCTGGGAGGTTTGGTTCAGATCTGAAGAGATCCGACCGTTGGATGGAGCAAAAACGATCTCAGTCGTTCGTTTCAAACTATAAAGGCATTAATCCCTCAGAATTCTCGGGTCGTCGCGTCTTCGCCGTCTTCTTCCGTGTTCTTCATTTTTTTTCTTCATTTTTCTTCATCGATTTCGCATCCGATCGCGCAGCCAACATCAACTCGTTTCTTCTGAAGGTTTTGGATCATCAAGGTGAGTTTTCTGTTCAGTTTTGCTAATTTAATTCTCGCAGCTGCAAGAGTGCAGGTGAGGGTATCGCCTGTGCTCTGCCCACTGTTGATTCGATCGATCGTTGTTGTCGTCATCAAGCAGATGCCATCGGAGCTTGTGGAGGGGTCTCTGAAGGCTACCGAGAGTTTCCAAGCTCGATCGAGACTCAGCGTGACACGAAGGAAGCGATTGGGGAACGATTTCAGCTACTAACCGATCACGACGACCGGACAGAGATGCCTCTGATCGGTCCCGTAACCGATCAGAAGAGTACCTGATCGGTCGGCTGACCGATCAGGAAGAGCAGAGCAGAGCAAACTGATCCAGGGACTTGTCTTCGATGGTTTTTGAGCCAAGAGGGTTTCTAGCTCATCCTTTGTATGATGGCAAAGGAAGTTTTTAGTAGGAATTGATTTGATGTTCTAATTAGGATTAATTTGGTTTTAAACATGCATTTCTTTAAGTTGTTCAAGTTGTTCCCATTACACTTCAAGCCAAGTGCTTAAGCATTGATTTGTTCTAGTTTCTATTATCTTGCAATTAATTCCTTGCAATTCGTTTCCTGCAATTAGTTCTTTATGTTGGGTTCTCCCGGTATAAAATCATAAAAACGCAGCGGAAACAAGAACCCACGAGCGATCCATGCGAAAGAAAAACTCGTACAAAGTTGATCTACATCTACTTCTAAAGAAAATATTCCTTTGGAGCGTGCCTTTCGTTTATCCCGCTCGTCCAAGATGTGCCGGATCTCTTCCACGTTCAAGCGTCCGTGCCTCTATTCGTATCCACACGACACAATCTCTCAACTTCGGAAGAGATACCTTAGTTGTGCTAGCAACTTGAGGTAGCTTGCAAAACACCAAGAACCTTACAATAAAGTTTCGGCCAAAAAGGGAGGAGAGGAAGAAGAGAGGAAGGGAAGGGGGAAAGCTAAGGCAAGCAGAAAACCTCATCCAAAGTCACAAGGCCCTCTTTTATAATCATCCCATGAATATGAAGAGGTTTGTGTCTCTTTGGCTTCCTTCATTATTACCAATAAAGAGCACATCTTTTAATGTGGCTCTTCATCTTTTCCCATGCAAGAAAAGAATCTTTTCATCCAATGAAGAGAGACTTTTCTCTTTCCTTCATGCAATTCCGACCGGGCCTCTCGGGCTTTCGACTTGGTCTCCCGACCAAGTCTCCCGAGTGGCGAGCTCCGACCCAGTCTGCCGAGCTCCGACCCAGTCTGCCGAGTGTCGACCCAGTCCGCCGAGTTTCGACCCGGTCCGCCGAGCTCCGACTCGGTCCGTCGAGCTCCGACTCGGTCCGCCGAGCTCTGACTCGGTCTGCCGAGCTCCGACTCGGCCCGCCGAGCTCCGATTCGGTCCGCCGAGCTCCGACTCGGTCTGCCGAGCTCCGACTCGGTCTCTCTCGAGTTCCCAACTCGAGTCCTCCGAACTGACCTCCCGAGTTCCCAACTCGGGCTCAGGTCTCCCGAGTTCCCAACTCGGGCTCAGATCTCCCGAGTTCCCAACTCGGGCTCAGATCTGTCGATCAACTTTCCCGAAGCATTGTGTCCTTTGTGTGTGACCCAATAGGTTCTCGTGACGTTGGCAATGCGCTCAATCACTTTAGACACATAAGCAATGAGCGGCATTTAGCAATGCATGATTGCTACCCAAGTAACAAGAAAAGTCGAGATCCGACTAAATCTCCATGACTATGATAATGTATGACCTTGTCCTTCTATCCTTGATATCTAGATTGACCAATGAGGCATAGACCGTGTCATCCTCAATCAATCTTGTGTTTCTTGATCCCCGAGTAGACTCACTTAAACAAAGGAGCTCAATATCTCATATTGACTCATTTGAGCATGGTCATGCGTTTCAGTAGTCATACTCGATCAAGGGGCCCACAGATATCACTCCCGTCATATGGGAGGGATAGATCTCATCTACATCACTCACATCCCTTCGCATAATTCATTACATACCCAGTGATCACCTTATAGTCCACCCTGTTACGGGTGACGTTTGACGATACCAAAGTACATAACTCCTTATGTAGGGAACCGTAGTGATTTCAGGTCTAAGGACTATTCATACCAATAGTCACATGAGAAAGTCTATGACACTCATATGACAATCTATGAAACTTTCTCATGGCGGGTCATTCAGTACACATTCTCCAATGTATACCCATGTGTCAACTTGATATCACATACCCATGACTTGTGAGCTCAAGTCACCAGTTGACCTACATGCTAGTCTCCATGCATTAATATTGTCCCTGAATATTAATGCTTGACTAGGAATAATTTAGTGTAGTGTTCTCTACATTATCTCACTATCGATTCAACCAATCGATATAATGTAGATAAAACCTACACACAAGGACATTATTATACTTAGTCATTCGGCACAGAATACAAAGTAAGTATAATAACCAAACATGCCTTTATTAATGATAGAATATGATACAAAATGTCCCTAGTCAATCATCACATAATTGGCTCTAGGGCTCCTACTAACACTTTAAGTTTCAATTGCATCATTTGAATTTACTTGCTCAATTGTCAATTAGGTTAAGTTTAGTTCCCGCAATTTTCTAGTTCATTACATGCTTTCGTTGAGTTCCTTCTAGTCTATTTCGTATTGTGATTTCCTTATCGCCAAAAACCCCCATTTATCTAGAAAACCCAAACATCAAATGACAAATAAACTTGCAAGCTTGAGTTAAACATTCATTCAACTAGTCCTTGGAAAAATACGACCTGAGACCCCTCTACTACATTTTAACTTTGTTAGCCAAGGGTTTTCAGTTTATAAATATCTAAATTTGAGTGCTCATCGTGACACTAGTATTAGGAACCATCAAATTTTTGGCGCCATTGCCGAGGAATCACTAGTTGAGTTTGTTTAATTTGAGCTTGTGTTTAATATTTATATTCTTTGATTCTATTCTCATTTGCTTTATTTTTTTTTGTATACAGTTGCTGCCATTTTGTTTGTTTTGTGACAGGGCTGCAAGTGGAGATCTTGAGAGGAAATTTAAATGTTTTCAAAGGAAAATGAGATCAAGAGTTCTTTGAGGGAGTTAACCTGTTTGGTGAAGCTAATGGAATGCCAACAAAGAACAAACGTTTATTCATCTACCTACCAGCAAAATACTCCACAACAACCCCTGCAACAAGGACAGCCGCCATTTCAGAATATTCAGCAGCCGTGTCAACAATTTCAGCGGCAAAATCAATATTTTCAGTAGTCCCATTTAAATTTTCAGCAACCAAATTATCAATTTCAGCAAGGGCAGCCACAATTTCAACCTTTCCAACAATTTCAGCAGCCTATTCAGAGTTTCCAGCAGCATTCTCAAGCATTTCAGCAACTCTATTCGAATTTTCAGCAAAACCAACTTTTCAATCAGCCACCACAGCAATTCAACCACAATTCCAGAATTTTCAGTAAAGTTACAATCCTAATTTTTAGCAAAATTTTCAACCATTTAGCAGCCACAACAGCAGTTTCAGCAGAATTTCCAAGATTTCCAACAACCATTTCATTATGATCAACAAGGATGTCAACCTTCACAGCAAGTTTATCAGCCACAATTCCAGAATTTTCAACAAGATTTTCCATCTTCACAGCCCCAAAATTTTCAGCCTTTCAACCAACACTTTCAGCAAGCAGATCAGCAATTTCAGAGTCACAATTTTCAGCAACCTCCACCAAGTTGTCAAACTAATTTTCAACAACTTCAGCAGCCCAATTATTCATTTGATCAGCCCCAACAACTTAATTTTCAGAATTCACAACCTAATCATGACTTTGAGCAACCTTATGCTACATTTCAAGACCAACAGGAGTTCCACACCAATCAAGGAGATTTTGAGGATTCCAGTGAGCTTGAGGCTCAACAACAAAGGCTTGGGGAGATTATGGAACAAATCATACAACAGAAAAGTTTACAACAACAAGAGTATGATTCTACTCTTACTGTTTGTGTGATTAACATTAATCTATGGCATGCAAAGTTTGGTTAAGAACAAGATGGACACATAGCTTGTGCTAATCATTATAAAAATCTCACAAGGACTCAATGCTTAAGTTCTATGATCTAGTGATTTCTTTGTATCAATCTAAATCAAGATTCTAGGACTTAGGATATATATACATGTATCCCCAACATCTAGCTCATCACCTGTTTTTTTTAATCATGACTTAAACCTTGTATGTATGGGCTTTACTCTCAAGTTATATTGGAAATGATTTTTTTTCTATGGAAATATACATTTTGGTTAAGGGACCCCATGATTAGGATCAAATGGATTAAACCTGATTGTATTAGGGTTTAGAGTTGAAACAAATCTGTTTCTGAATTGATCAGTTTCAGAAAACTTTCTATGTCGAATCTGATCGGTCCACCAACCGATCAGGGATCCCTCTGATCGGTCCGGTGACCGATCAAATCAGTTCAGATCAGGAAATTCCTGATTGGGTCTAAAACTTCTCAGTACGATCCCATTTCACCAAATTGTATCAGTTCAATGATCATACTACAAACAAATCTGATACAAACTGATTACAATTGGAGTATACTCATCACACTTGGAACAAATGTAATACTCATTCGATACAAACCCGTGTTGAAATTTTTAAAATTCATATGAACGGGTTGTTTGAATCATGTCTCTTGTTCCTTGATCTCTTGCTCCTTGATGAGGAATAATTTTCAGTCAAGAAACCCAAACCATGGTTCAGAAATATTTCTAAAATATCGAATGTCGATGAAGTCTACACCCCTGTTATGGGATTTCAATTGTTAATGTTGTCTGATCTTGAACGAATCAGAGTTACAGAAATTTTTTTGAAAACTGATCGTCCATAGATATATCAGAAATTTTTCTGTATCAATCATCCGTCTGATAGAGCTACATTACTTACTTGTCATATGAAACATATACATGTTTGACCATGATATTATTCTGTATATGTTTTCATGTGCAATTCATAATTACCTTTGATCATGTTGGGTTTGGGGAGAGACCCTCGGTTAAGGGGGAGGTATATTTAAACTTAATAACCATACCCTTTTCGATGTTTGACAAAGGGGGAGAAAATGGTTGATTAAGTTTAGGGTTAATTATTGTAGGGGGAGGATTTGGTTCCCTTACGAAAATTGAATTGACTTCAATTGATCATTAATACCTAAACTTAAATCGGGTTGTCAAACAACAAAAAAGGGGAGATTGTTGATGCAGTCTGGCCCGATTGTTGTTTTGGTGTTGACATCGATTTAAGTTTGGTTGAGTGAATTCAGATTAAGTCCTGGTCGGGGACTGGGCACAAAATCCTAGTGAGTGAAGCTAGGTTGAAATTCGGGTGAGTGAAGCCGGGTCCTGGTGAGTGAAGCCAGGTAATTGAAATCCTAGTGAGTGAAGCTAGGTTGAAATCCCGGTGAGTGAAGTCTGGTCCTGGTGAATGAAGCCAGGTGATTGAAATCCTAGTGAGTGAAGCTAGGTTGAAATCCCGGTGAGTGAAGCTAGGTTGAAATCCCGGTGAGTGAAGCCCGGTGATTGAAATCCTAGTGAGTGAAGCTAGGTTGAAATCCCGGTGAGTGAAGCCGGGTCTTGGTGAGTGAAGCCAGGTGATTGAAATCCCGGTGAGTGAAGCCGGGTGACCGAAACCCTGGTGAGTGAAGCTAAGTCCTAGCGAGTGAAGCTAGGTTGAATGAAACCCTGGTGAGTGAAGCTAGGTGAATGAAGTCCCGGTGAGTGAAGCTGGGCACGGAGTCTTGGTCCGGGGGACTGAGCACGAGTCAGAGAAGGCTAGGGAGCCGTTCTCTTGACTTAGAGTTGAATTGGGAGTCGCTGGATCGGTCTGGTGACCGATCAGGGAGATTGGCACGAACTCCTATTGTGGATCGGTCTAGTGACCGATCCAGAGAAGACTGATCGGTCTGGTGACCGATCAGGGAGAGAATAGAAAGGTTTCTGTTGAGCTTCTGATCGTTCTGGTGAACGATCAGAGAGAGGTCAGTAGCCTTGGGGAGAAACTCTTGATCGGTCTGCTGGACCGATCTGTTGGTGCAGGAAGCACCATATCGAACCTTGTTTTGATATTGGCAAAGGATTCAAAGTTAAGTACTATTTGTGATCTAACGAAGTTACTCAAGTGTGCAGGAATGACCTAGCGAAGGACTGCTAGGCACCTAGCGAAGGGCTGCTAGGAGTTGAAGACCTGACGAAGGACTGCTAGGCACCTAGCGAAGGGATGCTAGGAGTTAAAGACCTGGCGAAGGACTGCTAGGCACCTGGCGAAGGGCTGCTAGGCACCTGGCGAAGGACTGCTTGGTACCGAAGACCTGGCGAAGGACTGTTGGGCAAAAGTCCAACCGGAGGAGCCGGTTGGCAAAAGGTAAATTCTTCTGAGAGGAGTAGGTGAGGATCCGTTCCCCGTCGAGGGAACAGTAGGCGTCGGTTCGACCTAGGGTTCCATTTGGGAGACCCGAAGTCAGAACCAAGACAGCTACGGCTGTAAAAAACTAATTAACATTCTTGCCATGTTTATTGTGGAACTAACCTTGGATACAGGGACCAAAGGAATGTGTTTCTGCAGCTCAGGACGCCTCAAAGGAGAGGGGCAACAGCTGGGCTAGGCGCCCGGGAGGTCCCGGGTGCCCAAGGTCAAAGCCAAATGAGCAGTTGAGCAAGAATCGCTTCGAAAGCATACTGGGTCAGGCGCCTTGAAGCACCCGGGTGCCCTCATGGTCCCGGGCGCCCTGGGTCGAAGCCAAGTTATGATTGAAGCAAACTCAGCCGCGAAGCCAAGCATACCAAGTCAACCGAGGGCGCCCCCAGTGTCCCGGGTGCCCCCGTCAGCTCCGAGGCCGATTCTGGAGGGATAAGCGCTGACCGAGCTTCGAATGAGATTTCTCGGATCCGAAGGCACGTGTCAGGCGCCCCCAGCGTCCAGGGCACCCCCAGGAGTGCTATAAAAGGGGCTCGACCCCAAGGCTTCACAATATCAATTTTCCAACGTCTCTACGCTCTTCGTTCAAGCGCTCTGCTCCAGAAACCTCCGATCTCGAGATTCTAGCGCCGACGACGACCCTCTGCTCCAAATTACGATCCACACCGGGCGTCGGTAACGAAGAGTACACTTGTTCTTTTTACTACACTACTATTGTACGAATCCTTGTAAATCTTTGCGACATTATAGAATTGCTCGCAGTAAACGGTCAAGAACCGTTGGCCTTGGAGTAGGAGCCGACCGCGACTCCGAACCAAGTAAAAACACTTGTGTTCTCTGTGTTTGATTTAAATTTCCGCTGCGCATTCTCTTTTCTAATCCGAAACGCTTTTACGATATTCACCCCCCCTCTATCGTATTTTCTCGATTAAACAAGTGGTATCAGAGCGGGGAAGCTCAAATTTGGTGCAACCACCAATTTGGGAGTTTTTTGGATTTACGAAAATTTTCATTTTATTTCTTTTCTTTTTCGTTAATCGAGGTGGTGCAACACCACTCGATCTTTATTTCAAATAAATAATATCTGTGGGTGGGTTTAAAATATCTGTGGGTGCAACGCCTTTTTCAATTTTGAATTCTTATTTTTTCACCATAAGTCAGAATTGATAAAACGATCAATTTTTAAAAATTTGTCATAATTTTTTTTCCTATTATTTTAATATTTTTTCTCGAAATTCATGCTATCTTAATTCAAGCATTTTGTTAACTCTTAATCAGATTTTTTTAAAAAAAATATTTTCCAAAACAAAAAAAAATTTAAAATTTTTTATTATTATTATTTTTTTATTTCACCTCAAAATTCGTGCAATATTTATCTGTGGCTATTTTTTTCTCTCTCTTGCTCTACTAATCCAAGACCAAGTCTTGGTACATTTTTGTTATTTCTTGTGTGTACGAGGTTTAAACTTAATGGCCAACTAAGAGTGGAACAGTGCCCGTCCACCGCTATTCTCCGGCGAGAACTTCAATTTTTGGAGAAATCAAATGGAGTCCCTTCTGAAGGCCCACATGGACTTATGGCGATCCAAACGGGATTCTCTTTTCCCGTAGAAGATGAGTTGTCAATCGAGTGGGACAAACTAGATGAACAAACCCTCAACCAAATCGAGACCGATGCAAGGACAACTGCAATCCTACAATGTGGCCTAACCAAGGAGCAACTCGAACTAGTAGGTCCATTCAGATGTGCTAGAGAGATTTGGGAAAAATTGATCAACCTTCATCAAGAGATCTCAGATGAAGAAGAAGATCGGGTAAGTTATCTTGAACTTTCGGTCCAAGCAGAGACAGCCGAGTCAGAGTCTGAACCCGAATCCAAAGTCGAAATCGAACCAGAATCAGACGACGAATTGACTGAGATGGTAACTAATTTCAAATTCTTTTCAAAATTAGAATTAAATAATCAAACAGATACTGTAATGGTCGAGGAAGGTATAATTACTAGTGCAGGGAAAGCTCCAAGAGAACCACCAATGAAGAAGCTTCAACCTGTACTCGAGTCCGACTCAGACTCTGAATCAGAAGACAATGAAGGAGATCAACCCAAACTGGTCTGATTAGCTCATGATCATTACAAGAGTATTGGACAAACGATCGGGAATGGTAAGTTTTCAATATTTGAAAATCCAAGATTTATCTCAAATAACATGATTGATTCGTATAGATTAGTTAAGGTTAATATGTTAGAAAACTTGATTCACAACCTTGCTGATTTTAAAAACCCAGAGTTTTATTTCAATTATGATATAACTTAGATCATTTTTGACATGTTTAATTATTTATTTTTTAGAATTAGGATTGATTAGTTTAAGGACTAAAGAATTACTTAAAACTTGAAAACCTAGTATTGGAAGGAGGTGAGATGATAGTACGTTAGGGAAACCTTTCTAACAAGGTCAAGTACACTCTACTTGGTCTGTTTAGTCTGGTGGAACTAGACGAAGCTACCAATCCAAGACCCAAACTAGTTAGACCAAAATCTTTCAAGGAGTAACTTGAAGATGAATTTTCTATAAAAGGCTTTGTCAAGGAAAGGGTTGATGCTCCAATAAGGCTATGGCCAAAGAAGGCTTAGTGCCTCGCCAAGACTTGGAAGCTAATTATAGAAAATCAAATTCATTTTATTATTGTCAGATTTGAATCTAACTCAAATTTTAAGTAAATCTTAGATTTAACACTAATTCAAAGATAAAATTAATGCATCTCACAAAACAGGTAAGGATACCTTGTCTTGTCACTTAGAACTAGGTGAGATGTCTAGGACCTAATTATATAGTTCAATACTTTTTTCAAAATCAACTCAATTTTTTTTAAAAATTAATTCTAAATTAACTCTATATGTTTTCCACTCAACATTTTTCAAAAACTGAATTTCATTTGTTTTCAAAATTAACTCATCAAACTAAATCTTGATTGAATTAATACTAAGATCTAGGACTTGATTGGGTCAATTATTGGTAAAACCAAGTCAACATAGTCAAACCTAGTCAATACTGAAGAACCTTCAAGCACTTAGACAAAGTCAGATGAGTCGGATACAAGGGGAGTTTTTTTAATATTTTTCAAAAAATTTAGATTGTTTTCAAAAACCTTATGCTCTAAAATTTAGTATCATCTCAAAATAAGGTTTTCAAAAATTTGATTCAAAAACCCTAGTATATTACTATCTCTTTGAAAAATTATTATCATTTCAAAATATCTTTGAAAAATTATTATCATTTCAAAATATCTTAAATTTGATTCAAAACCCCTCGTATATTACTATCTCTTTGAAAAATTATTATCATTTCAAAATATCTTAAATTTGATTCAAAAACCTTCGTATATTACTATCTCTTTGAAAAATTATTATCATTTCAAAATATCTTCGAAAAATTATTATCATTTCAAAATGTTCTTCAAAAACTGTGCTATCATTCCAAATTGTGTTGAAAATTACCATACTGTTATTCAAAAATATTCTTTTGATTTTAATAAACCCTAAAGACCCAGAGGAGGATTAACTTGTGGTCAACAAGCCTCCTAGGACTGTGTCAGGTTTAGGGGGAGTTCAAATTAAAAGAAGAAGTTTAAAAATACTATGTTTTCAAACTATCACTCATGTTTTTCGAAAACTATGCTATCATTTCAAAATATGTCTTTCAAATATTCATTTTTTCGAAATATTAATACTTCAAAGTTCATTTTATGAATTGTGCTTGAGTCCCTTTTGATTTTGACAAACCCTAAGGACACAGAGGAAGTCTTCATCATGATCTACAAGGACTCTTAGGAAGTGTCAAATTTAGGGGGAGTGTAAATCGAAAAAAATTATTTCTGACAATTATTTTCAAAATTATTAGATAATTCTTATAATTTGAATCAAACCTTAAGACTCAGACGAAGATCGCTTGTAGTCAACAAGCTTCCTAGGACTGGGTCAAGTTTAGGGGGAGAGCAAATTAAAAGAATTATTGAACATTTTCAAAAGTATATGTTTTCATGCCCTGTACTTTTAAAATCCTTTTGAAAACTTAAATAAATTCTCTTTCAAAATACTATCCTGTAAAATCATTTTGCTTATATATACCATCACTTTCAAAATTTTACGTGACTTTGGAATACTTTTAAAATCTAGTTAGAATACTTCTAAAAATACTTGACTTTGAAAAATTTTCCAGGACACTTAGGAAAATGTCCTTGTAATTAACAAGGTTTCCTAGGATTGTGTCAGACTGGAAAAGTAACCAAGTCAAGTAAAGTATTATGTTTTCAAAATAACATTAAATTTTTTCTTAAAATATTATGTTCAAAAGTACTTCTATTCTCAAAAAAGGCATAATATCTTTCAAAAGTACTTCTATTTTTCAAAATATAATGTTTTCAAAAGTACTAATACTTTTCAAGGCAATAATGTTCTAAGTGCGTGAATTTTCTCAAAGACTTGCCTACAAATACAAAATATTTTTTAATACTTTTCAAAGTGGAGTTTTGTTGGTGTAATTTAAAGCTTTTTGCAATGCCTTCAAGAGTTATACTAAGTATTTTTATGTTTTCAAAACTCATAGGCTCTGATACATAATTTTTTTAAAAAAAAACTTATTTCAAAATATATTTCTTTATTTGATATATAGCCAAGGGGGAGAGCAAGAAAGAGAGAAAGGAATTTTTCTATATTTAACATTTATCTCTTTTTCAAAAAGCAAAGCAAAAATTTCTAAGTACTTCAAATTGTTTTTAAGTGCTAAGTGATGTAAAAATTTCAAACTACTTCAAGTGCTTTCAAGTATTTCTAGTGCTTCAAAATTTTCTAAGTATTTCTAAGTGTTTCAAATTGGTTAAGTGCATGTTTTTTCCTAAGTAAAATTTTTTCTTAGTAAACAAAATTTGCCTAAGCAAAAACTTTTTGAAAATTTTCGTAAATGTTTCTAAGAAAAATTTTTTGGTGAAAAACTTGTCGAAAAATTTCTTAAAGATTTTGTTTTTCAAAATGCACAAAGTGTTTCCAAGCAAATTTTTCTAAGTGTGCAAATTTTTTTGTAAACAATTTTTTTCCCAATTTTCAAAGTTGAATTTTTTAAGGGAAATTTGGCTTCAAAATTTTGCCTAAGTAAACTTTTTTAGTAAAATTATTTTTGCAAAGCCTTGTAAGTAAAAGTTTTTTTAACAAAATTTAGGATTGCAAAACTTTTCTAAGTGCAAAAAGTTTTTTGGTGCAAACACTTTAACTCTATTTTTTTGAAAAAAAACACTTTGTCAAAAACATGAAACACTTAGAAGTTTTACAAAAACTGCATCCCTATTAGATATCTGGTTCACCCATGAATATTTTTGATATATGTCAAAGGGGGAGGAAAAGGTCAAAGTTAAGTATTTTTTGTGTTTTATAACACAATTATTCAGGGGGGAGTATGAGAAAAAAATTTTATTTTTTTCTGTTCAAATTACATTGGTCTTAGACTTTATACTGTTCAATATTGCTATATTTAATTGGTCTTAACCTTATTGCTTAATCTGTTATAATTTTTACTTAACTTTGAATTGTGTTGCCATAAATCAAGAAGGGGGAGATTGTTGGTGCAGGAAGCACCATATCGAACCTTGTTTTGATATTGGCAAAGGATTCAAAGTTAAGTACTATTTGTGATCTAACGAAGTTACTCAAGTGTGCAGGAAAGACCTGGCGAAGGACTGCTAGGCACCTAGCAAAGGGCTGTTAGGAGTTGAAGACCTGGCGAAGGACTGCTAGGCACCTAGCGAAGGGCTGCTAGGAGTTGAAGACCTAGCGAAGGACTGCTAGGCACCTAGCGAAGGGCTGCTGGGAGTTGAAGACCTGGCGAAGGACTGCTAGGCACCTGGCGAAGGGCTGCTAGGCACCTGGCGAAGGACTGCTTGGTACCGAAGACCTGGCGAAGGACTGCTGGGCAAAAGTCCAACCGGAGGAGCCGGTTGGCAAAAGGTAAATTCTCCTAAGAGGAGTAGGTGAGGACGCGTTCCCCGTCGAGGGAACAGTAGGCGTCGGTTCGACCTAGGGTTCTATTTGAGAGACCCGAAGTCAGAACCAAGACAGCTACGGCTGTAAAAAACTAACTAACATTCTTGCCATGTTTGTTGTGGAACTAACCTTGGATGCAGGGACCAAAGGAATGTGTTTCTGCAGCTCAGAACGCCTCAAAGGAGAGGGGCAGCAGCTGGGCTAGGCGCCCGGGGCGCCCAAGGTCAAAGCCAAACGAGCAGTTGAGCAAGAATCGCTTCGAAAGCATACTGGGGCAGGCGCCCTGAAGCACCCGAGCGCCCTCTGTTGATGCAGTCTGACCCTGATTGTTGTTTTGGTGTTGACACCGATTTACGTTTGCATCAAGTTTGGTTGAAGTCCAGGTGGATCGGGAGATCGCACGCTGGCATGTGAAAAGTCCTAGCTTGGAGGGCTAGGTGATGGAAATCCCGGTGAGTGAAGCCGGGTCCTGGTGAGTAAAGCTAGGTGGTGGAAATCCCGGTGAGTGAAGCCGGGTGATGGAAATCCCGGTGAGTGAAGCCGGGTCCTGGTGAGTGAAGCCAGGTGATGGAAATCCCGGTGAGTGAAGCCGGGTCCCGGTGAGTGAAGCCGGGTGACCGAAACCCTGGTGAGTGAAGCCAGGTCCTAGTGAGTGAAGCTAGGTTGAAATCCCGGTGAGTGAAGTCGGGTCCTGGTGAGTGAAGCCAGGTTAGATGAAATCCTGGTGAGTGAAACCAGGTCCTAGCTTGGAGGGCTAGGTGTGGAAAAGTCCTAATTCGAAAGGGTTGGGTGAAAAGTCCTAGCTTGGAGGGCTAGGTGAAAAGTCCTAACTTGGAGGGTTAGGTGAAAATTCCCAACTTGGAGGGTTAGGTGAAAAATCCTTAGCTTGGAGGGCTAAGGTGGATGAAATCCTAGCTTGGAGGGCTAGGTTTGAGTCCCTGGATCGGTTTGGTGACCGATCAGGGAATTGGCACGCTGCTCCCTTGTGGATCGGTCTGGTGACCGATCCAGCAATGACTGATCGGTCTGGTGACTGATCAGGGAGTATGCGTTTCACCCATTGCTTGGCTCCTGATCGGTCTGGTGACCGATCAGGGAGCAAACAGTGAGGTTGAGTTCCCTTGCTGATCTACTCCTGATCGGTCTGGTGACCGATCAGGATCACTGTGCAGATCATTCTGGAGAACGATCCAGAGTCACAGGTTCCTCCCTATGATCGATCAGGACGGAGCCTAATCAGTCTGGTCACGACCTGATCGGTCTGGTGACCGATCAGGAGGTTTCCTGATCGGTCCGGTGATCGATCAGGAGATCTGGACTGCGAAGCTCAGAAATCGCCCGATAAAGGGGTGGATCGGTCGGGTGATCGATCCACAACCTGGGATCGGTCCGGTGATCGATCTAGGAGAGTCCCAAAGAAATCGCGATTTCTAATTGAGCGTTGGGGACCGATCAGGATGGAGCCTGATCGGTCTGGACCCAGCCTGATCGGTCTGGTGACCGATCAGGAGGCTCTCTGATCGGTCCGGTGACCGATCTTTTTAATTCAAAATGCACTGTCAGACGCTCTGATCGCGTCTGAACGTATCCGATTCTCTGCGCTTAACTTCTGATTCTTGATTTACTGTTTGATATGCATTGCTAAGCCTCTGTTGGAGTGTGCAGGTGATAGCAGGTGATTCAAACACTCAAGGAGGGTTAATGGGAGGCTTTCCTTGGAGCAGGTTTGTTTGTTTCTCCTTCTCAGGTTTCAACGGCAACTGGAGCAGCTGGCGACTGACGGAGACTCTGCTGGAGAGGAGGTCTTCAGTGGACTGAGTGCTCAGGAAGGTCAGTGGGTTCAGGCTGGCTCAGTGGATGCTGATGAAGCTTGCGATGGTGAGAGGGAGCTTAAGAGACAAAGCTAGATGCAGAGGAGTGGTGGCGAACAAGACAGAAACTTGGGAAGTTTGGCTGGGCTGTGTTCGTGCTCTCTGTTGCTTTGTGCTTGAGCGATCTTGTTGCATTCCTGTGAGATCTTTGTAAGTGTTCCTTCTTGTGTGATCTCTTGTACTCAAGTTCAATCATCTGTGAGATCTGTGGAGAGGTTTCTCCACCGAAAAGGAGGCTCTATCTTATCCGGTGTTCACCGGGGCTTGATCTGCCGACGATCAAGGGATCGCCCACCTTAAGGGCACGCCAAGGAGTAGGGGCAAGTTATCCCCGAACCTTGTATATCGAGGTGTTAGCGTCGGTTTGTTTTCCTTTGCTTTGGGTTGTTGTTTTTAGTTTTCTATTTCTGCATTTGCTTCCGCTGCCTAACTCTAAAGTGCAGAATAGTTTGTGAAAGCTCAAGAAATTTATGTCCGACTAGATTCACCCCCCCCCTCTCTAGCCATCCAAGGTCCAACAAGTGGTATCAGAGCTTGGGGCTCTGTTCACGGCTTAACATCCGAGAGCTTACAACAAGATGGCTGGAAGAGAAGGATTGAGCACAAACCGACCTCCATTCCTCGACGACACTGATTTTTCATATTGGAAGTCAAGAATGGAGTTTTACTTAAAGACAAATATGAGTTTGTGGTTCGCTGTCAAGGAGGGGTTTTCCCTTCCAAAGGATAATGAAGGAAAGGAGCTTGAGTTTTCCAAGTGGTCGGCTGAGCAAATCCGGAAGGGTGAAGCAAATGCCAAAGCTGTGGTCACCTTACAATGTGGGATGACCAAAGAGCAATTGATCAAGATTGGTCCCTTCACCTCTGCCAGAGACTTGTGGAACAAACTCATTGAGCTCCATGAGGGAACTACTCATTGAGCTCCATGAGGGAACTCAAGATACACAGATAGTCAAGAAGGACCTCCTTCTCAGCCAACTCCAGAACTTGACAATGGGAGAAAACGAAACTGTAAGTATGCTTCATTGTCGATTCAAAGAAATCATCAATGGCTTGCATTCCATCAATGAAAAGGTGGAAAACCGAGACTTAGTGAGGTACATTCTAAAAGCATTTCCTAGGAATGCCTTGTGGTCATCTATGGTGGATGCCTACAAGGTATCCAAGGATCTTTCAATTATTAAGTTAGAAGATCTATTTTGTGAAATGGAGTTGCATGAGATCTCTAACAAAAGTCCAAAGGAGAAAGGTATTGCTTTAGTGGCAGGTGACAACAAGAAGAAGAAGGAAAAAGAGGAGGAGGACATCCACTATCACGTGGCTCTAGTGTCCTTAGAAGATTCAAAGGAGGAGAGTGATAACGAATCGAGAAGCTCCCCAACCGCGCCTTCATCATCTTTGGATGATGAAGAGGTAATCTCTCCGGAGTTAGACAAATGCTATAGAACAATAGCGTGCTTGACAAAAATGCTTAAGAAATCTAAGGCCAAAGTCAAAGCATTAAGGTTGGAAGTAAAAGAATTGAAATCCTCTAAGGTTGAGGACATTAATGATTTGCATGACAAATTCCTTGAGGATGAAAATAAGGATTTGAAGAGCAAAGTTGAAAACCTCAAGAATATTCTTGAGAAGTTTTCAACTAGCTCTAAAACTCTAGACATGATACTAAATTCACAAAAAGTGGTTTACAACAAGGTTGGCTTAGGTTACCAACCTAAAGAATCAAGTTTCATGTCATTGAGGTCTAGAACCCATTTTAGATCACAAAATAATTCTAGGGTTCAAAAGGTTAGAAAGAAAAGGACTAAGGCATGGGTGCCTAAGTCTTTCATCGTAGATGCCTTAGGTCCCAAAATTTGGGTACCTAAAACCTTCATATTTAGAATTGTATTGCTCTGATTGAGGGGGAGCATCTATCAACATGGGTGGTTGATATTTGGTGCTCCAAACCCATGACCAAAGGAAAATTATCATTCACATGGATGGTTATGGAAAATTCGAATTAAATGCTTTGAGCTCCATTGTTTTAGATCTTATGACAATATAATCCCTTGGCTAGTGACTTATGAAATCTCATTTGGGCAATAAGGAAACTTTTCATGCAATGAATGATAGTATATCCATGCTTCAAAATAAATCTACAAGTTTTGAAAAAAATTGTATATATTGCATGAACGGTTTAGATTGACACATAACTTGCTTATACCATGGATTGCTCAAATTGATTAGTTTTATTATTGAATTTTATGGTTCAAGCTTAAGAGGTTGTGTTTGATGAGCATATGCCATGATTTTCTTGTATGTATTATGCCAACATGAAGAACACATGGTTTGTGATGATCACTATGCAAATCTCACAATACGTCACCAAACAAAGAACATGAGTTTAAGGGTTAGGCTTAAGTTTTTCCTAATATCTTGGAGATGAACCTAGTTGAGCATGCCCGGATTGAACTGTATGTGTTATTAACATTTATCTATGACATGAAAATTGTGGTTAAGAACAGCATGATCACACATTTTATGATGGTTCAAAAGTCAATACTCAAGTTCCATGACTTGTTTGCTTTTTCCACTTAACTAATATCAAATCCAATGTCACTCATATGCCTAATACTTAGATGTTCAGAATCTGATTATCAAGGTAGATTGGATTATCAAAATTGTTTGGAATAAACATGATCATGCTTAGAACATATTGATGATGTTTTGATACAAATCTGTTTTTGGATTGTTTTTTTTTTACCATAGAAATTTATGAGAATATACTTTTTGGTTAAGGGACCCCATGATTAGGATCAAATAAATTAAAACCAATTGAATTAGGGTTTAGGAGTGGTTGAGAACTGAACAAACTCAACTCTGAATTTTCTGGAATCTGAACAGATTGTAAACAAACTGCCTGTATCACACCTGATTGGTTCACCGACCGATCAGGACTCACCCTGATCGGTCCGGTGACCGATCAGATCAGGGAATTCTCTGATTGGGTCAAAACTTCACAGTCCGATCTCCTCTAGTCGAATTGTATCAGTTTAATGATCATACTACCACACACAAATCTGATACAAACTAAGTACAATTGAAACATACTTGATCCTCCATTGGTACAAACCTGGTACTAAGTGAGTACAAGTTGGTTCAAGTGTTCAAAGAAGGGTAGGAATTTTTAAGATCCTTGATTATCAGAAATTTTTCTGAAACATCAAGTATTAAATATTGATTTGATACAAACCTATGTTGGAATGTTCAAATTTATAAGAAAGGGTTTGTTGAGTCATGACTTTTGTTCTTAATGTCATGTTTCGAAAATTTTTCTGAAACGACGAATATCAATAGAGTCCTCACTCATGTTATGGGATGCAAATTGTTAATGCAGTCTGATCAGGAACGTATCAGAGTTTCAGGAAATTTTCTGAAATCTAATCGGTCCCCAGACTAATCAAAAATATTTCTGTATCGAGTAATCAACGAACCTGATCAGTCACGGAGACCAATCAGGACTATGTGTTAGATACAGATGCATTCCTTACTCGTCCTATGAAACATATACATGTTTGACCATGATATATTTCTGTATTTGTTTACATGTGCAATTCACACTTATTGCCATATGATGCATATACATTGTTGCCATGATACATTTATGGTATATGTCTTTCATATGTAATTCAAAAATTGTTCTTTGATTATTTTGGATTTGGGGAGAGACCCGTGTTTGAGGGGGAGGTATGCTCAAACTTAATAACCATACCCTTTTCGATGTTTGACAAAGGGGGAGAAAATGGTTGATTAAGTTTAGGGTTATTGTAGGGGGATGATTTTGATTCCCTTACGATAATTGAACTGCCTTCAATTGATCATTAATGCCTAAAGTTATATCGGGTTGTCAAACAATAAAAAGGGGAAGATTATTGATGCAGTCTGACCCTGATTGTTGTTTTGGTGTTGACACCAATTTAAGTTTGCATCAAGTTTGGTTGAAGTCCAGGTGGATCAGGAGATCGCACGCTGGCATGTGAAAAGTCCTAGCTTGGAGGGCTAGGTGATGGAAATCCCGGTGAGTGAAGCCGGGTTCTAGTGAGTGAAGCCAGGTGGTAGAAATCCCGGTGAGTGAAGCCGGGTCCTGGTGAGTGAAGCCAGGTGATGGAAATCCCGGTGAGTGAAGCCGGGTCCCGGTGAGTGAAGCCGGGTGATCAAAACCCTGGTGAGTGAAGCCAAGTCCTAGTGAGTGAAGCTAGGTTGAAATCCCGGTGAGTGAAGCCGGGTCCTGGTGAGTGAAGCCAGGTTAGATGAAATCCTGGTGAGTGAAGCCAGGTCCTAGCTTGGAGGGCTAGGTGTGGAAAAGTCCTAATTTGAAAGGGTTGGGTGAAAAGTCCTAGCTTGGAGGGCTAGGTGAAAAGTCCGAACTTGGAGGGTTAGGTGAAAATTCCCAACTTGGAGGGTTAGGTGAAAAATCCTTAGCTTGGAGGGCTAAGGTGGATGAAATCCTAGCATGGAGGGCTAGGTTTGAGTCCCTGGATCGGTCTGGTGACCGATCAGGGAATTGGCACGCTGCTCCCTTGTGGATCGGTCTGGTGACCGATCCAGTGATGACTAATCGGTCTGGTGACTGATCAGGAAGTATGCGTTTCACCCATTGCTTGGCTCCTGATCGGTCTGGTGACCGATCGGGGAGCAAATAGTGAGGTTGAGTTCCCTTGCTGATCTGCTCCTGATCGGTCTGGTGACCGATCAGGGAGCAAACAGTGAGGTTGAGTTCCCTTGCAGATCGTTCTGGAGAACGATCCAGCGTCGCAGGTTCCTCACTGTGATCGATCAGGACGGAGCCTGATCGGTCTGGTCACAACCTGATCGGTCAGGTGACGATCAGGAGGTTTCCTGATCGGTCCGGTGATCGATCAGGAGATCTGGACTGCGAAGCTCAGAAATCGCCCGATAAAGGGGTGGATCGGTCGGGTGATCGATCCACAACCTAGGATCGGTCCGGTGATCGATCCAGGAGAGTCCCAAAGAAATCGCGATTTCTAATTGAGCGTTGGGGACCGATCAGGATGGAGCCTGATCGGTCTGGACCCAGCCTGATCGGTCTGGTGACGGATCAGGAGGCTCTCTGATCGGTCCGGTGACCGATCACTTTAATTCAAAATGCACTGTCAGACGCTCTGATCGCGTCTCAACGTATCCGATTCTCTGTGCTTAACTTCTGATTCTTGATTTACTGTTTGATATGCATTGCTAAGCCTCTTTTGGGGTGTGCAGGTGATAGCAGGTGATTCAAACACTCAAGGAGGGTCAATGGGAGGCTTTCCTTGAAGCAGGTTTGTTTGTTTCTCCTTCTCAGGTTTCAACGGCAACTGGAGCAGCTGGCGACTGACGGAGACTCTGCTGGAGAGGAGGTCTTCAGTGGACTGAGTGCTCAGGACGGTCAGTGGGTTCAGGCTGGCTCAGTGGATGCTGATGAAGCTTGCGATGGTGAGAGGGAGCTTAAGAGACAAAGCTGGATGCAGAGGAGCGGTGGTGAACAAGACAGAAACTTGGGAAGTTTGGCTGGGCTGTGTTCGTGCTCTCTGTTGCTTTGTGCTTGAGCGATCTTGTTGCATTCCTATGAGATCTTTGTGAGTGTTCCTTCTTGTGTGATCTCTTGTACTCAAGTTCAATCATATGTGAGATCTGTGGAGAGGTTTCTCCACCGAGAAGGAGGCTCTATCTTATCCGGTGTTCACCGGGGCTTGATCTGCCGACGATCAAGGGATCGCCCACCTTAAGGGCACGCCAAGGAGTAGGGGCAAGTTATCCCCGAACCTTGTATATCGAGGTGTTAGCGTCGGTTTGCTTTCCTTTGCTTTGGGTTGTTGTTTTTAGTTTTTTGTTTCTGCATTTGCTTCCGCTGCCTAACTCTAAAGTGCAGAATAGTTTGTGAAAGCTCAAGAAATTTGTGTCCGATTAGATTCACCCCCCCCCCTCTCTAGCCATCCAAGGTCCAACACCCTCATGGTCCCGAGCGCCCTGTATGTCCCGGGCGCCCTGGGTCCAAGCCATGTTATGATCGAAGCAAACTCAGCCACGAAGCCAAGCATACCAAGTCAACCGAGGGCGCCCCTAGTGTCCCAGGCGCCCCCGTCAGCTCCGAGGCTGATTTTAGAGGGATAAGCGCTGACCGAGCTTCGGATGAGGTTTCTCGGATCCGAAGGCACGTGTCAGGCGCCCCCGGCGTCCAGGGCGCCCCCAGGAGTGCTATAAAAGGTGGTCGAACCCAAGGCTTCACAATATCAATTTTCCAACGCCTCTACGCTCTTCGTTCAAGCGCTCTTCTCCAGAAACCTCCGATCTCGAGATTCTATCGCCGACGACGACCCTCTGCTCCAAATTACGATCCACACCGGGCGTCGGTAATGAAGAGTACACTTGTTCTTTTTACTGCACTACTATTGTACGAATCCTTGTAAATCTTTGCGACATTATAGAATTGCCCGCAATAAACGGTCAAGGACCGTGGGCCTTGGAGTAGGAGCCGACCGCGACTCCGAACCAAGTAAAAATGCTTGTGTTCTTTGTGTTTGATTTAAATTTCCGCTGTGCATTCTCTTTTCTAATCTGAAACGCTTTTACGATATTCACCCCCCCCTCTATCGTATTTTCTCGATCCAACACGATCAAATATCGCGAGTTCCTCATTATGACCGATCAGGATGGATCCTGATCGGTCAGGGAATGACCTGATCGGTCCGGTGACTGATCAGGAGTTGTGGCTAAGGAAGCTGAAGGAAACCCAGCTAAGTGCTGGATCGGTCCGGTTACCGATCCACGATCTGTGATCGGTCAGGGTGACCGATCACAAGAGGTTCACGATTTCTGGTTTCTCATTGTGGACCGATCAGGCTCCAGCCTGATCGGTCAGGGCTTACCCTGATCGGTCTGGTAACCGATCAGTAGCTGTAACTTTAATTTGAAATCGATGTCATATGCTCTGATCGCGTCTGTTTTCTCTGCGCTTTCTCTGATACACTGTGATTTCCTTGTGATATGCTCCTAAGTGTCTGATGAGCTTGCAGGTAATGGAGGATGACCCAAACAAAGGAGGAGGGTCAACTGGAGACTTTCTTCATGTCAGGTTTGGATGTTTTCTCGTCTCAGGTTTCAACGTCTTCTGAGGCGCGGCTGGCGACTGACGGAGGCTCAGCTGAAGAGGTCTTCAGTGGACTGAGTGATCAAGGAGGTCAGTGGGTTCAGGCTGTGCTCAGTGGATGCTGACGAAGCTTGGCGACGAGGAGAAGAGGCTTAAGACGAAGCTGGAAGCAGAGGAGCGGAAAAAAGAAAGCGATGAACAAACAGAAAACTTGAGGAGTTTGGCTGGGCTGTGTTTTGTGCTCTCTGTTGCTTCGTGCTTGAGCGTTCTTGTCACATTCTTGTGAGAGTTTCCTTCTTAGTCTCGTGAGCTTAATTGTTATCCTATTGAGACACTTGTGGAGAGGTTTCTCCACCGAGAAGGAGGCGCTGTGATATCAGGGGTTCACCGGGGCTTGATTTGCCGACGATCAAGGGATCGCCCACCTCACGAGCACGTCAAGGAGTAGGGGCAAGTTATCCCCGAACCTTGTACATCGCGGTGTTAGCGTTTGTTTGGTTTGCTTTTCCCTCTCTGCATTGTTCTTTCTTCTGCATTTCTTCCACTGCTAATCTGATCACGCAGAAAGTTTCAAAGAGCAAGATTTGAGTGTCTGGCTACATTCACCCCCCCCCCTCTATAGCCATCCAAGCACCAACAGTTACATGGTGAATACTTAGATTCTTGATTATGATTTTGCATTTCAAGCTCTATGAGGGAAATTTCAAAAGGGAAAAGCGAGAGAGTCTACTCAAGAAGCTAGTATTGTATTTGAATGTGGTGTATCCTTACTAAAAATTGTACCAAGTGGAGCACTTAGTTCCCCATTGTTATGAAGAGCTCCAAGTTGGAAGTTGTGAAGTTATGGGATCTGAATTGCAGCTGAAGAAGAAAAAGAAAACAAAACAAGAGAAAGAGAAAAAAAACAGTGCAGCTAAAAAAAAATAGAAAACAGAAGAGGAAAAAAGAAAAGAAAAGAAAAGAGAATGAGGTGGAAGTTAAATGCTGAGTTAGATATTTGAATTTGAAGTTGGAAACAAGGAGCTCGTTGAAGACAAGAGTTAGCTACTGATCGGAAGAAAAAAAATCAGGCAGAAGCAGTTTTAGAATTCTGAAATCTCAACTACTGATCAGCCCCTGATCGGTCACCAGTCCGATCAGGGAGGAGCTTGATCGGTCACTCAGACCAATTAGGTGCTATCCAGTCCGAGCAAAAGAGGTACAATCTGATCTCCAGAACGATCAATCAGAGTCTGATCGGTCTCTTGACCGATCAGAAGGAGTGGCACACTGAATTCAGTATTTTTCTCATCCAAACCAGCTGATCCTTATTCCCCTTGGCTCGGAATTCATTAGAGGCTACCATGAGAGTGCAAAGTGCATTAGGAAACAATTTTGAGTATCCAAGTCTTGCATTTTTCTTACTTGTCCATATTTTCTTATCATGTCATATTTCTTTTCTTATCATATTATATTTCTCTATTTTCTTTATCATGAATTTTTGGTATCAAAATTCATTGAACTTCTCCTTCATTCTATTCATTTCATATTTCTTTAATTTGTTCTAATAAACATTTGTAGATGTGGACCCAAGTAAAGAATGATGGTGGAGAGTAGATAATAAGCAAGTCTGTGGTCGTGCAAGAACCATGTTGTGTTTGAGTGAGCTCCACTTTCATTGAAATGTAGAATTTAGGAAGAGAGCCACTAAAACTCCCTTTGAAAGGTTTTGTGTGTTTAGTTCATCTCAATGAGTTATGAAGGAGGAAGTATGCTAAGTTGTTGATTTAAGGACAAGATACTAGTCCATTCAGTTTAGATTTTTGAGAATTGACAACCCTAGGTAATTTTTTTCAATTGCTTCTAACTATGATTGAGAATAATCTAGGGAGATGCATCTTTAGTTTACTAGTAGCTTATGCGAGACGCCAAAGAATTAGTGTGGGGGAGTTGATAACTATCATTTTGTTACTCCAATTAGGCTCTTAAATCCATGTTTTGATCCCTTTTCATATGCTTAAGTTTGCATTTACATTAGGTTTCATGAAATCTTTCTATTTTGTCTTTGGCTACAATTCTTTCTATATTTGAGATATTTTGGCATTAATTTTGAATTTAATTTTGTAGGCATCAAATGACCATGGACCTAGATCAAAATTGGATCAGACTTGAGCTCATACTTGGCTTTGATCAAGGGGATCAAGAGGTGGATCAATGTGGGTCGTCCGATCAAGAAACGGCTAGATCTGATCCATCTATCATCTGTTGACCAATCAAAGCTCAAGTTAGAGTTAATCTAGACCACAGATCAAGATCTGAAGATTTGGTCCCAATCAGAGGTCATCCGGCCGTTGGATCGACCTTAAGAGGAGCCTAAACCGTCCATTCAAAGATCAGAGCTATCTGAGCCATCGGTTACAGATCTGGTTGATCCCAGCTAAGGAGAGATAGATCCTGACCCTTGATCAAGATCTGTAAGGTTTGGTTCAGATCGGAAGAGATCCGACCGTCGGATGAGGCCGGAACGATCACAGCCGTCAAAATTCAAAAATGATCATTAAAACAGAATTCCCCTCCGAAGCTCGTCGTCGTCGCCAGATCGCGTCTCCAGAGTTTTTTCCATTCTTCTTCGTTCTTCAATTCCAATCGCACGCGGCCACCCAGATCAAGCGCTTCTTCAGATTTCAATTCGTCAAGATCAGTTCCGTGAGAGGTTCGTAATCAATTCATCTCTGGAAGCTCAGGCGAGGGTTTCATCGTGAGCTCGCTTCTCCGATCAATCTTCATTCGATTCCATTTCTCCATCAATCGGGCCAAGTTAGAGGGGTTCTCTGGGTTGATTCGAGGGTTCCTGAGCTATCACTTGCCATTCCAACCATCGAGGAAGAAAAGATCGGAGGGAGTTTCAGATTTCGCATCCAAGCTACGCAAACTGCTCAAGGAGCTGATTTTTGTTCGATTCTCGAGCGAGGGGGTTCCGAACTCAATCCTTGTGTGACGGCAAGGAGAAAATCTCGGTGAAGAACTTGAACTGGTGTAAATTAGCTGTAGATTTCATTTCAGTACTCAATTCTGTGTCATTCCAGTTTGTTTAGAATTGTTTCAGTTCGCATTTCAGTTACTAATCGGTCATTAGACCAATCCAGGCAGCACCTGATCGGTCACCAGTCCGATCAAGCTTGAATCTGATCGGTCAGCCGACCGATCAGGAAATTTTCTGCAGAAATTGATCCTGTTTCAGTATTCAGCTTGTTTCAATTCTTCATTTCCGAAGTTAGATACAGCTTTAGTGTAGTTTTGCAATTAATATCAGTTTTATCCTTCAATCTTGCAATTTCGAATTGTTATGCTCAATCTCCAAGTAGGTTAAGTTTAGAATTGCAATTTCCTAGTTTAAATTTGCTTAGTTAAGCTTGTTTCGTTTCAACTACATTCTCAATCTTATTTGCAAAAAAAAACCCCTGTTCCAATTCGAAAACCCAAATCATTTGACGATAAATAATTTCAAGCTTGATTCAAACACTCACAACTAGTCCTTGGAAAAATACGACCTGAGGCCCCTATTCTACATTTAATCTTGCTAGCCAAGGGTTTTCAGTTATAAATTTCTAAATTTGAGGCTCATCCGTGACACCTATTTTGTAGCCTATCAATCACTCAAGGGGTGAGAACTAGGTCTTATTTTAGAGAACAAAGTAGTCAAATTGCCTTGATTTCTCAATTAGAACCGAAATCTATTGATGAGGCATTAGGTGATGTGGATTGGGTCCTAGCTATGCAAGAGGAGTTAATTCAATTTGAAAGGAGTGAAGTATGGGAGTTGGTTCCTAGACCCAATGATTGAACCATTGTCACCACTAGATGGGTCTTTAGGAACAAGCTAGATGATCAAGGCAAAATTACTAGGAATAGAGCTAGATTGGTAGCTAGGGGGTTTAATCAAGTAGAGGGTCTTGACTATGATGAGACATATGCCCCCGTAGCTATATTAGAGTCCATTAGAATTTTACTAGCCTATGTCTCTCACATGGGTTTCACACTTTACCAAATGGATGTGAAGTCAGCATTCCTTAATGGGGTCATTAAGGAAGAGGTGTATGTAGAACAACGCCCCGGGTTTGAAAACCCAAATTACCCTAGACATGTCTACAAATTAAGAAAAATCTTGTATGGATTGAAACAAGCTCCCCGGGTTTGGTATGAAAGGCTTTCCTCATTCTTAGTGTCCAAGGGTTTTAGGAGAGGAACAATTGCCCCAACATTATTTCTAAAATCAAAGGATAAGGACATATTTGTGGCCCAAGTCTATGTGGATGATATTATTTTTGAGTCCACAAATAGTGAATTCCTACATGAGTTCATTAAGTGTATGGAAAATGAATTTGAGATGAGTCTTGTAGGAGAATTGACTTTCTTTTTAGGTCTACAAGTTAAGCAAATAAATGAAGGGACTCATGTGTATCAAACTAAATATGCTAGGGAAATGCTAAAGAAATTTGGACTAGAAAATGCTAAGGTAGCATCTACCCCTATAGGAACAAATGTCAAAATGGATAGTGATGTTGAAGGGAAAATGGTAGACTCAAAACAATATAGAAGCATGATTGGTAGTCTATTGTACCTAACCGCTAGTAGACCCGATATATTATTTGCGGTAGGTATGTGTGCAAGGTACCAATCATGTGCCAAAGAGTCTCATTTAGTGGTAGTAAAGATGATCCTAAGGTATATTAAAGGTACTCTTAATGTCGGGCTTTGGTATCCTAGAACTCCAAATGTTGATCTTTTTGGATACACCAATTCGGACTATGCGGGGTGTAAACTAGATGGGAAGAGTACTAGTGGAGGATGTCAATTTCTTGGGTCATCTTTAGTTAGTTGGAGTAGTAGGAAACAACCATGTGTTGTCCTATCAACAATGGAGGCCGAATATGTGGCAATGGGTGGTTGTGTGTCCCAACTACTTTGGATCATGCACACCTTAGAGGATTATGAGTTACATTACTCCAAGGTCAAGGTTTTGTGTGATAATGTAAGTACAATTAACTTGACTAAAAATCTTGTTCACCATTCTAGAACAAAACACATTGAAGTGAAGCATCACTTCATTAGGGATCATGTGGCAAGGGGAGACATAAATTACACTATATTGAGTCTAAGTCAAACCTTGCCGACATTTTTACCAAGCCTCCTTCCTAATCGGAGTTCACATCCTTAAGAAAAGGCCTTGGTATGTGTTTTGTAGAAGTATAGGATGAACCTTGGAGCAATACAATAGGAAGGTGGTGTTTGATCGATTAGGATGATACAAATGATTCACTTGTGCTTGTGGCATAGTGTTGGATCATTAGATGTATCAAATTATGAAAAATAGACCAACTATGGGGAAAGCAAGTGTTTAATTAATGGACATCTTGCCCAAAGATCATAGTTGGACATTTTAAAACATTTGAAAATCATTCTGTGCTTTATATGTTTTGTCATAAGCTTGGAAGTTGTATGAGTCCATAATTAGTTTGAAATTTTGATACAAAATTAGTGTTTTTCAAGGATTTTGAGATTTTATCAAAAAGTCAAGCATGTTTAAAATTTTCACAAAACTATATTTTCCCCTGATAAAGTATATCATATGAAACATGCTTGCGAATTTTTATAATTTTTGAAATTTTCTAGAATTTTTGGGGAGTTTCTGAAATTCGGCTCAGAAACTGGTTTTTCAGACTGACAGAGTATCAGTCGACTACCCTGGAGGGCAGTCGACTGATACGTTTGTTTTCAACAGACTAAGAAATTTCAGAAATGAGAAATTCTCACGTTTGATGCCATGGGTGAGTCTTGCTTCGGGCAATCATTTTGATGGTGTCAAAGGGGGAGAATGAGTTGTTTAAGTTAGATTTTTAGCTAAAACTTTTAATTAAATCTTGGATCATGATGAAAATTGAAAACGGGAAGAAGGCATAGGTTAAGGGGGAGGTTACCTCTTGGATTTTGCTATGTCTTGTATTTTCAATTGTTGTTGTGTGTTGTTAAGTTTGCAACTTAACTTATGGTTTAATCTTGGTTTATGATGAAAATTGGAAATGGGAGAAGCATAGGTTAAGGGGGAGGTTACCTCTTGGATTTTGCTATGTCTTGTATTTTCAATTGTTGTTAGTTACTGTTGTTTTCTCCCTAACTTAAACATATTGTCACACATCAAAAAGGGGGAGATTGTTGAGGCAATCGACACAAGAATGATCGGGAAGATCATGATTTTGATGTGTGTGTGCCAATATGTTTAAGGTTAGGGTGTTGTGTTATTATTTGATATGTATGATTGAGTTTGTAGGACTTGGAGAATCACACATGGAGGACTTATCCGAGGGACGAGAGCCGAGGGAGGAGGACTCCAAGGGCAAGCCGGGAAGTGGACTTCAAAGGGCACACGTGAAGGGTGGCATGGAGGCAAGCCATGGGAAGGCTTATGTGCGCATCCGAGGGACGATAGCCGGTGGAAGAAGACTTCAAGGGGCAAGCCAAGGGAGTGTACCTGAAGGCACACATGAAGGAGGGTCGTTGAAGTGAGGAGGAGTGATATTGTAAGCTGGGCAGTCGACTGGTATTGGAGCAGTCGACTACCAGCGAGCTCCAAAACTCACAGAAGGAGTTCAGCCTTCGACCAGTCGATTGCCCCAGGGGCAGTCAACTGATCACCCCAAAAATTAGCCTTTGGCTAGCAATTAAAGCTAGGCCAGTTGACTGCCC
This sequence comes from Boesenbergia rotunda, assembly GCA_024364735.1. NCBI lineage: Eukaryota > Viridiplantae > Streptophyta > Magnoliopsida > Zingiberales > Zingiberaceae > Boesenbergia > Boesenbergia rotunda. The sequence continues at coordinate 232,179 of JAGFNQ010005673.1, forward strand.
CAGGGGCAGTCGACTGGTAGCAGGGCTGGACAACTCATGGAGTTGTTCTTTACTCTTATTTAAAGGGGACTTTTTGGCATGAGGAAGGTACGGTTCTTTACTGTACCAAAATGTTACTAGTGCCCAAAGTGATCAGTTCTTCCTCTAGTTTTCATTTCAATCTTGTAAAGAGGAAGAAGACAACCTTGTAAAGGTTTTCTCCACCTTGAAGGAGACGTTTCATAGTGGAGGTGGTGTACTCGTGTGGATCCTTGGATTAGTCACCTTTCGGGGTGGATACCAAGTAAAATCTTCTTGTTAGCATTGAATTTTATATTTTCCATTATATTTTTGTATTGTGCTAACCCTCTTGTAGAGAGAATTCGACAAAAGTGTTATTCACCCCCCCCCTCTAGCAAGCGCCACGATCTAATAAGTGGTATCAGAGCCGGTTCACTTCGGGAGAACTCACCGTCGATCGGAGTAACAAGAAATGGCGTTTCAAGAGGGCTACAGCACCGCAAGGCCTCCGTTCTTCGATGGAAACAACTTTGCCTATTGGAAAGGTAGGATGGAATACTATTTGATGAATGACATTGAGAATTGGATGAGTGTTGTAGATGGTTTCGATGCACCCGTCAACGAAAGAGGAGAACCACTACCAATGAGAACTTGGCCAAAGGAAGTCATGAAGAAGGCGCAAGCAAATGCCAAGGCCACCACAACACTTCAATGCGGGTTGTCCAAGAAGAAGAAGAAGAAGGCGGATTTCGAGTCGGGAGCCCCCCAAGCAGCCTCCGCCTCAGCTCCGGTTGCCGCTCCCTCAGTCTCCTCCGGCACACCAGACCTGCCCCTGCCAGAGAGGTCGGGAGCCCCGCCAGCGGAAGGTCAGATCAACCGACCGGCAATGCACCTTCTGGTGCCCACCCGGTCGGACTACCGCCTGGGCGCGCCACGGGGTGTGCTACCCGACCAACGTCAAGAGCTTTGCATGTACGGGTCGGTAGCTGACCACTATGTGCAAGGACTTAAGGGGTCCTACTTCCGAGGCTCCAGCAGCAAGGCCGACGCATTTTTCCTAGAGGCCATTCAGGTATGCATGGGATTGATTCCTTTTTTCACCAGTCACCTAGTTTTATGATCTCAGGAATTTTGTCTTTTTGTAGTTCCGGGGGTCCTGCCATAGTCTCTCTATGGCACTCTTGACCCATGCCTCGGCCTGGGAGCAAGCGGAGAGGAAGGTGGAACTCCTGGAGACCTGGCTGAAGCACACTCAGCTCGTTTCCAGTGAGTCCACTTTGAGCGACCTAAGAGCCGAGGTCGCCGCCCTCTGGGATCGGCTGGCTCATTCTAAAGAGCAGCTGGGGATCGCCCACAGCCAAGCCGAGACAGCTGACCTAGCTGCTGCTCAATCGAAACTCAGGATCTCCATCCTAGAGTCTTCTGAGCGGAAGGCCTGGGCTCTCCAGGTGAAAACCCTGGCCAAAAAAACTAAAGCCGAAGCCGATCTCCGGGAGGTGTCCGAAACTACTGATTCCCTCAAGGCCTAGCTTAAGGCCAAGGAAGCCGAGGTGACAGCCCAAGCGAAGCGGGCAGAGGAGTTGGCCACCGAGTTGACCTCCAAGGACCAAGCCCTGCACGACCAGAAGGAGGAGCTCGAGCGCCTAAGGGCGGAGAGGGCTGAGTGGGAGGCAGCCCGAGCGGAGCTCGAGGGGCTGCGATCCTATAAGGAGGAGGAAGCTGACCTATGGGACGCCCATAGGGTTGAGTACATCAACTCTACAGAGTTCAGCAATTATCTTTCTGAGCAGATTCGAGCGATGATGAAGCATCAGCTGCAGAACACGTTCGAGCAGCTCAAGCAAGGTGGGCATATAGCCCCCGACCTGTCCTCTTCGGTCATCAAATCCGCAAGTTTGACTAAGGGCATGCCTGCGGTGGTTAGCCGACCCTTCAAGTGAGGGCATGGCCTTTTGCCCTTATCTTTCTTTTTTCTTATAGAGGCGACTTGCCTTCAATTTTGTAATGCCATGTTTCAATATGATCTATCCTTGGCTCAAGCTTTTTCAGATGTAATAGTCTTCTCTTTCGAATGTTGATGGCTCGGGCGATTGTTAGCGAGAGCGACTCGAGTGAGAGAACAATCGGTTAACTCGACTTTGTGAGCGATTGAGTGAAATGCTTGAGCGCGAGGGTTTCTAAGTATCAACCACTCAGGAGGGAGCGTAGTCGAGCGACTCAATCGTACAAGTGACTGAGTTAAACACTTGAGTGCTACAACTTCTAAGTGTTAGCCACTCGGAAGAGTTAATGAAGTATTCAGCGACCAGAACAAACCCGCATGAGTAAAGCTGCCGGCTCGGACAGTTCGGAACATCATCATTGAGTCAGTTTGATTTTGGATAGCGTGGGTAGCCACGCGCCCGACCGGGGAGTTAAGTTAAGGAAGTCGTGCTGACGTGTCCACTCAAATGGCACACGTAGGCGAGAAATTAGACACTCAGTCGGATGGTTTTCAGGGAGCATGGTCCACCACGTGCCCGACTGAGAGTTGAGTTGATGGGTTTGTGAGAGCTGGTCCGCTTATTACTCGTGTGAACGAGAGTCTGGACACTCGGTTAGGCTGATTCTCAGGAGCGTGGGTCGCCACGCGTCCGATCGGAGGCACTAACCTGAGTGGGGCATAGGAGCAGGGCCCGCTTATAACTCGCTGGCGAGTAGGGATGGAAACAGGCCAGGCCAGGCCAGGCATTCACCTTAACAGACCAGGCCTGTATAACAGCAAACTGGCCTGAGCCTGGCCTGTGGCCTGTTATAGGCTTTATTCTAGGCCTGAGCCTGGCCTGTTCGATGGCATGGCCTGGCCTGTGGCCTGTTTACAAAGCCTGTAATTTAATTCGATTATCCAAAATACTTCTAATATATAAAATATAATAATTCAATTCGAATATTGATTATCCAAAATACTAATTTAACAAATTAGTTTAAAATACCATAAATATATATGTACCTTCAAAAGTAAATATATAAAATATGTATGATATAACGAAAATAGATTTGTGGTGTGTTGGTTAGTAGTGTGTAAATAATAATTTGCTTGCACAGGTCTAAGGATCAAAACTTTATTTTGACAATTTATATAATGTAATTTTAACAGGCTCAGGCCGTCCTATCAGGCCTCATAGCTTTATATTGAGTTGGGCTTGGCCTGATAAGAAAAACAGACTTTTAAAAGGGCCTGATAATTCTTTTAGTTTTAAACAGGCCAGGCCAGGCCAAATACAGGTTAGGCCACAGGCCCCTGATAGGCCGCCTGGCCTGTTTCCATCCCTACTGGCGAGGCGAGAGTCTGGAGTACTCAGCTAGCTTATGCCCAGGGAGCGTGGGCTGCCACGCGTCCGACTGGAAGCTGAACCGATTGGTTCGCAGGAGCTGGTCCGCTTATAACTCATGAGAACGAGAGTCTGGACACCCGGTCGGGCTGATTCTCAGGAGCGTGGGCCGCCACGCGACCGATTGGAGACACTGACCTGAGTGGGGCACGGGAGCAGGGCCCGCTTATAATTCGCTAGCGAGGCGAGAGTCTGAAGTACTCGACTGGCTTATGCCCAGGGAGCGTGGGTCACCACGCGTCCGACTGGAAGCTGAGTCGATTGGTTCGCGGGAGCTAGTCCGCTTATAACTCGTGAAGACGAGAGTCTGGACACTCGGTCGGATAGTACCCAGGGATCGTGGGCCGCCACGCGTCCGACTGGGAGCCGAATCGAGGGGTGTGCGGACCTGGTCCGCTTATAACTCGTGAGAACGAGAGTCTAGACACCCGGTCAGGCTGATTCTCAGGAGCGTGGGCCGCCACGCGTCCAATCGGAGACATTGACCTGAGTGGGGCATGGGAGCAGGGCCCAGGGAGCGTGGGCCCCACGCGTCCGACTGGAAGCTGAGCCGATTGGTTCGCGGGAGCTGGTCCGCTTATAACTCGTCAAACGAGAGTCTGGACACCCGGTCAGGCCGATTCTTAGGAGCGTGAGCCACCACACGTCCGATCGGAGACACTGACCTGAGTGGGGCACGGGAGCAGGGCCCGCTTATAACTCGCTTGCGAGGCGAGAGTCTGGAGTACTCGGCTAGCTTATGCCCAAGAAGCATGGGCCGCCACGCGTCCGACTGGAAGCTGAGTCGATTGGTTCACGGGAGCTGGTCTGCTTATAACTCGTCAGAACGAGAGTCTGGACACCCAGTCAGGCTGATTCTCAGGAGCGTGGGTCGCCACGCGTCTGATCGGAGACACTGACATGAGTGGGGCGCGGGAGCAAGGCCCGCTTATAACTCGCTGGCGAGGCGAGAGTCTGGAGTACTCGGTTAGCTTATGCCCAGGGAGCGTGGGCCGCCACACGTCCGACTGGAAGATGAGCCGATTGGTTCACGGGAGCTGGTCCGCTTATAACTCATGAGAACGAGAGTCTAGACACCCGGTCAGGCAGATTCATAGGAGCGTGGGCCGCCACGCGTCCAATCGGAGACACTGACCTAAGTGGGGCATGGGAGCAGGGCCCGCTTATAACTCACTAGCGAGGTGAGAGTCTGGAGTGACTGGAAGCTGAGCTGATTGGTTTGCGGGAGCTAGTCTGCTTATAACTCGTGAAGACGAGAGTCTGGACACTTGGTCAGATAGTACCCAGGGAGCGTCGGCCGCCACACGTCTGGCTGGGAGCCGAACCGAGGGGTGCGTGGAGTAGGTCCGCTTATAACTCGTCAGAACGAGAGTCTGGACACCCGGTCAGGCCAATTCTCAGGAGTGTGGGCCGTCACGCGTCTGATCGGAGACACTGACCTGAGTGGTGCACGGGAGTAGGGCCCACCTATAACTCGCTGGCGAGGCGAGAGTCTGGACACCCGGTCAGGCTGATTCTCAGAGCGTGGGCTGCCATGCGCCCGATCGGAGACACTGACCTGAGTGGGGCACGGGAGCAGGGCCCGCTTATAACTCGCTGGCGAGGCGAGAGTCTGGACACTTGGTCAGGCCGATTCTCAGGAGCGTGGGCCGCCACGCGTCCGATCGGAGACACTAACCAAAGTGGTGCGCGGAGCTAGTCCGCTTATAACTCACTGGCAAGGCGAGAGTTTGGACACTTGGTCAGGCCAATTCTCAGGAGCATGGGCCGCCACGCGTCCGATCGGAGACACTGACCTGAGTGGTGCGCGGAGCTGGTCCGTTTATAACTCGCTGGCAAGGCGAGAGTCTGGAAACTTAGTCAGGCCGATTCTCAGGAGCGTGGGCCGCCACGCGTCTGCTCGGAGACACTGACCTGAGTGGTGCGCGGAGTTGGTCCGCTTATAACTCGCTGGCAAGGCGAGAGTCTGGGATATCTGCAAGTTGAGTGAGGACCGTACTCTTCCACTATCATTGTAGATGGGCATTACCTTGGTGTTACAAGCTTTCACTCGGCCTCTCGATAGGGTTGAAGATGGATCGCGCTCCATGGCCGATCGAGTCTCTTCCCCTGTTCATTTTCTAAGTAATACTCTCCTGAGGCCAGTTTATGCGTGATTTTGAAGGGTCCTCCCCATTGAGGCTCCAGCTTGCTGACATCCTTGACTGGCTTGATTCTCTTCCAGACGAGGTCCCCGACTTTGAACGATCTCGGCAGCACCCTACGATTATATCTTTGTTTCATCTTCTGCCGATATGCGAACATCCGAGCAACTGCCTTGAATTTCTTTGACCAAGTCCAGCTCCAAACGTCTCCATTCTGGGTTGTCTTCATCATAGGTCCATCGCCGGTTCGATTTGCAGCCCACCTCGACCGGCACCATGGCCTCGCTCCCATAGGCCAGCTGGAAGGGAGTATGTCCAGTGGTCTCTTTTGGTGTGGTTCAGAGAGCCCACAAGACAATCGGCAACTCGTCCACCCAACTTCCTCCTGCATGGTCCAGCTTGGTCTTCAGCCCTCTCAGTATTTCCCGATTAGCCGCTTCTGCTTGGCCATTGCTTTGCGAGTACACCACCAAAGTGAAAGCCTGTTTAATGTCGTAGGTCGAGCACCACTCCTGTATTTTCTGGCCTTGGAATTGCCTCCCATTATCTGAAACGAGCTTATAAGGAATCCCATACCGGCATAAGACGTTCTGCCATAAGAACTTGATCACGGCTTGCTCGGTAATGCGCGTCAGGGCCTCTGCTTCTATCCACTTGGAAAAATAGTCGACGACCACTAGTAGGAACTTCTTCTGAGCCGCGGCAGTCAGAAATGGTCCCACTATATCCATACCCCATTGCTCAAAAGGGCAAGAGACCGCTGATGCCTTCATTGTTTCCACGGGGCAATGAGGAAGATAATGGTGCTTCTGGCAGGACAGGCACGTGGCAACCAACTTGTCTGCATCCTTCTGCAGGGTTGGCTAGTAATAGCCAGCCAGTAAGGCTTTTCGGGCCACAGCCCGAGCTCCAGCGTGGCTTCCGCAGACTCCCATATGAATCTCTCTCAGTACATAGTCTGTGTCCTCCTCGCCTAGGCATTTGAGTAGAGGCCGAGCGAAGGACCTCTTGTATAGTACATCCCCGACCATAGTGTACTGAACCGCCCGCTTTCTGAGCAATCGGGCTTCCTCTCGGTCAGCTGGGATGACCCGTTCGGTCAGGTAGGCAATGAGCGGCGTCCTCCAGTCTGATTCTAGTTCCAACTCGGCCTGCCGCTCAATGTACATAATCATCAAGGCCGGCCCACCCAGCTGAGGAAGTACCCAAGAGCCGACCAAGCTGGCCAATTTAGCCAGCTCATCTGCCCTCAGGTTGCTCTCCCTGTGGATCTTCTAAATTTGCACCTATTGAAACTCGGTCTTCAGCTTCTTATAGGCTTCTATGAAGGCCTACAGCCGATCGCTATTGACTTCGAACCGACCAGTGACCTGCTGGGTGACCAGTTGAGAGTCTGAGTATAACATCACCCGGGCGGCTCCCACATGCTTAGCCGCTTGCAATCCGGCTATCAGGGCTTCATATTCGGCCTCATTATTTGTGGTCCGGTACTCGAGTCGGACTGATACATGCAGTTGCTCCCCCTTCGGGGAGACCATCAAAATGCCAATCCCGCTGCCTGATCGAGCCGATGAGCCGTCCACATAAACTTTCCATGCTTCTTCGGGCTCCTCCGAGTGCAGTTCGCTCAGAAAATCCGCCAAGGCCTGAGCTTTGATGGCTGGGTGGCCCTGGTATTGGATATCATACTCGCTCAGCTCGGTGGTCCACTTGATCAATCGACCCGAGGCTTCTGGGTTGGAGGCTACCCGACCCAGGTTGCTGTTGGTCAGGACCACGATGGGGTGCACCAGAAAATAAGGCCTGAGCCTCCAAGCACCCAACAACAATACATACACCAATTTCTCGAGTGTCGTACAGCGTCACTCGGCTCCTTTCAGTAGGTGGGCAAAAAAATACACGGGGTGCTGCTCGGCATCTTCTTATTTGACCAAGACCATGCTGACCGAGTCAGCCGAGGTGGCTAAGTATACATACAGAATTTTCCCAACCTCGGGCCTAGCTAGCACTGGAAATTCGACGAGATAAGCCTTCAATTCTTCGAACGCCGTATCACAGTCGGCGTCCCATTGAAATTTGGTGGCTTTGCGGAGGGTCTTGAAGAATGGCAACCCTCGCTCGGCCGACCGAGAGATGAACCGGGACAGAGCTGTGATTAGCCCGGTGAGTCGCTGCGCCTCTCGGAGGTTTCGGGGTGGGGGCATGTCCAGCAGGGCCTTGACTTTGCTTGGATTGGCTTCGATACCCTGCTCGGTCACTATGTACCCGAGAAACTTCCCACTCCATGCACCAAAGAGACATTTAGCAGGGTTCAGTTTGAGCCCATACCTGCGTAGGGTTTGACAAGTCTCCTCCACATCTGCCACAAGGTCATCCGCTCGGGTGGACTTGATCAGGATATCATCCACGTATACTTCAATATTTCGCCCGATCTGAGCTCGGAAGACCTTATTCATCATCCGCTGGTAGGTGGCTCCAACATTCTTTAATTCAAACGGCATGACAATGTAGCAGTAGGTACAGTCTGCCATGATGATGTTGACTTTCTCTTGATCTTCAGCAGCCAAGGGTACTTGATGATACCCTTGATACGCTTCCAGCATCGAGATAAGTTCGCTGCCAACTGTTGAGTCGACCATCTGATCGATCCGGGGTAGGGGGTAGAAGTCCTTCGGGCAAGCCCGGTTAAGGTCCCGGAAATCGATGCAGACTCTCCACTTATTGTCGCGCTTGGCCACCAACACTACGTTAGCTATCCAAGCCGGGAACTGTACTTCCCGAATATGGCCGGCTTCTAGCAGCTTCTCGATCTCGGCCTAGATCACTTTATTCTGTTCGGTGCTGAAGTCCTGCTTTCTTTGCTTGACGGGCCGAGCATGGGGATATACATGGAGGTGATGCTCTTCCACCTTCGGTCGGGCGCCCTTTAACTCTTTGACTGACCAGGCGAACACATCCTGGTTCCGAGCCAAACATTCCAATAAGGGCTCCTTCAGCTCATTAGGTAGCCTGGCCACAATCTTGACTCGGGCTTCTTCCCGGTCGGGAAGAAGCTAGACCTCCTCCTTGTCATCGCGCAGCTCGGCCCACGGAGAAGCTTTGACCATGTTGCAGCTCGAGAAGGGGCGCGGGGCCTTCTGGCTTTCCACCTGGACGTCATGCATGTAACATCTTCGGGCTACCCTTTGATCACCTCTGACCTCACAGACCTTATCCCCGACTGGGAACTTGATCTTGAGGTAGAAGGTGGAGGTGACGGCTCTGAATTCATTGAGGGTCGGTCGGCCAAAATGGCGTTGTAGGCGAAGGGAGCATTGACTACTAGGAAAGTGGACCATCTAGTCCTCTTCAGCGGCTCCTCACCTAAGGAAATCGCTAAACGGATCTGGCTGATGGGTTGCACCTGGTTCCCCGTGAACCTGAACAACAAGGTTGCCACCAACTCCAATTGGGACATCTCAATCTGTAGCTGATCAAATGCTTTTTTGTACAAGATGTTGACCAAGATGCCCATGTTCACGATGGTGCGGTGGACCTGGTAGTTGGCGATGACAGTGGTGATAACCAAGGCATCATCGTGTGGGACTTCCAATCCCTGTAGATCCTGGGGACCGAAGCTGATTTGCGGCCCCTGAGCTTGGGCGGCACTCGTGCCGACCTGATGAATCTCCAATCGGCGTACCTGGGACTTTCGTGCCCGGTTGGAGTCTCCCCCGATCGGTCCACCGGAGATGACATGTACTCCACCCCGGACGGCATTCTGCTGATTGGCTTGTTCTTCGTTCATCTCCTCAGCCTCAGCTCGATTTTCTTGGGGGAACAGGTTGAGGGCGACCGGGGGGTTTCTTCGAAGTTCCTCGGCCACAGGGTCTACGGCTTGGCCGCCTCGGCCCGAGCCGCGCCCGGGAGATGCTTGTCGCCCACGCCCCCGGGGAGTCGGATCCAGACCTCTGCCAACTTGTCGGCATTCCTCAGTGGCGTGGTCGTGGCTGTGGTGAAACGCGCAGTAGGGCCTCCAGCGAGTTGGCAAGCACCCTTGATCCACCTGTTGCACGTGTCACCTTTCTCCTCCCGCTAGGTCGATGGGTTCGCGCGGGCTGCGGATGGGTCCGCCCGGGGATCGGGCGCTCTGGGCTGGGTTGGGAGGCACTGTGTTGACCGACTCCTTCTTCCGAGCGGCATGCGCTTCCTCAACATTGATATATTTGACAGCCTTGCCCAATAGGCTGTCAAAGTCCTTCGGAGGCTTTCTAATCAGCGAGCGGAAGAAATCTCTCTCTTGCAATCCCTGGGAGAATGCGCTGATCAGGACTTCGAGAGTGGCAGTCAGCACATCTAGCGCCACCCCGTTGAATCTTTTAATGTAGACCCAGAGAGATTCTTTCGGGCCTTGCTTCAAAGCGAACAGATTGAGGATCGTCTTGTAGTGCCTCCTGCTGCTGGCGAAGTGTTGGAGGAAGACCCTCCTGAGCTCCTCAAAGCTCGTGACCGGCCCACTGGGAAGTCGGTCAAACCATCTCCGGGTCGGGCCCGAGAGGGTTGTTAGGAAGGCTTGGCACTTGACACCTTCCGGGTATTGGTGGAGCAGAGCAGCACTTTCGAACTTCATTAAGTGCTTCTCTGGGTCTGTGGTCCCTGCATACTCGGGGATTGTGAAGAAGAGAAGGTGTCGGGGAACTGGATCTTCCAAGCTCCAGGAAGAGAAGGGGTTGCGTACCAGGGGGCTGGAGAAGGGTCGGCCGGGGCCTTTCCCTTATCTGGTCGCGATCCATGTAGTTGGTTGGAGGCCGAGGCCGAGGCCTGCATCGAGTTGGCTTTGTCATCTCGACCCCGAAAGAAAACCGCGGGGAAGGGAGCATAGCCGCCCTCAGGTCGAACAGGCCTTCCTCGACCCGCTGACTGTCTGTGCGCCGCCGATTCGTGGAGTCGGGGTGCCTGGCTGCCAGCTTGCGAAGGCCTCTGCAGAGTCTTTTGGGCTCAGTTGGCCATCAGGAGCTCATACTCCTCAGGTGTGATGGTTATCATGACTCAGTTGGGATTTTCCATCTTGCACTTCCGATCAGGCAGGATGTCCCTGCTTCTATCGCCAAATTTAATCCTGTCACGAAGCGAGGTGGAGGCCCCAAGAGTGAGATGGTCTCCTGAAAATCACGAACTGCTGACGCTGGCTCCAGTGCTAGCTCCTAATCTGCAAGACAAAGACCGTTAGAACCCGCCGAAAAAAGTCCCCTACAAGGCACTCCGACGGTCAAGTCAGTCCCCGATGGTGGAAGAGCAAGAAAGCAATAGAACAGTAGTAAAACACTATGCTCGCACGTACCTGGGGGATGTGGAGTGGAGAGGCTTATATAGCCGGGGGAGCTGACAGCTTCTGCCCAATCTGCCACCTTTTGTCGCGTAGCGAGGACAGGGTAAGGCGTACCTAGAGGTGGCAGGGTAGTGTGTCGCATACCGGAATAAAGAAATGGGCGCTGTCAACTTATGGGCAGGCGCCGTCGGGCACCACTCGGCCTGACACCAACGTATGTGGTCACAGTACGGGAGAACAGGGTATGGTAGGGAGATCATTGCGTCAGCGAGATACTCGCGATTCGAGCCGGAATGATACCTGACCTGCGTCGACCCCATACAGCTTCTGCGAGTCTTATGTCAGGGAGTGGTTGTTGTGATAAGTCACGACGAAACCTCGAATGCTATGGCCGACTAGCGGCCTAGAGTAATGATGCCGACTGAGGGAGTATAGTGTTGGAGCCGCCTGGGGGCTCAGAGTGTTGGAGCCGACTGGGGGCTCGTAGTGTTGGAGCCAACTGGGGGCTCATAGTGTTGGAGTCGACTGGGGGCTCACAGTGTTGGAGCCGACTGAGGGCTCAGAATGTCCACGGTTACTGAGAGCGACTATGCTTCCCGAGTTAAAAGAGGCATCCCGAGCGAAGATATGCTTCCTGAGTCATGATGTGCGTGGTTCGGGATGAACGTTCGAACTTGGCTGACCCGGAGATGGTATGGTCGACAATCGAGTATTATGCTGGTTCGGGGTGCTCCTAACTCGGGTATCTTGTGATTCAGTGACACTTTGAGTGAAGACTTATCTGACTCGGAAGGACTTTAGGAGCGTGTGCCGCTACGCGTTCGGCTGGGCCCCGAGCCGAGAAGTGTGCGGGGGCATGCCCGCTTACGACTTGTACGAAGGTGAGAACTTGGACCATCGGTCGAATCGTACCCAGGGAGCGTGGGCCGCCACGTGTCCGACTGAGAACACTGAAGCGAGTGGTGTGCGGAATTGGTCCGCTTAGAACTTCAGGATACTCTGAGTTGAGACTCTCCTGACTCGGGAGTGCTAAAACTCAGTGATGTTGTGAGTCGGGACTTCTCTAACTCGGGATTCTCCTAATTCGAACCTTCCCGTCCCAAGATTCCCTGAACTCAAAGGCCTTCAAGGCTTCCGACCCTCTTAGCCTCGGTGATCGTTCTCCAGCAAGGCCCATGGCTTATCGTCTTCGAATGAACTGGGCCAAATCGCTGACCCGGACCCTATATTCGAAGAGCCCATAGAGCCCATAAACCCCTCTGCTCCTGACGAGGCGCTAGGCTGCCGGGTCGGGCTACACGTAAGCTGGCCCAGGATCACCGCCCTTAGAGGTCGCCTGCCACCACAGCCGAAGAAGAAAGGTGTAAAATACGACAATTAAATTTTAAAAAAAATTAAAAACTTTTTTGGATTTTATGGGGATAAATTGGATAAAGGAAAAGTCTGTTAAAGAAAACCCTAATTAATTGAGGAAGAGTTTATTTAATTAAATACATTTAATTAATAAATTATTCCTAAACCCAATCTTGTTGAAAACCATCTCTACCCGATCCACATCCTCCTCTACGGTCCCGATCCACTCTCTCCCTCACACCCCTCTCACGTTCGATCTGCCCCTCCTCATCGTGGATGACGATGGTCACCACCCCTTGGTCAATGTTGAGCCCAACGAAAGTGAGAGCCCTGCCAATAGAGGTTGGTTAGCCCTCTCTTCTCGCGATCGTAAACGCCACCGCCCTACTAGGCCCTCCTCCCTCGCGAGATCCCATTGTCACGGGCATCCGAGGTCAACCACCATCGCTCTCTTCTTGCCCTCTCGGTTGTCGATCATCATTGTGGTCCGACCCACCGGCACAACCTCCACCCTCGCAAAGCACCCCAACTATCATTCCTTTCCATCCATGACCAGACATGGCCAGGAGCCATCGTCGGAAAAGCCTAGTATCACCGATCGGGTAAGGAATCTTTTCCTAACAGATTAATGATAGGATTGATCCTATCGCAAGGCGAGGTGGTCTCCTGAAGATCATGAGCTACCGACGTGGACTCCGGTGTTCGCTTCTGGCCTGCAAGACAAAGACCGTTAGAACCCGCCGGGAAAAGTCCCCGGCAAGGCACTCCGACGGTCACGTCAGTCCCCAGTGGTGGTAGAGCAAAAGGAAAGCAATAGAACCGTAAAATTGCACTATCGTGCGTACCTAGGGAGTGTGGAGTGGAGAGGCTTATAAAGCCGGGGAAGTTGACAGTTGCTAACCAACCTGCCACCTTTTGTCTAGTAGCGAGGATAGGGCAGGGCATGCCCAGAGGTGGCAGGGTAATGTGTCGCATGCCGGAATAAGGAAAAGGGCGCTGTCAACTTAAAGGCTAGCGTCGCTCGGCCTGACACAGAGGTATGTGGTCGTGGTACGGGGGGTCAGGATATGGCAAGAAGATCATGGTGTCAGCGGGATGCTTGCGATTCATGCTGGAATGATACCATACCGGAACCGACCCGTACTCCTTCTGCTAGTCCTGTGTCAGGGATTGGTTGTTCTGGCGCGTCACGACAACACCTCAAGTGCAAATGTCGACTGGGGGCATAGAATGAAGAGGTCGACTGAGGGCCTAGAGTAGCAGTGCCGACTGAGGGCACAGGATGAGGAGGCTGACTGGGAGCCTAGAGTAGCGGTGCCGACTAAGGGCATAGAATGAGGAGGCCGACTGAGGGCCTAGAGTACTGGTGCGATTCACTGATACATTAAGTAAAGTCTCCCCTGGCTCGAGCTTACCTCAGGAGCGTGGGCTGCCACGCATCGGCGGGAGCCTAACCGAGAGGGGTGCGGGGGTAGGCCCGCGATAGTCTCGATGCTCGGTCAGGCCGATTCTGAGGCACGTGGGTCGCCACACGCCCGATCGGGGACATTGAGCCGAGTGGTGTGTAAGAGTATAGCTGCATATGTCTTCAAGAGGCTTTGAGTTTGGGATTCCTCCGACTTGGGAGAACTGAGATTCAGTGGCACTATGAATCGAGTCTTCTTGGACTCGGGCTTCCCGACCCGGGCCTTCCTGGACTCAGGGGCCTTTTGGGGGCTTCCGACCCCCTTAGTCCCAATGATTGTCTCTTACCATGGCCTATCCCTTCTCTTTCTCGAGGGAACTAGGTTGAGCGGCCCGTATAGGCCTTATACCCCATCGGCTCCCGAAGCCCACAAATCTATCTCCTACTGACGAAGCGCCAGGCTGTCGGGTCAAGCTACACGCAAGCTGGCCCGGGATCATAAGCGTCCCCCTCGAGTCTAGTCGAAGGAGGCGATGAGTCCGACTGACTGAACTATCCTTCTTGCCCGAGCCTAGCGCACCCGAGTGACCGGCTCATGCGGCTGACTTCCTTAGTCGGCCCAGAGTTAGCGACTCACTCGGATGGCAGGTTGTCTCATCAAATTTCTTTTCACCCTCCCGTCGTAGAATCATTGCGTATCCTTTCCTTAATTGCGACCTTAATGGCCGGGGCCACGTGTCCACCAGCCATTCGTTTTCCGAGTAATGAGGAGTATGTCGCACCTCTTCGTGAATGTTCGACCCACACGTGTGATCTGTCATTTTAGGAACCATCCCGAGCTCGATCAAACGGTCCCGGCTCGAGCCCCCTTTTTCTCCACTCGCCATCGGATGACTGGTGTCATTTTTCGATCCCTATAAATAAGCTTCTTACTTCACCATTTTTACCATCGCGTTTTAACCTCGACACCGTCCTATTGCCGCTTCGAGCTCTGCTAGGGTTTCGGCAGGTCTTCCTTTTCCGACTTCCTTCTCTAGCGACCTTTCTTCCCCGGTTAGATTCTTCACTTTTCTGTTTCACATGGATTCACCTTCTTCATCCTCCTCCCCTGCTGCACCCTGGTATTCTGCCATGGTGACTGACCTGACTGCCCATGACCTGGATCAGCTTCGGTCAGACTTCTTAATTTCCTTCTACCACAGGCTCCGCCTGCCCAAATCAACCGACCACCCTGACTCCGCCCCTTCCGGCTATATCACCCTGTCCCGGACCACCTACAAGCCGGTCTCCGCTTCCTCATCCATCCGTTCATCTCTTCGATGTGCACATACTTCCGCATACCACTGCCCCAACTGGCCCCGAATGCTATCCGTCTGATGTGCGGATCAGCTATCATCTTCACCTTGTATAAAATTCTTCTCCAACCTGAATCCTTCCATTACTTCTTCTACCCCAAACAACAGGAGTCGGGCGATTTTTTCTTCCAAGCCCGAGCCAAAACCTCTTTTCTAACTAAACTTCCATCTTCCAACAAAGGGTGGAAGGAGCGTTATTTCTTTGTTAAGCCTATCCTGACCCCGAGCTGGCCCATGGTCTGGGTCGAGGATCTTCCTTCCTCTCCTCCTCTTTCCAAGTATTATCGTACCTCCGCAGCCTACCAATCGGCAACATCCAAGCTAGGAAGTAGGCACTTCCACGGGGCTCATTTGCTGAGGGAGGAGCTTCTTTCCGCCTTCGGTCTCAGCTCCATGCCGACTCCCGGGCTGGACATAGTATGTGAGTATTGTAATGTTTCTTCTGAACAAATTTTAGCTCTGGCCAAGCTTGTGTTGTTTTCGCAGTTCCTTCAATGTTGGCCGCAACCCTGGTGGAAGGCTTCAGCCTAGATGATGCCGAGCTGGAGGCTCGGATCGCTACCGAGCTGCAGGCAAGTGAGGGTGCCCTGACTGGGGCTGCTTCAACGGACTTGGCTCCGACCATCCCGGAGCAAACGCATGCCGCCTCTGAGACGACTCCCCCCGTAGCAACCGAACAACCCACCTCCTCAAAGCGTCGATGAGGCTCCTCCCCGACGGGGGACTTGCCTCAGCCTTCTTCCAACAAACGCTTAGAGAATAAGAAGAAGAAACAAAGAAGGTGGCTTCCGACTCGGGAGCCCCTCGTACCTCCATCACCATCATACATGTTACCGACCCCCTCGGTCTCCTCCGGCACGCCTGAACTGCCACTGCCAGAGAGGTCGGGTGCTCCGCCTGTGGAGGGTCAGATTAACCACTCGATGATGCACCTTCTGGTGACTACCCGGTCGGACTGCCGCCTGGATGCGCCATAGGGTGAAACACTCGACCGGCTCCAAGATCTTCGCATGTACTGGTCAATGGTCGACCGCTATGTGCAAGGACTCGAGGGATCCTATTTCTGGGGGTCTCGCAGCAAAGCTGACTCCTTTTTCTAGAGGCTACTCAGGTACATGTAGAACTATCCCCTTCCTTTCTGTTCACTTATTCATCACTTAGCTTTATAATCTTCTACCGTTTGTCCTTTTGCAGTTCTGAGGGGCATGTCATAGTCTCTTTATGTCACTTCTGACCCACGCCACCGCTCGGGCAGAGGCCGAGAAGAAGGTGGAACTCCTGGAGACCCGGCTGAAGCACACTCAGCTTGTCTCTAATGAGTCCACTTTAAGCGACCTGCGAACCGAGGTCGCCACCCTTCAAGACCGACTGGCTCACTCTGAGGAGCAGTTAGGGGCCACCCGCAGCCAGGCCGAGATGGCCGACTTGTTAGTAATATGAGAGAAGTGTCCTAAGGCAATCGCCTTATGATTGTAAACATTTATTCTAATAAATGATAATTCACTATTTGAGTATACATGTTTGTGTATTTGATTGAGATCTTAAACTCATCTACTGAATGCCCGCAATACAATTCATAGCATAAGAGAAATTGTGATGGGATCACAACTAGTGATTATCTCTAATGTGCAATTGTGAAGTATTGAAATTATCCCTAGTCGATGAATTGATAAAAACGGACACTATCAATTCTGTTGAGACTAGCATGGGTTATTCTCTAATCAGCTGATTCTCACTGGCTGGTGACATTGGGATGTCCGGAGATAAACATGGATGCTAGTTAAGGGAACTAGTTCATTGGAGTGACTAGCTGTAAGACTTCATATGGGAATCTACATGTAGATATGTCAATGAAGTTCTTACTGCAGCTTAAGTGCGATGTTCCTTTGACTTGCGGTGTTCAAGTCATCTTGGTCATGGAGACTTATACTTTAACATCTTAAGCAAGCATCTCCAAGGAGGTGTGGACCCAGGATGATTGGGTATAAGCCGAAGTGCCCGAAGATGTTTGAACAGCCTACAAAGGATTCACCACTCCTTGCGAGGAGATGTATACCCAGGCCTATCGTCGGATTGTTACTCAAAACCTCTGGCCAGAGTATATCATGTTTAGAGTGCGAGTCTCTTAAATACATGAGAGTAATTAGAAATCCAAAGGACGAGAAAGACACTACTTGGGCTAGGTGTGACGTAGTCAGTCTAGTGGGGACTGACACAAACAGATCATGTCCTGAACCAAGTGGGTATAAGGTGGTGAAGGGAATGGGGCACGATTCATTAGAGCTGCTGAAGGGTTTCAGAATAATTTCTTCTGAGGTCAAACCGTTGATCTTTCGATTAATTGGGGATCATGATGTACTACTAGGTGCCACTCATGATCGTTCTATAATTAGTTGATTATAGACGGCCAACATAAATCGAAAGCCTATTTAGTCACACGCACTACGAGTAATCCGAGGGATTTAAAACGAGTTAAAAATTGGATTTCTGATCAAGAGAAATAAGTCGAATCTGAGTTAATCAGAGGCGCAATGGAAGCTAAAAATGGCTAAGTCTTTTGAAGGCTTATTGGGCGAATTAAATGAGTTTAATTCGCGACCGGTTCGGGTTGGTTTGGCCGGCCAAAGAGGGTGCTAACCCTCCTTGTGGTGGCCGGCCATTAAAGGGAATTAAATCAATTTATTTGGTTTAATTAATAAAATAAATCTAGTGTGATTTGTTTTATAAATTATGGATAAATAAATTTGTATAAAGAAATTTATATAAATAAATTTGTAGAAATTTATTCCTTTTATGGAAGTTAAAATAATCCATGAATTGGTTTATTTTATTTTTATAAAATCAATTATGAATTGATTTTTCCATAATAAGAAAGTTTATAAATTTCTTATAAAATTTTATTCCATAATTTAAAGAGAAGAATAATTTGTTTTATTATAAATTAGTTATAATAAGACTAGGCTTAACGGAATAAGTCATAAGAAATTTTATAAGATAAAATTCTTATAATAACTAATTCCGTTAATTCCGTTAAAGAGGAGACTTAGCAAGGGAGAAGCAACTATATAAGGAACCATAGGCAAGCCTTGGATTCCTAACTAATCAATCAAGTAATTGAATAAGAGCTCTCCCTCTCTCTCTCTTCTCTTCTCCTTCTCCCTCTCTTGCCTAGGGTCGGCGCCCACTTGGTGAATTAGGGCCGGCGCACCTTAAAGCTTTATCCTCCACCTAGGGCCGGCGCAACTCCTCCATTAGAAGGTGTTGCCGTGAGCTTCAAGAAGAAGGAGAACCCGAACAAGAAGAAGAAGAAGCGGATAGCGACTCCTCTCTTCTCGGAATTCGATTCCGTTACTTCGTTGGTTAGTTTCCTAATTTTTCTCTTGATCTTCTAAATTGTGCCCATAGAGAATCTAGTAGTTCTCATCGGCACAAAACTCGTGACTTTGCGAAGTCATCCTGAAGAGAACTCGGCGTGGACGCGAATAGAGGCGGAGCTTCCAAGGGACGCTAGGGTTGGATCTCATCCCTTTCTTCGAGTTACGAAAGGTATAAAGTAAATTAGTTTACTTTTCTGTAAAGTTTTATTTTATGATTATGTCAACACACTATAAGGTTGTATACTAGATACGAAGTTAAAATAATTTAGGAAATTATTTTATGCAAACTCTTCCGCTGCACGTAAAAATTTTAAATTTTACGAACTCGTATCCTTGTCAACATGCACCCGGTCCCAACACGACTTGGCTGTTGCCCAGGCAAACGCCAGGATCTCCACTCTGGAGTATTCTGAGAGGAAAGCTTGGGTGCTTCAAGCGAAGACCCTGACCCGGGTGAGCAAAGCTGAGGCCAACCTTCTAGGGGCGTCTGAAGCTACTGAGTCCCTCAAATCCCAGCTGGGGGCCAAGGAATCAGAGGCGGCGGCCCAAGTGAAGCGGGCAGACGAACTGGCCAGCGAGCTAACCTCCAAGGATCAAGCGCTATGCCATCAAGCCAAGGAGCTCGAGCGGCTAAAAGCGGTGAAGGCCGAATGGGAGGCAGCTCGGGCAGAGCTGGAGGAGCTGCAATCCTATAAGGAGAGAGAGGTCGATCGGTGGGAAGCCCATAGGGTTGAGTACATCAACTCTAAGGAGCTCATCGATCAAGTGTCTGAGCGAATTCGAGCTATGTTGAGGCATCAAACGCTCAGCATGCTCAAGCAGCTTAAACAAGATGGGTACATAGCCCCCAACCTGCCCTCTACAGCCTTCAAGTTCACGGGCATGTCCGATGACCTGCTCGAGGTGGTCAGCCAACCTTTTAAGTGAAGATTAGGCCTTTTGTCTTCTTTTTCTTTCAGTTCATGGAGGCGATCCGCCTTCGATTTTGTAATGCTCTTACCCCTTTAATATAACTTTTCCTCTTACTCAAGCTCTTTCGGATGTAACTGTTGGATCTTGGATGGCTAGAGAGGGGGGGTGAATGTAGCCAGACACTCAATTCAGCCTCTTTAAACTTCTTCTTCTTCCTGTGATCAGATTAGCAGCAGAAACACAAAACACAGAAAGAAAACAGACAAGGAAAGAAAACAAACCGACGCTAACACAAAGGATTTACAAGGTTTGGGGATAACTTGCCCCTACTCCTTGGCGTGCCCGTAAGGTGGGCGATCCCTTGATCGTCGGCAGATCAAGCCCCGGTGACCCGGATAAAACATCGCCTCCTTCTCAGTGGAGAAACCTCTCCACAAGCGTCTCAATAGGATACAAGATAAGCTCACGAGACTAAGGAGGAACCTCTCACAAGACAGTAGCAAGAAAGCTCAAGAGAGAAGCTACACAAGGAGCTCAACAATCAACAGCGAGACCCACAGCCACACTTGCTTGTTTTCCTGTTTTTCCTTCGTTGTCGCTCCTCTGCATCAGCTTCAACTTAAGCTCTGCTCACCATCGCAAGCTTCATTAGCATCCACAGAGCCAGCCTGAACCCACTGACCTCCCTGAGCACTTAGTCCACTGAAGACCTCCTCTCCAGCTGAGCCTCCATCAGTTGCCAGCTGTGCCAGTTGCCCGTTGAAACCTGATAAGGAGAAATAGCCAAACCTGCTTAAAGAAATCTTCCATTGACCCTCCATGAGTGTTTGAATCACCTGCTATTACCTGCACACTCCAACAAATGCTTAGCAATGCATATCAAAACATATCAGCAGTATAGCAGAGAATCGACAGAGGAAATAGAACGCAATCAGAACACTGACAACGCTTTTGAATTAAAGCTGTCAGCTACTGATCGGTCACCAGACCGATCAGAGAGACTCCTGATCGGTCACCAGACCAATCAGGATGGGCTCAGACCGATCAGGCTCCAACCTGATCAGTCCCCAACGTGCAATCAGAAATCGCGACTTCTTCGTGATCGATCACCAGACCGATCCCAAGTCGTGGATCGGTCACCAGACCGATCCACCCCTTCTCAGAGTGATTTCCCAGCTTCGCAGTCCAAACCTCCTGATCGGTCACCAGACCGATCAGGGTGTGGCCTGATCGGTCTGGGGACCAATCAGGACACCTCCTGATCGATCAGGCTCCAGCCTAATTGGTCGTAATGAGGAGCTCGCGACAATTGATCGTTCACCAGAACGATCTGAATAGTATCCCTGATCGGTCACCGGACCGATCAGGAGTCGATCAGTAAGGTTTCCAATCTCACTGTATGCTCCCTGATCGGTCAACAGACCGATCAGACATAGCTAGATCGGTCACTAGACCGATCCATGAGGAAACTCCGTGCCAACTTCCCTGATCGGTCACCAGACCGATCCAGGCAAGGTCAACTCCACTCTAAGTCATGAGAACAAGTTTCCAGCCCTTCTCTGACTCGTTCTTAGTCCCCCGAACCAAGACTTCGTGCCCAGTTTCACTCACCGGGACTTCAACCTAGCCCTCCAAGCTAGGACCTGGCACTCCAAGCCAGGACTTTTCACACCTAGCCCTCCAAGCTAGGACTTTTTCCCACCTAACCCTCCAAGTTAGGACTTTTCATACCTAGCTCTCCAAGCTAGGACTTTTCACACCTAACCCTCCAAGCTAGGACTTTTTCACACCTAACCCTCCAAGTTAGGACTTTTCACACCTAGCCCTCCAAGCTAGGACTTTTCACACCTAGCCCTTCAAGCTAGGACTTTTTCACACCTAACCCTCCAAGATAGGACTTTTCACACCTAGCCCTCCAAGCTAGGACTTTTTCACACCTAGCCCTCCAAGCTAGGTCTTTTCACACCTAACCCTCCAAGTTAGGACTTTTCACACCTAGCCCTCCAAGCTAGGACTTTTCCACTGCCAGCATGCGATCTCCCGATCCCTCCAAGTTAGGACTTTTCACACCTAGCCCTCCAAGCTAGGACTTTTCCACTGCCAGCATGCGATCTCCTGATCCATCTGGACTTAATCCGAATTCAACCAGACTTAAATCAAACTTAAATCGGTGTCAACACCAAAACAACAATCAGGGTCAGACTGCATCAACAGTAACTGCCTTTTCTTTCGAATATTGATGGCTTGGTTGTTAGCGTGAACGACTCGGGTGAGAGAACGATCCATTAACTCGGCTTGGTGAGCGATTAGGTTGCACGCTCGAGCACAAGGGTTTCTAAGTATTTACCGCTTTGGGGAGAGCGTACATGAGCAACCTGACCTTGCGAGTGCCTGAGTCGAACACTTGAGCGTAGTAATTTCCAAGTGTAGGCCACTCGGGTGAGTTGACTAAGAGTTGTGCAACCAACCTCAAACCAAACACTTAAAGCTACCAGCTCGGGTAGTTCAACATATCTTCATTGAGTCTACTTGATTCTGAGGAGGCGTGGGGAGCCACACCCCCAGCCAAGAAGTTAAGGAAGTCGTGAAGACTTATCTGTTGACGAGCCACTCGGTCGGCTAGTGTTCAGGGAACGTGGGCCGCCACGCGCTCGATTGAGAACTGAGTCAAGGAATTTATGGGAGCATGCCCATTTGCGACAGTGAGGGTTTGACCACTTGGTCAGGTCATACCCAGAGAGCATGGGCTGCCACGCGTCCGACTGGGAGCTGAGCCAAGGAGTCCAGGGGAGTGCGCCCACCTATGATTCCTTAAGGGTCTGGATCGGGCCAACCCTTTCCGCCCTGGCCACCTCGGTTACTGGTCAATGTCTTTTCGATTGTCACATCCTTCCTGTCCCTGAGGCAAGCCGATTCGTATCCTACCTTTTGGAAATTGCATTAATTGGCGAAGAGATTTGTCACTAGGCGAACGGTGTATCGAGTGCTGAAACGTCAATCACCGATCACTGGCACCACGGGCAGCGAACCGTTTGCCACCGAAAGTGTGCTCGCGTCCCCTCGAGCCTCGGGATTCCCTAGGGATCCAATCGGAGGGCCCCAACGCGATCCCGCCTTTCCCCGAGGCTCTCCTTGGATGGCTAGGATTGGCTTCCCCCTATATATAGGTGTGGGTTGCGGCTCTCGCCATCACCTTCTCTCCTCCGGTGCTTCTCTACTACTTCTGCCGCTATCGTTTGTTTCGCAAGAGTTCTACCACCTCCCATTTTCCGGTCATCCTCCCCGGCAACCCCTCATCTTTTTTGCAACAAGATGTGGGCTACAGCCTTGAAGGAGGGGTTCCTTTTGGATGACGCCGAACTAGCCGCTCAAATCGCTGGAGACCAGGCAACAACTTTCGCTGATGTGCCCTCTTCAAGTAATGGGAAGATCCCGACTGGGAAGATGCCGGCTCCTGATCTGGAAGTCCTGGACGTGGATGACTAGCCATTAGAGACCGGGCACCATAGGGATCGGTCAGCTAACCCTTTACCTCCGTTTGGGGTTGTCACCGACTCTCACCCAGTGAAGAGGGTCAGGATCACGCCTCCTACAGTGACCTCTATTGTGCCCGCGCCTACGGCTCCCACTTCAATGATCTCTGTTCAGGGGGGCCCTCTCCCTATGCCCGCTACGACCCAGGTCGGCTCTTCAAGCATGCCGGCCCGCAGGGCCTCCTCTCCTAATGCTGTAGGGGCCACTATCAGCCGACCCTTGCATCTGGTTATGTCGTCCCGTGCCGACCCCACCACGGGCTATCAGGAGGCACCGGCCACCTGACCCGGGCCACGGGAGTCGGCTAGGGAGGTTCATTTATACGGCCCGCTCGGGGAGCATTTCTACGAAGGCCTTCAGGAGGCCAGCTACTGGAGCCCAACTAGCCGAGCTAATGCCTTCCTCTCGGGGGCCAGTCAGGTTTGCTTCTCCTTTTATCCACACTTCTTTCTATGCCTTTTAATGCTTGTTGTCTTTCCTGTAGTTCTTTGGCTCAGCCTATGACATGGTTGTCTGTTTGATGAGTCACGCTCGGGTTCTACAGCGGATAGAAGCCCGGGCGGAGAGATTGGAGACGTAGCTCCGCCATTCGGAGTTGTAGTTTAACGGGGATACTCTAAACCGGCTGTGTGCCGAGAACTAGGACCTTCGGAATCATGTTGCCCACTCGGTGGCCTATCTTGAGGAGCTCATGTCAAAGCTGGAGTCTGCAGACGCATCGGTTTCCCAGGCGCAACGCCGAATTGCCAGCCTGGAGCAAACAGAGCTCACAGCTCGGGACCTCGAGAGCCGGGCTAATGCGGAACTGGCCAAGGTCAAGGCGCAACTCCTAGAAATGTGCCAAGCAGCCTCCGCACTATGCAGATCTGAGGGCTAAAGAGGAGGAGTTGAGTGCTTGCTTGGCAGAGCTTCAGTGACTCAGGAAGGAGCATGGTATCCAGGGGTCGGAGTTGAAGACAGCCCGGCAGGAGTTGAAGCAAGTCCGGGCTTATGCCGAGTCCCAACGATATGCTCGTAGGTTTTAAGCAGCCGTTGTGGGAGGCGCTCCCTTGGCTTATTTTCTTTTTGATAGAGGTCGAGCCTCATTTTTGTAATAGCACTACTCTGAATGCTAGTCGTTCTCCTTTGTGTTTCTGTACTTGTATGCTTGGCGTTTAAGTGTTGGAGGTCTGGGCGCAAGTGACCCGAGTGAGGAAATTCTCGCCCAACTCGTTTTAACAAGCGAGCGCGTGCAATACCCAAGTGCGAGGATTTCTATATATCAACCACTCGGGAGGGAGCGCAATTGAGCGATTCGGCCCTTGTGAGCGACAGAGTAAGACACTTGAGTCCAATAGCTTCTAAGTGCTAGCCACTCGAGCGAGATCGACAGAACCTCGAGAGACTGGAATTGAGTCGATCGAGTAAAATTGCCACTCGCCCGGCCTAGGAGTCAGGGCGAGGAATCCGTGAAGTCCAACCTGCTCATAGATGGCGTAAAGGCGAGGGATAGGCCACTCGGTCGGTTAGTACTCAAGGAGTGTGGGCCGCCACGCGTCCGACTGAGAGCCGATCCGAGGGGTGGTTGGGAGCGGATCTCGGTTATAATTCGTGAGAACGAGAGTCTGGACACTTGCTTAGACCGATTCTCAGGAGCGTGGGCCGCCACGCGTCCAATCGGAGACACTGAGCAGAGTGGGGCACGGGAGCTGAGCCCGCATATAACTTGCTGGCAAGGCAAGAGTCTGGATTCTCGGTCGGGTGAGACTCAGGGAGCGTGGGTCGCCACACGTCCGACTGAGAGCCGATCCAAGGGGTGCACGGGAGCTAAGCCCGCTTATAACTCGTGCAAGGATGAGAGTCTGGAATACCTGCAAGTTGAGCGAGGACCACGTTCTTTCACTATTATTGTGGGCAGGTAGTACATTTGTCTTACAATCTTTCACTCGACCTCTCAATAGGGTTGTAGGTGGATCGCGCTCCATGGCCGATCTAGTCTTTTTCCCTGTTCGTTTTCTAAGTAATATGCTCCTGAGGTTAGTTTCTGCGTGATTTTGAAGGGTCCTCCCCATTGTGGCTCCAGCTTGCTGTCATCCCCGACCGGCTTGATTCTTTTCCAGACAAGATCCCCGACTTGGAATGTTCTTGGTAGCACCTTGCGATTGTATCTTTGATTCATCTTTTGTCGATATGCGAACATCCGAGCAGCTGCCTTGTCTCGAATTTCTTCGACCAAGTCCAGCTCCAACCGTCGCCTTTCTGGGTTGTCTTCATCATAGGCTCTTCTTCGATCCGATTCGCAACCCACTTCGACTAGACCACAGCCTCGTTTCCATAGACCAGCTGGAATGGCGTGCTGCCCGTGGTTTCTCTAGGCGTGGTTCGCAGGGCTCATAAGACACTAGGGAGTTCATCCACCCATGTTCCCTCTGCGTGATCTAGCGTGGTCTTCAATCCTTTTAGGATCTCTCGGTTGGCTACTTCTGCCTGGCCGTTGCTTTGTGGGTATGCCACGAAAGTGAAGGCTTGCTTGATACCATATGCCGAGCATCATTCCTGTATTTTCTGGCCTTGGAACTGCCTTCCATTATCTAAGATGAGTTTATGAGGAATTCCATACCGGCATAAGATGTTCTGCCACAGGAACTTGATCACGGCCTACTCGGTGATGCGTGCTAGGGCCTCAGCTTTTATCCATTTGGAAAAGTAGTTCACGACCACTAGCAGGAACTTCTTTTGTGCTACAGCGATCGGGAATGACCTCACAATGTCCATGCCCCACTGATCAAAGGGGTAGGAGACCGTCGATGCCTTCATCATTTCCATCGGTCGGTGCAAGAGGAAGTGGTACTTCTGGCAAGACAGACAGGTGGAAACCAACTTGTCCGCGTCTTTCTGCAGAGTCAGCCAGTAATAACCGGCCAGTAGTGCTTTCCGAGCCACGTCCCAAGCTCTAGCGTGACTTCCACAGACGCCCATGTGAATCTCTCTCAGCACATAGTCTGCATCCTCCTCGCCCAGGCATTTGAGTAGAGGCCGAGCGAAGGACCTTTTGTATAATACATCCCCGACCATGGTGTATTGCATCACCCGCTTCCTTAGCAGTCAGGATTCCTCTCGATCGGTTGGCACAGTTCCTTCTGTGAGGTAGGTGATGAGTGGGGTCCTCCAGTCAGATTCCAGCTCTAGCTCGGCTTGCCTCTCTATTTGCATGATCATCAATGCTGGACCGCCCGGCTGAGGAAGTACCCAAGAGTCGACTGAGCTAGCCAATTTAGCCAACTCATCCGCCTTGAAGTTGCTTTCTCGGGGGATCTTCTAGATCTGTACATCTTGAAACTCGGCCTTCAGCTTCTCATAGGCTTTTATAAAGGCCTGCAGTCGGTCACTGTTAACTTCAAACCGTCCTGTGACATGCTGCGTGACTAGCTGGGAATCAGAATATAGTATCACTCGGGCAGCTCCCACATGCTTAGCCGCCTGCAATCCGGATATGAGGACTTCGTACTCAACCTCATTATTTGTGGCCCGGTACTCTAGTTGAACAGATAAATGCAATTGCTCCCCTTTTGGGGAGACCATCAGGATGTCGATCCCACTACCCAACCGGGACGATGAGCCGTCTACATAAACTTGCCAAGCTTGTTCGACTTCCTCCGAATGCAGTTCACTTAGAAAATCTGCTAAAGCCTGTGCTTTGATGGTTGGCCGAGTCTGGTACTGGATGTCATATTCGCTCAGCTCAGTGGTCCATTTGATCAGCCGGCCGGATGCTTCGGGATTGGAGGCTACCCGCCCCAAGTTGCTGTTGGTCAACACCACTATGGGATGTGCCAAAAAGTAAGGCCTGAGCCTTCGAGCACCTAACAGCAGTACATACGCCAATTTTTCGAGTGTCGTATACCGACACTCGGCCCCTTTCAGTAGGTGTGCAAAAAAGTACACTGGCTCCTGCTCGGTCCCCTCTTGTCGGACTAAAACCAGACTGACTGAGTCGACCGAGGCAGCTAAATACACCGACAATACCTCTCTGACTTCGGGCTTGGCTAATCTAGCAGCTCAGCGAGGTAAGTGATTGGTTGTTTCCGCAAGTGCACGGTTTGTCGTCAAGTAATAAAATATCGATCCCACAGGGACTGGGACAAGTACTAGAATTTTACGAGTTTTAATTATCCAGATGAATGATCTAATGATAAATTTGCTCTAAATCAAACAATTCAAGCGATCGAAAATCAGCGAAAGTATTGAGGGATAAAAGACAATCTTAGGATTACGGTTTCACCACTCTAACTATTATCATGACAGTTCTCCGTTGACGACTACTTATACCCAGGTCGGTTTCTTTTATTCGAATGCAACTTTCCCTATCAAGGTTTCCGAAATAGACGATCTTTTCATGCTTTGAAATCCTGTCACTAGATTCCCGCAGACCTATCTAAACGTCTACCAGATTCGTAAGCTGATTCCTAATTTATCGACGGCCTCTTTTGAAGATCACGCCAATGTATCTACTTTAATTCATCTCTAGTCCTATGGCATACGTACGTAGATGACTCTTACCTGCTTTGGATCCTGTCACATGAATCCTGCAAAGCCTATCTAAACAATTACCATTTTCGTAGAAACCAATCAAAGCATCATTCAACAATCGATACAACCAACAAGGACATGCGTAATCGAACAAACAGAGTTAATAACAAATCATGAAAATAGTTAGGGCTACTCCCTCTTCCTAAGATTTACACGACTACTCCATAAATCCGGAGAATTTGACAAATAGATAGGAAATAGACATTACAAATCCTCCTTGATGGTGTTTCCCCCTCCAAGTCTCGACAAAAGCCTCCTTTTCCCTGATTTCCGCCGCCTCCCCTTTGTGTTAGGTCTTCTCCCCTTTTATAGAATCTCAGCGGCACGCCCGTGCTGATCGGCACGGCCCGGACGTGTTCTCTGCGACTTCTCGTTCTTCAATAGCATGCCTTGCCCGTGCTTAACTGGCACGGGCGTGCTCTTCATGTGCCACGGCCGTGCTTAACCAACACGCCTTGAGCGTGTTGGTCGCTAGACTCTGTACGAAATATTCAAGAAACACCACGGCCGTGCTTAGCCAAGACACGGGTGTGTCTTCACGTGCTGAGTGGTTCGACTGGTTTTGTGCATCCTGTCATCAAAATCCAACACACAGCAGTATCCTCGCCCAAAATATGTTAAACCAAGTAAAAACTATCAAATATGCCTCTAATAAGATAAAAACAAGATGAAATGCATATATATTTCATGCCCCAAAACTATACATGAGTTTCACACATCAAAAACCCCCACACTTGAACTTTTGCTTGTCCTCGAGCAAAGAAAAATAAAGACAACCTATGTGTGGAAGTCATGAAAACAGTTGTTAGCAATTCATCCCAAGATATAAAATTGGTCATAATTTTCTAAAGTCATTCCTTGAAGCTTAGCTCAAAAGATCCCTGTGTAGTGCATGTGAAAAATCAACCCCCAAGGTTTTGGATACCAATCTAGATTCATCATCCCTGTTACCGTGTTCCTCTCTTTTCTAGTGTAGAGGCACTTACCTGCCCTAACACGTGGTTCGTCCCCTCAATATCACACAAGGTCTCAAAGGACCACTTTCCGAGAAGAAAAGAAAGAAGGAATTAACGGTGGTCATTTCCCCAGTAACTAGTTGACCTCAAAAGGGCACCTCTTTTAGGTGTTTCCCTAGTAGCTACCTAGTCTCAAAGGGGTGCTCCAAAAGAAATTCCATCTTCCCTTTTTTTTTTTTTTTTTCGAATCTCTACCATTTTTTTTTTCGAAAACTCCTAGGATAAGTGTTTATCCAGTAACCAAAATGCTCATGAAGGTCACCATAGAAAATTGAGTACTAATCCGGTAAAGAAATTTAAATCCTTTTCAGATGCCTACACCTTAAGGGTTGTGTGAAAGTGAAACAGGGTTCTTAATGAATAAGCCAAAGAGAATTTCATAGATCCAATTAAGAGTCAAGTTATACTACAAGGGATGAGAGAGCAACAAAGTATAAAAGACTCTTAAACCCATAGTGTCTATTTCAATTAAGGAAAGAGATATGCCATCATCAAAATGTCATGCATGAAACTATCCTACGTACCACAAATTATATCCCAGAAAATTAAAACTAAAACTAAATCTAAAATAGGAATGCAAAACAACCAAAAATAAAGAGAAATAACAAGAAGAAAAGGTTACCTAATAGTTATGGCAAGGTAAGGTCTAAGATCTGCGATCATCTTCCTCTTGCCATCTTCTCCTTTGCTCTGCATGAAACTCCCTTTCTTCTTGCCAAAATTTTTCCTCACGCTCTCTTCTAGCGGCCTCAACTACAAAATATTCCTCAGCAGTAGAAAAAAAACGGTTAGCCCCTTCCATATACCCGTCAACTCGTTGATAATGCTCCTTTGAAGTATTAGCGAACTGCTCCCACATGTTTCGATCCGCAGTATACTCCTTGTTGAAGTCCTCGAATGATGTACGGAATCCTGAAAAATCAAAAACAGAAGGTCCTGCAGAAACATCATCAGTAACAGTCCTAGGGGGTTCCGGTACATGGGGTGGACTAGATGGCTCTCCTACCATGGGTAGATCTTGTGTCCTCACATCCCTAAAAAGCCAATTACGTGTATTGCGAATGGTTGTAAGATTACTGTTTGGAAGGGGGATTTTAATATCCTCTTGTAACATCAAACAATATCCCCCCTCTAATCTCCCAATCATCTTCATATTCAAACATGCATCCAAATCCAACCGCGGACTAGCCGGACAAATCTCCAATCCATCCAACTCACACCCTAAAGCTAATGCAATCTTAGTCAAAAGTCCTCCAATAACAATGACTCCAGTCGAGCTATTCCCAATTTTCACAAGATGTCTAATTAGGTGGGCTCCAGAATCAATTTTAACACCATTAATCATGGCCCATAAAAATTGCAATTCACTTAGCCTAGCTACCCCAACACTGTCCCATCTCCCAAAAATAGTATTCGCCATGAATCTATGAAGATAGCGAAAAATTGGATTAGGGATATTAGATGATTTGGACCTAGAGGCATCATAGGGCAAGGGGTCTAAGGCAATTTCTTTCCAAAATGTACTCTCACAAAAATTTCGATGTATTTGCCTTTCCCCTCCAATAGGAAAATCAAAAATTTCATTAAACTCCTTCAAATTCATCCTATAATCGATATTCCTCAACCGAAATTCAATCAATCCTTCCTCACAATTTCTTCCTTGGATTATTTCGGCCGACAAGGAACTAAGGAATTCTAAAGTTATACTAGGGTAGGTAGGGTAATGGCTAGTCAAAAATTGTCCCCATCCCATCCTATCAGCCATCCAATATATATCTTCCTTGATACCTAACGCAGCCAATGTATAAGAATCCATATATCTAGTGGAGACTATTTTCCGTTTTTCTAGCTTGTCAAAACGAGATTTATGGATATTATCGCGAAAGATCAAACCAAAAGGGTTATCAGAACGATCACCTTGGTCTCTTGCTTTCCGTTTTCCTTTGTCCTTTGAAGAAGAGGGTGCTTTCCCCGTTTTCACACGCTTGCTCATCTTTGTCGGAGGAAGATCTTCACCGGAGCACGTTTTGGAGACGAATGGGAAGAACGGAAACGATCTGGAACCGCCGGCGCGAGAAGAAAAACGTCGAAGGGTCACGGGCGTGTTTTGCCCTAAAACCCGTCTCGCCTGTCTTAAAACCCTGCGGCACGCCCGTGTCTCGCAACACGGCCCAGGCGTGTTCTCTGCTGGAAACCCGACACGGGCGTGTTTGAAATCGCCACGGCCGTGTTCTCCTTTGTTTCCTGGACGTTTATTCTGCAAATAAAAAAAAATAAAATGAAATGAAAAATAAAATGAAAAATAAAGTAAAAGATGAAAATAAAAGGTGAGAATTTGGGTTGCCTCCCAAATAGCGCTTGTTTACGGTCATTAGCTTGACCAAAATGATGTGATTCAAGTTGACTCGAGGAAGTTCTGTTCTCCTCCCTTAGGAATTGGTTCGCTTAGATATTTTTTTAGCCTCTGCCCATTCACTTTGAAAACTCCAGAGGTTTCATTCGATATATCTACAGCTCCAAAAGGATAAACTTTCTTCACTTCAAAAGGACCTGTCCATCTGGATTTAAGCTTTCCTGGGAAAAGTTTCAATCGAGAATTGAACAATAATACCAGATCTCCCTCTTGGAATTCCCTACGCATAATGTGTTGATCATGCCAACGCTTAGTCCTTTCTTTATAGGATTTTGCATGCTCATAAGCGTCAAGTCGGAGTTCTTCTAGTTCATCAAGTTGAAGTTTTCTTTTCTCTCCAGCATTCTTTAGATCGAAGTTCAATAATTGGATTGCCCAGAAAGCCTTGTGTTCCAACTCTATAGGAAGATGACAGGATTTCCCATACACCAAGCGAAACGGCGTCATACCAATAGGAGTCTTGTAAGCTGTCCGATATGCCCACAGAGCGTCATCCAATTTTGCTGACCAATCCTTTCGTGAATGTGTCACAGTTTTCTCTAAAATGCTTTTAATTTCCCTATTCGATACTTCCACTTGCCCACTGGTTTGAGGGTGATACGGAGAGGCAATCTTATGAGTTACTCCATACTTTTTGAGAAGATTTTCGAATTGTCTTTCAATAAAGTGTGAACCTCCATCGCTAATCACTGCTCGAGGAACTCCAAATCTAGGAAATATGATTCCCTTAAAAAGTTTTATCACAGTCTTCGCGTCATTCGTTGGAGATGGTATAGCTTCAACCCACTTAGACACGTAGTCCACTGCCACCAGAATGTAGACATTGTTATGAGACGGGGGAAATGGTCCCATGTAATCAATCCCCCAAACATCAAAAAGTTCAACTTCCAGAATTGAATTCAGTGGCATCTCATGTCTCTTTGAGATGTTTCCCGTCCTTTGGCATCTATCACAAGTCAATACATAATCACGAGCATCTCTGAAAATATGTGGCCAATAAAATCCTGCATGTAAAACTTTAGCAGCTGTCTTTGAAGTACTAGCATGACCGCCATAAGATGAAGAATGACAATGATAGAGTATATCTTTTATTTCATCCTCCGGTACACATCTCCTATAAATAGTATCCGCACACTTCTTGAAAAGCAGTGGATCATCCCATACATAGCTCTTGATATCGGCGAAAAACTTCTTTCTCTGTTGGTAACTCATCTGATGAGGTAAAATCCCACAAGCAAGAAAATTTGCGTAGTCTGCGTACCAGGGAGAGTCAATTCTTTTTATAGCAAGGAGATGTTCATCAATAAAAGAGTCATCAATTGGAAGGTCTCCCTCCTTGATCCAATTCTGTCCCTGATATAGTCTTGATAAGTGATCTGCTACCACATTCTCAGTCCCCTGCTTATCCTTTATTTCTAAATCAAATTCTTGTAGAAGAAGAATCCATCTGATGAGCCTTGGTTTAGCATCTTTCTTTCTCAATAAATACCTTATAGCTGCGTGATCTGTGTAAACAATAACCTTAGAGCCAACGAGGTATGATCTGAATTTTTCCAAGGCAAATACAATCGCCAAGAGTTCCTTCTCCGTAGTTGCGTAGTTCATCTGAGCATCATCCAAAGTTCGGCTAGCATAATAGATGGCATGTACCTTCCGGTCCGTTCTTTGTCCCAAAACTGCTCCTACTGCATAGTCACTTGCATCACACATAATCTCAAAGGGTAAGGTCCAATCGGGAGCTTGCATTATCGGAGCTGAAATCAAAGCTTCCTTCAACCTGGAAAAAGCGTCCAAACAATTTTCATCAAAAACAAATTCAACATCCTTAACTAACAAATTTGTCAAAGGTTTAGAGATCTTTGAAAAATCTTTGATAAAACGCCGGTAGAATCCTGCATGTCCTAAAAAGCTTCGCACTCCCTTAACATTTGTCGGTGGAGGTAGATTTTCAATCACTTCCACCTTTGCCGTGTCTACTTCAATTCCTCGCTCTGAAACCAAATGTCCCAACACGATGCCCTCTCTCACCATAAAATGGCATTTCTCCCAGTTTAAAACCAAATTTGTCTCTTCGCATCTCTGCAAAACATTAACCAAGTTGGACAAGCAATTATCAAAGTTAGTACCATAAACCGAAAAATCATCCATAAAAACTTCCATAATATTCTCAATCAT
Organism: Boesenbergia rotunda; assembly: GCA_024364735.1. Classification (NCBI taxonomy): domain Eukaryota; kingdom Viridiplantae; phylum Streptophyta; class Magnoliopsida; order Zingiberales; family Zingiberaceae; genus Boesenbergia; species Boesenbergia rotunda. Next base: position 265,111 of record JAGFNQ010005673.1, read on the forward strand.
ATCAGAAAAAATAGCCATCATACATCGTTGAAAAGTAGCCGGTGCATTGCAAAGACCAAAAGGCATTCTCCTATAGGCAAAAGTACCATAAGGACATGTAAACGTGGTTTTTTCCTGGTCATTTGGATGTATGGGGATTTGATAAAAACCAGAATACCCATCTAGATAACAAAAGTAAGAGTGTTTTGCCAACCTTTCTAACATTTGATCAATGAATGGGAGTGGGAAGTGATCTTTCCTAGTTTCTTTGTTCAATTTCCTGTAGTCAATACACATTCTCCACCCAGTAACCGTCCTAGTGGGAATCAACTCATTATTTGAATTTCTAACTACAGTCATCCCACCTTTCTTTGGCACAACATGAACCGGACTTACCCATTCACTATCAGAAATTGGATAAATTATTCCTGCATCCAGTAATTTCAAAACCTCCTTCTTGACCACCTCCTTCATATTAGGATTAAGCCTCCTTTGTCTCTCAACTGAAGGTTTAAAATCTTTCTCGAGTAAAATTCTATGCATGCACAATGAAGGGCTAATTCCTTTGATGTCTTCAATGGTGTACCCTATGGTTTTAATATGCATTTTAAGCACACGGAGCAGCTTTTCAGTATCCACTTCATTTAAACTTGCATTTACAATCACAGGGAATGTAGAATTGTCACCAAGAAATTCATACCTGAGGGTCGATGGAAGGGGTTTAAGTTCTACCTGCGGTAATTCATGGTTTTCACTTTCCAGTGATTTTTGTTCTAACCCCGCTTCTTGAGTCATATGTCGCTTAAGGTTTATGTGTCCACCATCTTCCCTGCTCTTTGAAACGTCTTCTTCATTCGAGTACGTGTCCAGTGTATCGCTGAATCTGAGAAACGGTTCTTCTTCTTCCTCAACCTTCTGCACCTCATCAATCCTGCAACACATATTCTGCAGGAAGGGTTGTTTAATAGCCTTAGACAAATCAAACTCAATTTTTTCGCTACCCACGGCTAACGACAACTTATGATTTTTAACATCAATAACTGCTCCTGCAGTGGCCAAGAAAGGTCTTCCCAGTATAATAGGAATGTATGGATCTTCATCCATTTCTAGGACAACAAAGTCAGCAGGGACAACAAACTTCCCAACCGTGACAGGTACATTTTCCAATACACCTAAAGGATACTTCACAGAGCGATCAGCAAGTTGCAAAGCTAGTGTTGTAATTTTCAATTCACCCAAGTTTAATTTCTTACACAATGAAAATGGCATAAGATTTACACTAGCTCCCAGATCACAAAAAGCTTTATCAAAGTTATGATTCCTAATCATGCATGGGACTGAAAAACTACCTGGATCTTTGAGTTTAGGTGGTAACCTGTTTTGAATTAGAGCACTACATTCCTCCGTCAATGCCACCGTTACACACTCCTCAATTTTTCTTTTGTTTGTCAATATGTCTTTCAGAAATTTTGAGTACGTGGGCATTTGCTGCAAGGCTTCCGTGAATGGAATGTTAATATACAACTTCCTTAGGACATCAAGAAACTTACCAAATTGTTCATCAAGTTTGGCCTTAATTATCCTCTGGGGAAATGGAATTGGGGGTTCGTATTTTTCCACGCGTGCATGGATTCTTTGGCTTTCAGGCATCTTTTTCCCTTCAGAAGCAGAGGATGACTCGGGCACGGGCGTGTCAAGCAGCACGTCCTGGGCGTGTTGTTCGCTGGAAGACATCTCGGTGACTGGCACGGGCGTGTCAAGCAGCACGTCCTGGGCGTGTTGTTCGCTGGAAGGAAATAGCTTTGGGTCCTCCTTAGGCTCACTTACTCTCCTTCCACTTCTCAAGGTAATCGCGTTACAATGCTCCACAGGATTTGTTTCTGGTCTCCCCGAAAATCTCCCCGGTGTTCTTGAAGACGAATCGGCGACCTGCGCAAGTTGATTTTCCAACATTTTAGTATGATTTGCCAAATTATCTATCTTACCTGATAAAAGGGAGATTCCTTCGGCTGTCTCTGAATGCTTCCGATTAGATTCCACCATGTGTTGTCGAAAGTCATCATTTTGCTTCGTTTGGCTAGCAATGAAATTTTCCATCATAATTTCCAGGTTAGACTTCTTTTCTTGCTGAATTCCTCCAGATGCTCCATAATTATTCTGCCCGGATTGATTTTGATTGTTTCTGTAAGAAAAATTTGGGTGGTTCCTCCATCCTGGATTGTAGGTGTTTGAATACGGGTTGTTGTTTGGCCTTTGAGCAAAATTATTGATCGCTTCAACTTGTTCCACCTGCGCTCCAGTAGGTTGCGTGACCCCTACTTGGCAATTCATGGCCGAATGTCCTGTCACTCCACAAATCTCACAGATGATATTAGAAACAGCGTTAACATTAAAATTTTCAAATTTATAGGTTAATGCATCGACCTTTGCCGCAAGGCTGTCTAAGGCGCTCACCTCATACTTACCTGCCGATCGAACGGGATTCTCTCTCTCTCGCGCCCATTGGTGATGATTCAATGCCACGCTTTCGATAATATCGAATGCCTCCTCTAAGGTTTTGTTCATGAGCGCACCACCTGCAGCAGAGTCTAAAGAGACTTTAGTAGAGTAGGAAATTCCGTTATAGAAGGTATGGATTACGAGCCATTTCTCCAGTCCGTGATGTGGGCATTGCTGCAGTAGTCCCTTAAATCGATCCCAAGCTTCAAAAAGAGATTCTCCATCTTTTTGCACAAAATTTGTGATTTGGCTACGGAGTGAAGCGGTCTTGCTTGGTGGAAAGTACTTGTCTAAAAATCTCTGCTCGAGTTGCTCCCATGTTGTGATACAGTTCGATGGAAGCGAATGTAACCAAGCTCTTGCTCTGTCCCTTAAGGAAAAAGGAAAGAGTCGCAATCTTATCGCATCTGCAGAGGCTCCATTAAATTTTAGAGTTTCACAGAATTCCAGAAACACTTCCAGATGAAGATTTGGATCCTCCGTAGGCGCTCCTCCGAACTGATGTTGTTGGATCATAGACAGTAAAGCAGGCTTCAGTTCAAAATTGTTTGCTTCAATTGGAGGCCTTCTAATGCTAGATCTCAGGCCTCTAGCACTTGGCGCAGCATAGTCTCTCAACGGCTTGTTCTCTACCTGATTGTTCTCTTCTTGATCAGCCATTTCTCGTTGTTTTTGAAGTCGTCTCAGAGTGTGAAAGGTTCGTTCTATTTCAGGATCAGCTTCACGAAGGACTCCCTCTCGATCTGACCTAAGCATTCAACGAGAAAGGTATACTTCCAATGCAAGTTAGAGAGCAAAATTGCAAAAAGGAAAATTTTGAAAAATAAAAGAAAAACTATGTAGAAATCTGGATTAATCAAACTGCAATTTTCCAATATTGACGCAGTCCCCGGCAACGGCGCCAAAAACTTGATTGGTTGTTTCCGCAAGTGCACGGTTTGTCGTCAAGTAATAAAATATCGATCCCACAGGGACTGGGACAAGTACTAGAATTTTACGAGTTTTAATTATCCAGATGAATGATCTAATGATAAATTTGCTCTAAATCAAACAATTCAAGCGATCGAAAATCAGCGAAAGTATTGAGGGATAAAAGACAATCTTAGGATTACGGTTTCACCACTCTAACTATTATCATGACAGTTCTCCGTTGACGACTACTTATACCCAGGTCGGTTTCTTTTATTCGAATGCAACTTTCCCTATCAAGGTTTCCGAAATAGACGATCTTTTCATGCTTTGAAATCCTGTCACTAGATTCCCGCAGACCTATCTAAACGTCTACCAGATTCGTAAGCTGATTCCTAATTTATCGACGGCCTCTTTTGAAGATCACGCCAATGTATCTACTTTAATTCATCTCTAGTCCTATGGCATACGTACGTAGATGACTCTTACCTGCTTTGGATCCTGTCACATGAATCCTGCAAAGCCTATCTAAACAATTACCATTTTCGTAGAAACCAATCAAAGCATCATTCAACAATCGATACAACCAACAAGGATATGCGTAATCGAACAAACAGAGTTAATAACAAATCATGAAAATAGTTAGGGCTACTCCCTCTTCCTAAGATTTACACGACTACTCCATAAATCCGGAGAATTTGACAAATAGATAGGAAATAGACATTACAAATCCTCCTTGATGGTGTTTCCCCCTCCAAGTCTCGACAAAAGCCTCCTTTTCCCTGATTTCCGCCGCCTCCCCTTTGTGTTAGGTCTTCTCCCCTTTTATAGAATCTCAGCGGCACGCCCGTGCTGATCGGCACGGCCCGGACGTGTTCTCTGCGACTTCTCGTTCTTCAATAGCATGCCTTGCCCGTGCTTAACTGGCACGGGCGTGCTCTTCATGTGCCACGGCCGTGCTTAACCAACACGCCTTGAGCGTGTTGGTCGCTAGACTCTGCACGAAATATTCAAGAAACACCATGGCCGTGCTTAGCCAAGACACGGGCGTGTCTTCATGTGCTGAGTGGTTCGACTGGTTTTGTGCATCCTGTCATCAAAATCCAACACACAGCAGTATCCTCGCCCAAAATATGTTAAACCAAGTAAAAACTATCAAATATGCCTCTAATAAGATAAAAACAAGATGAAATGCATATATATTTCATGCCCCAAAACTATACATCAGTTTCACACATCAGTAAGCCTTCAACTCCTCGAACGCTTTGTCACAATCGGCGTCCCACTGAAATTTGGTGGCTTTGTGGAGGGTCTTGAAGAATGGCAACCCTCGCTCGGCCGACCGGGAAATGAATCGGGACAGAGCTGTGATCCGCCCAGTGAGTCGTTGCGCCTCTCGGAGGTTTCTTGGCGGGGGCATATCCAGTAGGGCCTTGACCTTGGTGGGGTTGGCTTCAATGCCCCGCTCGGTCACAATGTACCCGAGAAACTTTCCACTCCGAGCGCCAAAGAGACACTTAGCAGGGTTCAGTTTGAGCCCGTACCTACGCAATGTTTGGCAAGTCTCCTCGACATCGGCTACCAGGTCTTCCACTCGGGTGGACTTGATCAGGATGTCATCCACATATACTTCGAAGTTTCGCTCGATCTGAGTCCGGAAGACTTTATTCATCATCCGTTGGTAAGTGGCTCCAGCGTTCTTTAATCCGAACGGTATAACGGTGTAGCAATAAGTGTCGTCTGCCATGATGAAGCTAACTTTTTCTTGATCTCCCGCGACTGCGTCGAGAATGGAGATGAGCTCTCTACCAGTCGTCGAGTCCACCATCTGATCAATCCTGTGTAGCGGGTAGCAGTCCTTGGGGTAGGCCCGATTAAGGTCCCGGAAGTCGATGCAGACTCGCCACTTATTGTCGGGCTTGGGCACCAACACAACGTTGGCTAACCAAGCTGGGAACTGTACCTCCCTAATGTGGCCGGCCTCTAGCAACTTCTCGATCTCGGCCCAGATCACTTTATTCTACTCGGTGCTGAAGTCCCGCTTTCTCTGTTTGACGGGCCGAGTATTGGGATAGACATGGAGGTGGTGCTCCGCCACCTCCAGTCGAACGCCTTTCAGCTCTCTGACTGACCAGGCAAACACGTCTTGGTTTCGAGCCAAGCATTCCAGCAAGGGCTCCCTCAGCTCCTCGGGGCAACCTGATTGCGATCTTGACTCGAGCTTCCTCCCAGTCAGGAAGAAGCTAGACCTCCTCCTTGTCCTCGCGCAGTTCAGCCCACGGCGAGGCTTGGACCATATTACAGTTTGAGAAGGGGCGTGGCGCCTTCTGGCTCTCCAACCGGACATCGTCGACATAACACCTCCGAGCCACTCGCTGGTCACCCTAGACCTCTCCTACCTTATCCCCGACCGAGAACTTAATCTTGAGGTAGAAGGTGGAGGTGACAGCTCGGAATTCGTTGAGGGTCGGTAGGCCCAGGATGGTGTTGTAGGCTGAGGGAGTATCGACCACCAGGAAAGTGGACCATCTGGTCCTCTTCAGCGGCTCCTCACCTGAAGAAATGGCCAGTCGGATCTGGCCAATCGACTGCACCTGGTTCCCCGTAAATCCGAACAATGGGGGCGCCACTAAGTCTAACTAGGACATTTCTATCTGAAGCTGGTCAAATGCCTTCTTGTACAATATGTTGACCGAGCTTCCTGTGTCCACGATGGTGCGGTGGACTTGGTAGTTAGCGATGATGGTAGTGATGAACAGAGCGTCATCATGCGGGACCTCTAGTCCCTGTAGATCTTGGGGCCCGAAATTGATCTGGGGCCCCGCTGCCTGCGCCGAACTGATGCCAACTTGATGAACCTCCAATCGGCGCACCTGTGCCTTCCTGGCTCGGTTGGAGTCTCCTCCGGTGGGTCCGCCCGAGATGACATGTACTCCTCCTCGGACGGCATTTTACTGGTTGGCCTGCTCCTCCTCCATCTCCTCGGCCTCAACCCGGTTCCCCTGGGGAATAGATTGTGGATGACCGGGGGGTTTCCTCGGAGCTCTTCGGCTACAGGGTCGATGGCCCAGCCTCCTTGACCCGAGCTGCGCCTGGGAGATGCTTGTCGCCCCTGTCCTCAAGGAGTCGGAGCCCGCCTCTACCGGCCTGCCGGCATTCCTCGGTGGCATGGTCGTGTCTTTGGTGGAACGTGCAATATGGCCTCCATCGGGTCGGGAGACACCCTTGGTCCACTTTTGCACGTGTCGCCTTTCTCCTCCCACTCGGTCGATGGGTCCGCGTGGGTTGCAGATGGGTCCACCCAGAGACCTAGTGTTCTGGGCAGGGTTGGGAGGCACTGGGTTGGCCGACTCCTTCTTCCGAGCGGCCTGTGCCTCCTCAACGTTAATATACTTGACCACCTTGCCCAATAGGCTGTCAAAGTCCTTTGAGGGCATCCTGATCAGCGAGCGGAAGAAGTCTCCTTCCTGCAGGCCTTGGGATAATGCGCTGACCAAGACCTCGGGCGTGGCTGTGGGCACGTCCAAGGCCACGCCGTTGAATCTCTTGATGTAAGCTCGGAGGGACTCCTTCGGGCCTTGCTTCAAGGAGAACAGGTTGAGGCTCGTCTTGTGATGCCTCCCGTGTTAGGTCGTGACCGGCAAGCTAGAGGGGGTGAATAGCTTTTCTCGATTCGTCTTCCTACGATGTTAGCCTGCGCAAGCGAAAACAATAATAATATGAATAAAACAAACACTAACACCAACCTTTACGTGGTTCGGAGATGACGCTCCTACTCCACGGTTGTCCGTAAGGTGGACGATCCCTTGATCCTTCGGTGGATCACTCCTTGGATGCCCTTCGGCTAGCTCGTGTAGCTCCTTGTGGGTGGAGAAACCTCGCCACAAACCTGGACACACTTCTGAGCTCTTAGACTACTATTTGGCCTTTAACCAAAGCCAAATTCGTCAAGAGTCTTAGCCAAAACAAAGCCCTCTTAAATAGAGCCTAAGGCTGAAAACCTTGCCACCAGTCGACTGCCCCAGGCCAGTCGACTAATCCCACTCAAATTCGACCATTGTAAGCCCAACGTTCGAATTTCAGCCACACCAGTCGACTGCTCTAGGAGCAGTCGATTGGCCACCAGTCGACTGGTCCATTACCAGTCGACTGATGTCTCGGTGAGTTTGAGTTTCCCTGCTGGTAGTCGACTGATCTATTCCCAGTTGACTGCCCAGCTTACAATCTCACTCTCCCTCACCCCGAAGACCCTCCTTCACATATGCCTTCAAGTACACTCCCTCGGCTTGCCCCTTGAAGTCCTCTTCCACCGGCTATCATCCCTCGAATGCGCACGCAAGCCCTCGGCTTGCCTCCATGCCACCCTTCACTTGTGCCCTTTGAAGTCCACATCCTCCGGCTTGCCCTTGGAGTCCTCTTCCCTCGGCTCTCGTCCCTCAGATATGTCCTCCATGTGTAACCCACCAAGTCCTGCAAACTCAATCACACATATCAAATAACAAGAGTAAACCTAACTTAAACCCTTTGCCCAAACATCAAAACACATGGTCGCTCCAGACCATAGATTGACCCAACATCCTGCTGCTAGGAAAATACTGGAGGAAACCCCTCCTGAGCTCCTCAAAGCTCGTGACCGACCCGTCGGGGAGTCGGTCAATCCACCTCTGGGTCGGGCCCGAGAGGGTTGTCAAGAAGGCTCGACACTTCACGCCTTTTGGGAATTGATGAAGTAGAGCAGCGCTCTCGAACTTCATCAAGTGTTCTTCAGGGTCGGTGGTCCCCGCGTACTCGGGGATTGTGAAGAAGCGAAGGTATTGGGGAACTGGATCTTCCAAGATCCAAGAAGATAACGGACTGCGTACTAGGGTGGCTGGGGAAGGGTCAACCGGGGCTTTTCCCTTGTCCAGACGTGATCCATGCATCTGGTTAGATGCGAAAGCCTTGGCTGAGTCGGCTTCATCGCCCTAGTCCCGATAGAAGGTTGCGGGGAAGGGTACAACGCCACCTTCAGGTCGGGAGGGCCTTCCCCGGCCTACTGAAGGCCTGCGCGCCGCCAGCTCATGGAACCGAGGCGCTTGGCTACTGCCTTGCGAGGGCCTCTGAGGGGTCCTCTGGGCTCGGGTCGCCATCAGCATCTCGTACTCCTCAGGGGTGACAGTTGTTAGTGAGAGCCCTAGAGCCAATCATATGATGATTACTTTTTGGACTCATTGTATCATATTCTTGTATATATATTTCTTATATATAAAGGCATTTCTTATGGTTATTGTACTTATGTGTATTGGTGCCAAATAACTTAGTATAATAACGTCCTTGAGTAGAAGGTTCTTATCTATATCAATCGATTAGTTGAATCGATAGTGAGATGATATAGAGAACACCACTCTTAATTATTCCTAGTCAAGTATTAACATTCAAGGACAATGTTAATGCATAGAGACTAGCATGTAGGTCAACATGATGACTTGATCTCACAAGTCATGGATATGAGATATCAAGTTGACACATGGGTATACATTAGAGAATGTATACTGAATGGCCCGCCATGAGAAAGTATCATGGATCGTTATATGAGTGTCATATACTTTCTCATGTGACTATTAGTATGACTATAGTCCTAGACCTGAAGTTACCATAGTTCCCTACATAAGGAGTTACGTACTTTGGCTTCGTCAAACGTCACCCGTAACTGGGTGGACTATAAAGGCGATTACTGGGTTTGTAACAAATTATGCGGAGGGATGTGAGTAACGTAGATGGGATCTATCCCTCCTATATGACGGGAGTGATATCTTCGTTCTTGATAGAGTAAGACCACTAAGTGCATGGTCATGCCCAAATAAGGCAATATTAGATATTGAGCTTATTTGATTATAGTGAGTCTACTTGGAGATCAAGACATATAGATTGATTTGAGGATGACACGGTCTATGCCTCATGAAAGATCAATCTAGATATCGAGGATAGAAGGACGTTGTCACATATTGTGATGGTCACAATTATTAGTCACAATGGTGATGTTGGATCTCGACATTCTTGTAACTTGGGGAGCAATGATGTGTTGCTAGATACCTCTCATTGCTTATGTCCTTAAATAGGTTTAAGGGCATTGCCAACGTTACAAGAACCTATAGGGTCACACACATAGAGCAATAGATGGAGAATAAGTCCATATGATGGACCGAGAGTAATGAAGTCAAAGTTTGACTTTGGCTAAATATGGAAAGTCCATAAAAGGCAAGTTTGACTTGACTCAAATTAGACAACTTGAGTTGGACTCGAGTTTGATCCAAGTGTTGGATGAATCTAATCATGGGAGAGTAATGAAGTCAAAGTTTGACTTTGGCTAAATATGGAAAGTCCATAAGAGGCAAGTTTGACTTGACTCAAGCCACATCACTATGACTTGACCAAGTGATGACTTGGCATCATCATCAAGGCTAAGTAACCTCCCCATTTAAATTTTGAATTCAAATAGGGGGTTACCAAAAGTGGTGGCCGGCCACTTAATGGCCAATAATGGCCATTAAATGGTCGGCCACTAAAACACACAAAAAGGAGTTTTTTGTGGGTGTGTGATTCATTCTTCTCCTTACTTGGTTTTGTTTTGTTTTGGCTCTCCCTCTCCTCTCATCTTGCCGAGACCCCAAGTAGTGTTAGCACACTTTTGGGCTCTCCTCTCCACTCTCTTGCTTGTGTGGATACTTCTAGAGGGTTGCTACTTTGCATCCTTGAGATCCGACACCAACCGAGGAGCGAGCGGGAATTGCGGGGCACGCATCGAAGGTAGTTTTCTCTTCTCTAATAGATCTAGGTTGCAGATCGGTTTTGAAGCATGTAAACGAGCACTCGTAAATTTTTGAAATGGTTTTCTTCGCTCGGATCCTTTCTATTGGGGCTTTCGGGGTTTCCGCGACGCGAAAAAGCGGTCTTCGCGGCCCGAATAGCCTACAACAGTCACCATGACATAGTTGGGGTTCTCCATCTTTCACCTCCGATCAGGCTGAATGTCCCTCCTTCTAGCGCCAAATTTGATCCTGTCGCGAGGCAAGGTAGTCTCCCAAAGATCACGAGCTATCGACGCAGACTCCGGTGTTCACTTCTGACCTTCAAGACAAAGACCATTAGAACCCACCGGGAAAAGTCCCCGGCAAGGCACTCCGATGGTCAAGTCAGTCCCCGGTGGTGGTAGAGCAAAAGGAAAGCAATAGAACATTAAAATTGCATTATCGTGCATACCTGGGGCGTGTGGAGTGGAGAGACTTATATAGCCAGGGCAGTTGACAGTTGCTGCCCAACCTGCCACCTTTTGTCTCGTAGCAAGGACAGGGCAGGGCATGCTTAGAGGTGGCAGGGTAATGTGTCGCATGCCGGAATAAGGAAAAGGGCACTATCAACTTAAAGGCTAGCGTCATCGGGCACCACTCGACCTAATACAAAGGTATGTGGTCGTGGTACGGGGGGTCAGGATACGGAAGGAAGATCATGGTGTCAGCGGGATGCTTGCGATTCATGCTAGAATGATACCATACCAGAGCCGACCCTTACTCCTTCTGCTAGTCCTGTGTCAGGGAGTGGTTGTTCTGGCGCGTCACGACAACACCTCAAGTGCAAATGCCGATTGGGGGCACAGGATGAGGAGGCCGACTGGGGGCCTAGAGTAGCGGTGCCGACTGAGGGCACAGGATGAGGAGGCCGACTGAGGGCCTAGAGTACTGGTGCGATTCGCTGATACATCAAGTAAAGCCTCCTCTGGCTCGGGCTTACCCCAGGAGCGTAGGCCGCCACGCGTTGGCTGGGAGCCTAACCGAGAGGGGCGCGGGGGCAGGCCCGCGATAGTCTGGACGCTCGGTCAGGCCGATTTTGAGGAACATGGGTCGCCACGCGCCCGATCGGGGACACTGAGCCAAGTGGTGTGTGAGTGTATAGCTGCATATGTCTTCAAGAGGTTTTGAGTTTGGAATTCCTCCGACTTGGGAGAACTGAGATTCAGTGGCGCTATGAATCGAGTCTTCTTGAACTCGGGTTTCCTGGCCCAGGCCTTCCTGGACCCAAGGACCTTTTGGGGGTTTCCGACCCCCTTAGTCCCAATGGCTGTCTCTTACCTGTGACTATCCCTTCTCTTTCTCGAGGGAACTAGGTCGAGCGGCCCATATAGGCCTTATACCCCATGGGCTCCCGAAGCCCACAAATCTATCTCCTACTGACGAAGCGTCAGGCTGCCGGGCCAGGCTACATGCAAGTTGGCCCGGGATCAAGGATCAATCTCAGCTCAGTTGATAATTTTTGGATGCAATTAGAATTACGTGAATTGGGGTTTCAGAATGAATAGTGAATCTGGAATTGATGCTATTTTGGATCAAGCATAGATGGTGATCGGGATAAGTAGCCCAAGGTGAACACATGGCGCGAGAGTGCTGCTTGACATGACTGGCAACACTAGAAGCGCCTGAGGTTAGCTCGGAAAGGAAAGTCCCCGAGACCAGCTCGAGAAGAAAAGTGTTCGAGACCAGCTCAAGAAAGAAAGTCCCCGAGACTAACTCAGGAGAGTGGAGCCCAAAGAGCAACCCAGGAAGGAGAAGATAGATTGGAAGATGCTTACAAGTGGCTATGATAATGGCACACTTAATGCTTACGGTGACCGTTTCGAGCGCCTCCTCCTCGGAATAGGAACGCCGACAGGTAGTTATGGTCTGTAACGCATGATAATAATAGACATAATGGGTGTGGTTATCGGTACCAGCATCCCTCAGCAAACAATAGTTGTCAAACAACCATGAACCATTAAACATGGAAAGAAGGGAGGTGGTTACAGGGACGTGGGGGCGCTTGAAGGAAGGACGGTGAGTATATAATGTGCTTCAGCACCTAGGTAAAGGGGGGATTTTTGGGAACCCAAACATATCATTCCCTCTTGCTCCTTAGCTATTTCTGACTTGAGCGTCTGAGAGAGATCCGTCGGAACTCCTTCCGGTGTACCCCTTTAACGCTCGTGTTAATATTGCAATCAAGGCGGGTCTCCTCCTCCATCCAATCTTAAGGTTACACTCTAGTGACCTATCATCCACGTTGTTTATTTCCGGAACAAGTTTGGCGTCGTCTATGGGAATCTTAGACTACTCACCAGAAGGAATATTGTAATGGTAGAACCGGAAGTCCAGCCAATTATCTTGAAACGGGAGGAATTGGACCGCCTAATTGCCAACACCGTTCGAGGGGCGCTAGTGCAACACCAAATTGTGCAAGCTACATCTCAAAATTGAAGATCCATCTCACCTCCAAGGGTGCCCATGAACGCGACCCCAGGACATTGACGAGACTTCATTGGAGAGATAGAGAAAGCACATAGGACCGCCTCCAGCGTTTTGTGACGAGAAGAAGGACAAGGAAAGAGTGAACCTGTAAAGGTTCTCCCGAAGTATGCATCTTCGCCATTTGTTCGGGACATTGTGGTTGATCCCATGCCCAAGAAATTCCGAGGTCCTGTGATTGCTGATTACGACAGAAAAATGGACCCCTAGGATCACATCTGCAAGTTTGAGAATGTGGCCCTACTACATCAATATATTGATGGGGTGAAGTGTCGCGTATTCTTGAACACTTTGTTTGAAGCAGCGCAACGGTGGTTCCAAAGATTACCTCAAGATTCTATAAACTTCTTCTTGGAGTTTAAGACTGTCTTCATGCACCACTTCACCAGTAGCCGACGATATCAGAAGGCGACGCTAAATCTTTTTGCCCTAAAGTAGAAGAGCAAGGAGTAGTTGAAAGACTACATCCAACGATTCAATCGCGTGATGCAGAATGTTCTAAGCGCCACTTCAGAGATTCTTGACAGTGCCTTTATGCAAGACCTCGCTGAAGGAGATTTCTTCTGGTCTCTCGTGAAGAGACCACTGACCAGTTTCGATGAATTATTGGGGTGGTCGGTTAGGCACGTTAATGTTGAGAAAGTGCAACACGCCCGGTGAAAAGATTCAGCAGAAACCTCTATCCAATTCTCGATACGATCTGAGAGGAAAGAACCACTCACTCCTGCTCGAGCAAAGGATTCTCGCTCAAGGAGAAGTCAGTGGGACCAATGAAAGAAGGTGGTGGAATTAGTGGACATTGAAGGACTAACACCGCCTGAGAAGTATTGTGAATTTTATGGTAGTACTACACATTCTACGAAGGAGTGCTACACTCTGAAGAGAACGACATCTAGGGAAGTAAGTGCCAAGCCGCGTAAGAAGTGGAGTAACTCAGGGCATTGGCGAAGATCTCCATGCCGAAGCCGGTCTCCTCAACGATGGCAATCGGAGGAGGAAGTGTTAGACACTGAAAGTTTAAGGGTTAAAATGCATAAAAATCAAAACTTAAGGGTGTAATTAAAATTAAATAAACTTGAAGGGTCTTTTTGTAAAAATCCAAAACTATTAAAATTTGCCCTAAACTTCTCCCGAAATCATTTTTCGCCATTTTCTCCCCCGACGCCGCAGCAGTTCTCCGAGCGAGCGACACTGAACGTCGTCTTCATCTTCTTCTTCTCAGTCTTCTTCTCTTTCTTCTTCATCTTCTTCTTCGTCTTCTTCGGCAAGGACGGACAAGACGTTGAGCGCCCAGCTCCCTGATCGCGCTGCCGACCTCGCACGATTTCACTGCCACGCCACCGCGCCACAAACCCCCTCCCTGCTGACAGCCGGTTGTTGTTTTCCCCATCTTCCGGCACTGCTCCCATCGCCATTTGCTCCTCTGCTCATGGCAAGAAGGAGCCATCACTACCAGAACAACACTGCCACGACTAAGGGTTTAGCAACCCTTGAGTTTCTAATGCTGGTGCACTCAAGGTAAGAGTTGGCTTTTTCGTTTGATCTTGGGAGTTGCTGTGAAATTTCACCGTGTGCATCCCTGTTCATTGTGTAATAGATTAGGTTCGGTTGGTGCTTGTGAAGAGCTTGGACAGGATCCTTTGGAAAGGTTTCGCCGTGAGCAACCAAGGTAAGGGGTATATGCTTAGCATAAATTTTGGAGTAAAGTTTGTTGTGTAAATTGTTCTTGAGTTGGTGTATTCTTAGGTTTTCTATGATTTGGAAGTTGTCGTGGGTTTCATTCTGTTGGTTGGATTATTATTTGTGGTTGCTTGGGAATTTATTTGTAAGGGCTGCTGTGAGTTTCTTTTGGAGCTATGGATGTTGTGTTGGGGGTTTGTGATGCTATGTCATAAGATCTGTATTGGGTGTGGTTCCTTTTGGAAAGTTGGTTTAAGTTGACTAATCTTAGTGTTTTCTTCCCTACCATGAGCTCCTTTTGTGTATATTCTGTTGTAATCCTTTCCCCTTCACTGTCGTGTGTGATGGGGTTGGGTTTGAGTTGGTGAAACTCAATTGCTATGAGTTTTGGAGGAGTTGCTATTAATGAGTTGTTGATTTGTTACCAAATGGTTTCCCATTTCGGGATGATGGATTAAACATGGTGAACTAATTGGATTGAGCCTAGAATTGGTGGTGTGATCTTTTTGGGTTGGTCTCAGGCTAAACTAGAGATAAGCTAATTTGGTTGGCTAGGGGTAATCATTTAAATTTTTAGACTAAGATAATGTTTATAATAATTGAAGAATTCCTTAATCTAGTTTAGTATTAAATTTGCTACTTTATTAATTGTGATTATAACTAAACCTTATCCTTGACATAGGACTTTGATTGGTCCGTTCATTTGATTGTGGGTGGTTCTTTCCGATACATATACTACTTCAAGAGACGGACATTTTTCCTTTGTATTCTTGTAGATCATTGATCTTAAATGCATGACTGTTTAATTTATGAGTAGGACTGCTTGATCTTGTTCATTGTTTTGTTGATACCTTCGTTGATACTTTCTTTTCTGATCTTCAAGTTAATCATATTTTATATTTGTACAGTCTCATTGTTGATTTTCTATTCTGTAAAGTACTGCTTGTACGCGAGTATTTAGAAACTATCATTAAACACAACTAGGGTTGGTTGACATTAGAAATACCCTATCTGATAGTTTAGTTGCATATTTGATGATTTTGGTTTTTAATTATTGTATGGTTGCATCGTTGATATTTGATTGATTGTGCATTTAGTATCATGCACTATATCTGCACAGTTGCATGCTGATGAATATTGGCTTCCATATGGTTAAGTCGTCGTCAGTCATTTAGTTGTTTTGCCCACTCAACCAGTCTTTGTGGTAGTTGTTGGTGCCCCGGTTGGTTTTGATGTGATCAACCAAGTTAGGTTAGGTCATGTTGGTTTACTGATCCCTCTGCTAAGTGTGCAGGAGCTTAGGTACGGAGGAAGTCGAGCGTAAGACGTGGCGGACGAGAAGGATTGCGCGGGAAAACGAGCCGACGGGCTCGGTGCAATCCGAGGGACGCGGAAGCTGCGGAAGAGTACACCGGTGGAGCGAGAAGGACGTGCGCGGTGTCCGAGGGACGAGAAGCCGGGAGGAAGGACGCTCGAGGGGCGAAAGGCCAGAGTCGGGTTCGGGTGAACTCCGGTTGGCCGGAAATCACCCAATCGACGGTTTGACAAAAAGTCAACTAAGTTGACTTTTATCAAGTCAACATTTGACTATAATTAAAATAATAAAGTTTTAATTATATTAAAACTTTATTTAAAGTTTCAATTTAAACTTTCTTTTATTTCCTTTACGTAAACTTTAATCTATCTTTTATTTCTTTTACGTAAACTTTAATCTAATTAAAGTTTATCTTAACTTCAGTTTTTACGTGGATGCATGCTCAGTCAAAAAAAAAAGGATGGCTTTTCGGCAACGGCAATTAAGTTTTTACGTGGATGCATGCTCAGTCAAAAAAGGATGGCTTTTCGGCAACTGCAATAGGATGGCTTTTCGGCAACAGCGATTAAAGCCTCAATCGGCAACTGCAATTAAGGTTAAAGCCTCATCTTCATGCAAGATGCTCGGTCAAAGGTTATTTACGATCAAGATGAAATTCAATCTTGTATCAACGATTGAGATCGTATCACTCAACCTATAAATAGGCTTAGAGATTCAGAGTCAATTAATTCATTGAGTTGTAAACTCTCTTTCTCTCTAAGCTTTCTCTGTGCTACAACTGTAAAGGCTTCTCCGCCTTAAGGAGTTTCTGTTTGAGCATCAACTGCCTTGGAAGCAACGACTCTGTTGCAACCAAGTTTATTATTTTAAAGACGAGTGTTAGTGCTTATTTTTAATAAACTGTCTATTCACCCCCCTCTAGCCGGTCGACCCGACCCTACAAGTGGTATCAGAGCGGGTTCGCTTTTGAAGGACTAATCGCCTGAGAAAGCAACAAGACGATGGCCGGCGCGCACATTCATCCACCTAAATTCGAAGGGGATTTCACCGTCTGGAAGAAAAAAATGGAGGTATTTTTTCGTACAGATTTTGATATTCTTTTATCAATAAAATATGGTTTTGCAGTTCCTAAAGATGCGAACGGGGATGAAAAAGAAGAAAGCTTGTGGAATAAGAAGGAGCAGTCGGAATCTGTTGCCAATGGTAAGGCCGAGTTCCACCTCCTAACAGTCTTGCCTACTCAAGAGGTAAATCAGATCGGCAACTACCACTTCGCAAAAGAATTATGGGAGAAGTTCCTAGAACTTCATGAGGGTACCTTTGAAGCCAAATCAACAAGAAAGGATCTCCTCCAGAACCAGCTGATAAACCTGCAAATGAAGGAAGGAGAAACGGTGGCTGAACTTCATGCCAAAATAAAGGAGCTAATCTCCGGACTCACCCAACTCGGCGAATCGGTAAGTAATCGCGACTCCATTCGATACGCCCTCAACGCCTTCCCAAGGACCCAGGAGTGAAGCTCAATCGTCAACGCTTATTACATCTCCAAAGATTTAGAGGTAAGTACATTAGATGAAATGTTTTCCATTTTCGAATTACACGAATCTCGGTGGGCAGGATCTAGAAAGACGAAGAATCTGGCCCTAAACACAAGGAGAACGGAGAAGGAGTCAGAATCCTCGACGGACGACGAGACAACGCAAATAGTAAGTTCGTTTAAAAGTTTTTTTAAAGCTAATAACTTTTCGAGAATGCAGAAGAAAAGGCGGTCTCCGAAGAAACGAACTGTCCGATGCTACAACTGCAACGAGGAGGGACACCTAAAAGATCAGTGTCCAAAAATCAAAAACCAGCCAAAGAAAAAGAAGGCATTGAAGGCCACCTGGGACGAGACCTCGTCGGACGAATCAGAAGTTCAAGAGTACGCGGGACTTGCGCTAATGGCAAGCCATCAAGAGGGGAGCAGTGTTGAAGGGGGAGCGACATCAGAAAGCGACAACGAAGAAGGAACCTCGCTTTTCGAAAGCGATCCGGTAAGTGAGGTTTGTTTTCTTCCTCATGATCAATTGTATGCTGGTGTTAAAGTCTTGCTCAAATCTAATTGCAGATTAGAAAAAGAAAATTCTAAATTAAAAAATGAAAATATTGATCTGAAAAATTTAGTTGAGAAATTAGAATGTGATATTGTCTGTTTGCGACACAAGAAAAATAGTTATCCTGAAAAGTTGAATTGGTATTTTAAAAACCATAAAGGCCAATTTAAAAAGGTGCCAAAGAATTACATTCCATCCAAATTTTTAGTTAATCCTGTCGATAGAAATCTATTTTGGATACCAAAATCAATTTTGAATTAGTTTTCTACTACTGCATAATTTTTCTTGCAAAATTAGAAATAGATTAACACATTTTATGATTAAGTTTCTTTTGAAAATTTTTTTTCCTAGACTTTCTTACAAAATTCAATTTCTATTTTTACTTGATACAAGAGTATCTTATTTGTTTACTGTGAAATTTTGGAAATTTTTTTATTTTTCATTTGAAAAGTAAACTTTTAACTTTAAAAATAGAAAATTAATTTATTCTGCAAGAATCGATTTTTTTGAGATCTACACATAGTAAATTAAACTTGAGATCTAATCATATTTTTTTTTCCTTTCCCTATTTTTTGTGCCCCATTTTTGCTGTGATCAAAGGGGGAGAGTAGCTTAAGTTTAGGGGGAGGTTGTGGTTATTGATTTCAATATTTTTTCCCATGCTTAACTGCTTAATTTAGTTTTACTAAATTACTTATTTTTTGGTTTAACCCTAATTGAACTTTGATTGATGCACATCAAAAAGGGGGAGATTGTTGGTGCCCCGGTTGGTTTTGATGTGATCAACCAAGTTAGGTTAGGTCCTGTTGGTTTACTGATCCCTCTGCTAAGTGTGCAGGAGCTTAGGTACGGAGGAAGTCGAGCGTAAGACGTGGCGGACGAGAAGGATTGCGCGGGAAAACGAGCCGACGGGCTCAGTGCAATCCGAGGGACGCGGAAGCTGCGGAAGAGTACACCGGTGGAGCGAGAAGGACGTGCGCGGTGTCCGAGGGACAAAAAGCCGGGAGGAAGGACGCTCGAGAGGCGAAAGGCCAGAGTCGGGTTCGGGTGAACCTAACTCCGGTTGGCCGGAAATCACCCAATCGACGGTTTGACAAAAAGTCAACTAAGTTGACTTTTATCAAGTCAACATTTGACTATAATTAAAATAATAAAGTTTTAATTATATTAAAACTTTATTTAAAGTTTCAATTTAAACTTTCTTTTATTTCCTTTACGTAAACTTTAATCTATCTTTTATTTCTTTTACGTAAACTTTAATCTAATTAAAGTTTATCTTAACTTCAGTTTTTACGTGGATGCATGCTCAGTTAAAAAAAAAAAGGATGACTTTTTGGCAACGGCAATTAAGTTTTTACGTGGATGCATGCTCAGTCAAAAAAGGATGGCTTTTTGGCAACTGCAATAGGATGGCTTTTCGGCAACAGTGATTAAAGCCTCAATCGGCAACGGCAATTAAGGTTAAAGCCTCATCTTCATGCAAGATGCTCGGTCAAAGGTTATTTACGATCAAGATGAAATTCAATCTTGTATCAACGATTAAGATCGTATCACTCAACCTATAAATAGGCTTAGAGATTCAGAGTCAATTAATTCATTGAGTTGTAAACTCTCTTTCTCTCTAAGCTTTCTCTGTGCTACAACTGTAAAGGCTTCTCCGCCTTAAGGAGTTTCTGTTTGAGCATCAACTGCCTTGGAAGCAACGACTCTGTTGCAACCAAGTTTATTTTTTTAAAGACGAGTGTTAGTGCTTATTTTTAATAAACCGTCTATTCACCCCCTCTAGCCGGTCGACCCGACCCTACAGTAGTTGCTAGAGTGTGAGCAACTGTCCTGTTATGCCACACTCGACCACTCATGTACAGTAGATGTTGGGGTTGTAGGTAAGCAATTGACACCCTCACCATTATTTTCGAGGGATACCAGAGCTGTTGTTGGCTCTCCCTTTTTCCCGGGGTTTTTGGAGTAGTTGGCTCCCCAGCATCTTGTCTACTCAACCACATATACTAGTGGTATTCGTTGGAGTGCGTACAGTTTGTCACAACCCTACCCACTCAACCACACAAATGTGATGTGATGGCGGCTTGACTGGTGTCAAGGGTGACATATGTCATTGCATCATATGCCTTTATTGTATTATGTATTTTTTGTGTTTACTGCATTTATATGAGCTATAATTGCTGCATTTGGTTGACATGCATGTATGTTTTGATATTATGTATCACTCTATTTCATAAATGTCTAGTTATTCTTCTGTTTCCTAGAGACCGTACACTATTATTTCTTTTGCTTGTTGTACTTTTTGTTATGTCATGCATTTATCTACTCTTATACCCGCAGAGTTAACCCGGACTCATCACCTCCACCATCTACTTTTATTTCAGATAGCAAATAGATGCATTACCTGGAGTCATGAGAGAATCCAGTTGTCAGTCCACAGTGTTGAGTTTGTTTCAGTGTCTAGTTTATTTCCTCATTTATTTCCTAGACTGGTATTTATTTTATTTATCTGTTATTGTCTTAGCAGATTTTTGTTTATACCGTATTGGGTTGGTATGTTAATTTTTGGATTTATATTTATCTACTCTTATACCGTGAATTCTAGAATGCTGGGCTTCTTGATCGTCCGCTGTGAGCACTTCCTAATTTATCCTGGTGGCCGGTGAAAAACTTCCGTGGGATCAAATCGGTTGCCAGAGGTTCGACGTTACCAACCTCATTAATCATTTTCTTTCTAGTTGGGAACAATTGGTCCCCACGGGATAAATTAATGGTTAGTATGTGGGTGTTACCACCTTGAAGTCTGGGCATCAAAATCTGGCAAAATCTGTATGCCCGGCCTCCCCATGCATTAGCTACAATATTCAGGCTAGTAGCCTCCATGATTTACCTCATCTATGTTTACCCTAGGATGGATTAGCAAAGGTATTGGGGTGAACAAATCGTCTTTTGCCACCTCTAGTTGGGAACAATTGACTGTTATTATTCCTTTATTAGTAGAAGATTGTAATAGTAACATTATCAGTATCCATTGCATTTTTTTAGCTATTTGTTTTTCTTTGAGTTTTGATATGCTCAAGGAAAAAATTCAAGAAAAATTTCAATGAATGACGTGATAGTCAACATGCACACGTTCGATTGTTGCCCGGACATCATCGGCGACCTTCGACCGTCGTTCCAAATCAAAGTATACTCTGTAGGATATAGTGAACCGGTCGAGGATCATTGTAATTACAATGTCACGTCATTCTTTGAAATTGTTTTTTTGAATATTTTTCTGAAGTATAGTATTTTTCTATTTCTTTTTCGTTTTTATCGAGGATGTTCTCATTTAGTTGTTCCAGTCCACCACAATGCGCTCCTTTTGGCCTATGCTATTATTCTAATGGTTCTTCGACCCTAGTGTGTTTCCTTTTGCAGTCATTCTGGTTTTATGCCGTTGTTTTAACTTTTTATGAGCTCTCTAGTCACCCCTGAAAGTCTCTTCAACGTTGCATGCTCCTTCCTAATCCCTCTCATTACAATTTACAAACCCCTTGTTAGATGCAATTTCTTTAGTTCAATATATACATTCTGAATTTTTTTTTTATCCGTCTTTCTTGTGCAGTCAGGCACAAGGTATCTTAAAAGGAAACCTCCTGCTGATCAGACATTCAAGAATGACCTTTCAAGATCCAATCTGCTGGATGCGCTTCGCCATTCCCAGACCGAGCTAGGAAAGCTGAAATGGAGGCCCAGAAAATTGATGATGAAAAGGAACATATAATCAAGCTTTTGTTCATACAAGCGTCCCTCCTTTTCGCATACAGACAGTGGCTACATATGTTGCAGTGGGAGAAACGCTTTCTCTCCAGCATCAACTCAAGGACCATCTGATTTCCACAAGTATTTCAATGATTTTTTACCCAAGCCGGTAGATAATTTTTAAAAATACTAAATCAGGTAGTTTGAAAATAATCAAATCATGTACTCACTCTCTGTTTTTTTTTTAATTAGTCGATTCAATGTGATTTCAATGATTCGTTGCTGGCAGAAGAGGCTGAGTAATCCTTTTGCAGAAGTTCGTAAAGGTAAAATTCCTCTATGTTTTAATTTTCTGTCTCACTGCATTTTGTCTCCTCTATTCTTGTTCCTTTGGGGATAAGAGAGTGCTACCTCTTTGATAATTGTATCTATTGGGGTTGATTGAGATATTGGGAAATTTGAATTTGCAAGATCTAGTAATGTATTCCTTATTTTTATGTATTCCTGATTTTTTTTTGTTCGTTGCAATGGATGATTTGAAAGAATACAATAAAACAATGGTTGGTAATAATGCCAAAAAATGTTTTCACATCAAATAGATATCACAATATTTCTAAACAATTTTCTCACAGTATAAAGGAAGATAAATAAAAAAAATATTTTGCCTTTCTTTCTTTTTATTCTCTAAATTTTCCATGAAAATTATTTTTTATATTTATACTAATATTAATTATATATATATATATATATATTTTTTAAATTGTGAATATTATTCTCGATAAGAAAACAAAATTATAGAAATCATAGTATTTAATTCATTTTATGAAAAAAATTTAACAGGTCAAAATGTAAAATAAAAATACGAAATGAATTAACATGTTACTCCACGCAAGAATCATCATTCACTAGGCCATGATGCCACATACATCTCAATTACATTGCGTCCCTTATAACTTTAACATTAAGCTCTGGAGCAATAGTTTAATTCTTCAATGAATAATCAAAAAATTATATAATTCAAATCTTAAATGTAAGATAGTATAAGAGATTTTTTTTCAATGAAAAACATACTTACGAATGCTCATAATCCGTATGAGCTTTAATGAACATTTTTTAATTTATTGTAATGACGGATGAAAAATTTATATAATATCTAATCGATTATTCTAGTTGGTTAAAAAAATTAAATATATGTGTCAGCTAAAAAATAAATTTTTAGCTAAGGCAGCAGTCTCCCCCATCCATGATCCATTCTCCACACTTGTTTTTTCTACAATATCCAACGTATAGATTGAATATCCTACTACAATCTGTAGTCGCAGAAAAGAGAGACAATGATATATGAATTAAAGTAGGTATTGAAAAAGATCATGGAGGTAAGCATATGATTGATGGGCAAACATAAGAGATGATGCACAACACAGTAAAATATTTCTAAATACTCTATTTAAAATTTTCAAAATTTCTTTTTTAATTTTTTTTAAACTTTATTTGAAGTATATTATCATTTCGTACAAAATAAATTATATAGAAATAATGATTTTTTGCCCAACAAGATGAATATATATTTTTTTCAATCGCATTCGATATTTTTGAAATATTCAAATAACATAATTTCTCTTTGGCTTTCACTATTTATCTAACAAAAATTGTAAGGAATCTTTCATTCTCTTATTTTTCTTCTTTGTATTTTGTATATATGAATGTAATAAAAAAAATCTCTTTCCTCTTTAGGTAATCAACCATAATGGAGTTGATTTTTGAAAATTAACAATACAATTGAGCTGATTTTCAAAATCCAACTCCATAGTGGTACTGATTTTAAAAAATCAGTTCCATAATGTTGTTAATTTTCAAAATCAACAACACAATATAATTGATTTAAATTTTGAGAGATTATAACTTTTAATTGAGATTAAATTACGAGACGCATAATATATCAAATCGAAAATCTGTTAATTAGCATCGATTTGATATATTATGAGTCTCATGATTTATACCAATTTAAAAGTTATGATCACTCAAAATTTAAGTCAACAATAATGTTATTGTTGATTTTTAAATTTTTTTTATAAGGGGTATTCAGGCTTGCGCCCGACTAATCCACTTGGCTGACCGGTCCTGCCCCACAGCCTTCAACGAGAGTCCCCACCAGTCAACGAGGGTAAATCGCGGGACGGAGACACGTGGCGACTTCACCACTGATGATATCGGTACCCGATGGCCCGACCACGCAGCAGCCTATGACGATTTCTTCTGTCAGCATACTGCGCGCTCTGCCAGGGATAGAGCTGTCAAACGGGCCAACCCGTGACGGGGCGGGTCGGCCCATGGCGGGCCGGCCATTTGGCGGGGCGGGGGCGGGTCGACCCGTCATCTAGGCGGGTTGGAAAATCCCCAACCCAACCCAATCCAAGGCGGGCCGTGGGTTAGGCGGGCCAACCAGCTGGTCCATCAAAATATTTTTAACAAATGAAAAAAATTTAAAAAAATCATATATTTAGATTTCATCAATCAAATATGTTAAGAAATATATTTTTTAAATATAAATGGATACAAACGAGTACTCATGTGATGAAAAATATTATTTTTTATTTTAAAATAATAATAAAGAAAGATAATAAATTGTCATAAAACTTAACTAACATGTGATTCTCAACCCGCGGGCCAACCCAAGCCCGTCGCGGGTCGACCCGTGCGGGTCGCGGGCCTAGGCGGGTTGGCCCGCGGCGGGCTTGGGTTGCTTAAATTCTAACCCAACCCGCTTAAATTGATTGGCGGAGCGGGCCAACCCGACGGGCCCAACCCAAATTGACAGCTCTAGCCAGGGAGAAATCGAACCCGGAAAGTGAGGGATCATCCAAGTGAGCCATTACCAATCGCGTCATGCCCGCAGGGGTTGATTTTTAAAAATTAGCACTATTGTGTTGTTGATTTTCAAAATCAACAACATAATGATGTTGATTTTCAAAATTCAGCAACATCATGTTGCCAATCAGCTCTATTGTATGTTGATTTCGAAAATCAACAATACAATAGTGTGATTTTCAAAAATCAATAACGTTATTGTTAATTTAAATTTTGAGAGACCATAACTTTTAAATGAGAATAAACTATGTGACACAAGATATATAAAATCGAAGCTCATTCAAAAATTTTAATTTGATATATTATGTGTCTCATAATTTAATCCCAACCAAACATTATGATCTTTTAAAATTTAAATCAACAATAATATTTTTGTTGATTTTTGAAATCAGTAATACAATAAAGTTGATTTTCGAAAATCAACTCCATTATGTTTTTGATTTCGAAAATCAACGACACAATGGTATTGATTTTCAAAAATCAACTCCATTGTGTTGCTGATTACTTAAAGAGGAAAGAGAAAAAAAATCAAAAATTTCTAAATGAGTTTCAATTTAATATATTATATGTCCCATAATTTATTCTCAATTAAACGTTATAGTTTCTTAAAGTTTAAGTTAATAATAATATTGTTGCTTATTTCAAAAATCAACAAGTTTAAGTTAACAATAATATTGTTGCTTATTTCAAAAATCAACAACAAAGATTTTAAAATCATCAATAACATCATTGTTAATTTAAATTTTGAGAATCATAACTTTTAAATAGGAATAAATCAAGGAGCACAATATATGAAATTTAAACTTATTCAAAGATATTTGATATATTATTGTCTTGTAATTGACTAAGTTATAGTCTCTTAAAATTTAAATCAGCTCTACTGTGTTGCTGATTTCGAAAATCAAAAAAAAAATCAAGAAAAAAAATAACAATACTGTAGACCTGATTTTTGGAAATCAACTTCATAAAAGAGGAAAAAAATTTATTACATGCATATATACGAACTAAAAAGAAGAAAAATAAAAGGAAAGAGATTCCATACAATGTGTGACATGAATGATGAATACTGAACGAAAAGAAAAATTACGTTGTTTGAACATTTCTAAAAAAATAATATGAGTAATGGAAGAAAACACATATTTACACACGTTATTTGATAAAATACTGTAAAAATGAACTACATAGTAAAATGTGTAGTTGTGATATATGGAAATAAATTATAATATAAATTTAATAATAAATTTAGAAAAGAATTTATATACAAATTTATAAATAAACTTATAAACAAATAAAATTTTACAAATTTAAAATAAATAAAAAACAAAATCTAAATTTATAATTAATATCATTTACTTAAATTAAAATAAATTATAAACAACCTTATAATCCATGTTTAAAATTTTCCATCTCAATAATAAATTTTTGAGATGAAAATTTTCATTTTAAACTTTTCTAAAACTCTATTTTCTTTTTAAAAAAAAGCCTACATGCAAGTCAACAAATCATAATTTTTATCCTTTTCTCGTGTAATATTTTTAATCTACCCCTGAAAGGGACATAATTTAAATTTGAGATCATTGTCCATTTAGTAAATTTATCTAGCTTTTTCGATGGTGACAATTTCCCGGGCATATGCTCTCGCGATAAAATTTATGGTTCTCTCTTGCAAATCTCGTTGTTAAAAACCAATTTGGGAATTCGAGTTGAAT
Organism: Boesenbergia rotunda; assembly: GCA_024364735.1. Classification (NCBI taxonomy): domain Eukaryota; kingdom Viridiplantae; phylum Streptophyta; class Magnoliopsida; order Zingiberales; family Zingiberaceae; genus Boesenbergia; species Boesenbergia rotunda. Next base: position 291,218 of record JAGFNQ010005673.1, read on the forward strand.
TCCACAAGAAAACTGTCTCCTTGCTTGTCTTAGGGGCAGATGCATTGCATCGAAGAATGAAACTTGATCTCCAGAATGGCGGCGTATTAGATGGAATTCTCTACCTAGTAACGATAAGGATCTTTCACAGACAACACGGAATTTTACTCGACAGCAAACGAAACAAATATCCTTGACAAAGTGGAACAAAGGCACAGCTGAGTAAAAAAACATAAGCATAAAACATAGATTATACTCAATAAAACATCATACAGCAAGGTATACAGAGCAAACAGATCCAATTAATAAGCATATAAGCTTATTGACATTTCAACATTCAGAAGAACAAGAACACAACCATCTATGTAAAACAAACCTTCTTGAACTTGAAAACATAAGATATCATGCTGAAAATATACACCTACATCTTCCATGCCAATATCAAAGCATGATAACACCCAATACTGATGGAAATCTTGACAGAAAGCTAATCTATGATGGAACTTAAGTTGTTATAGTGGTAATAGTAGTAGCAGTAAACATAGTAGGGGTGGTAGAAACAGCAATACTGCAATAGTAATAGGAACAGTAGTGATAGTAGTACTAGCAGAAGTAAAGAGTTATGACGGTGGTAGTAGTAGTAACACTAGTACTCGTACTTGTAGTAGTAGAAGGAAAGAGTTGTGATGGCGGTGGTGGTGGTAGAAGGAAAGAGTTGTGATGGTGGTGGTAGAAGGAAAGAGTTGTGATGGTGGTAGTAGTAGTTGTAGGCCTAAGATTCTCCAAATCACTTCTTCCTTTTGAAAAAATAGAGGAAGATAAGTAACCAGAGAAGTCTACGGAAGAAAACTACGTGAAAGTGAATCTAGTCAAGAGCCACCAGACTACTATCTTCTTCTTTTTTTTTCCTTAACGATCGGGGCTTATGACCTAAATCACCATTTCCACACACTTTCATCATTAAAACGGACCTTTCGCGACTAAGATTGCATCTTACCGACCACTGTTTGGAATACAGGCCGATTAGTATACACCAACGCTCTCCTTAAGGATCCTTGAAGCCAGTTCGTTGCCACCGAGACGCCATCAGTCCTTTTTAGGGAAAAAGAAGGAAAAGGGAGAGAACTAGGTGCGGGGGATGCAGTGAAGTACGCCGGCCCGGCGTACGGAGACGCCGGAGCGACGAAGGAAACCTTTTTTCGATGGAACTGTGCTAACCGATCCGTAGAACAAAGGGTAGAACCATCAACCTCCGGCCTCAGATCCACGGTAGGAAACACGCCCAGCTTCAGCTCCTCTCCTCGCTTCAAGATCCGCACTTCCTGCATCACAAGAGGCTTCCGCGGGCGTGGGGTGGCTTCTAGGCCCAGCCCATCAGTGCGCCTAGGCGTCGATCTTCGCGGATCGAGAGGGGCGTTCGCTGATCTACCTGATTTCGGAGCCTGAGAAGACGGAGAGCGAACAGAGGGCCCAGATCCACAACGACAAGATTTTGGAGGAAGAACTGGGTAGAAAGATGGAGGAGAGGAAGAAGGAGAAGGCCGTGGCGATTTCTTGCGGCGGTGTTTCACGGGAAGCGGAGAGGATGATTCGAAGGCATCGAGATGGTGGCGATTTCTCAGGCAATCCTGAGATCGGAGCACCGCCGTGGTCATTAGGGCAAAATCTGATTGGGGAAAGAGGAGAAGAACGATGTCGAAAGACAAAATGCCCTTGAAGCCTGTCTTATAGAGGCCAACACGTCCGATATTGGAAATGTCCGCACTGTTATTTCTGTGCGTCAACCGCCTTGGCCAGATAAGATCACATCGTGTGCGTCCATCGGCCACGAATCCACTCGATCGCTGCTCGCACGATGATAAATATGAGGACGTCTCTTTAATTAGTTACGTATCGGACGCGTCAGAAAATTACTCACGAAAGCAATCACCGAAGAGACTGCATCAAATAGTCATTATATTTGGTATATATTCACCATACGGATCCTCCATCCTGGATTTTCTCTGTTCTCGTATTTTAAATCGTCGGCTATAATTAACGATAATATCGTCCAACATATCTGACGAAAAATAATAAATCGATAGAGATCGTTATAATTATAATTTCACTAAATTTAATGGTATATCCGATAATATCATAATTATGATAATCTCTCATGAATTTATTATATCCCAAGATATAATTTAATTGAGGATGGATCATTATCATATTTGATTGACGATCGGATACTCGTCCATGAATGTGAAACACGGGACAGAGAAAATCCGAACATAGGATTCGTTCTCTGTATTTACCACGAGACCAACTTCCGCTACGTGTTCGTATGGAACAAATCGGATCGTGCGTCACCAATCGAAGGGCTGGAAATGATAATGGTGTTTCAGGAATAATCAGTTGGAAGATGGGCAAATCTGACTAGTGGTGGTCCCAGTAGTCCCGTTTGACATCCGGAGGGGATGGAACGCGTTAGGAATCTGGTTCGTAGGTCACGATCTCGTGGGATTGTAACGACAGCTGTCAAGTCGGTGGCGGACAATTACCGCCTGTGTTGTGGCATTTCTTGCTTATTAATATCTTTACCGTGGGCTTCCAACCTTTCTCCGGCCTGATGGGTTTTCCAGCTTAAAGGGCCCTTACAAGTCCATGGGTTCCGCCACACGTCCCTTCCCGCCAACGACCTCTACCTTCCCGCCAAAATACCATTCATTGATGATATCTAAACCTTCCCCGCAGCCTCAGTGCTTCCTCGTTCGGTCGTTGCTCTGCGAGAGAGAAAGGAGAGATGTCGGGGTGGGATGAAGGGGCGGTGTTCTACAGCGACCAGGCGCAGTTCCCTCGTGGTGCCGGAGAACCCGATCAGGGCTCCATCACACGTCACACTGCCCTCCGCAAGTTTAAGGAGTTCCTCCGTGGTTTTCATGGCGAAAAAGGCGACTTCCCCTACCGGTAACCTCTAAAAAACTAATCTTTCACTCGCAATCTTCCATTCTCCTCTCTTTGAAGTCTTACTCTGCTTTGGAACTCGCAGGGAGAGCCTCGTCCACAATCCCGACCATCTTACAGTGGCTATGGAGGACCTTGATGCCTTCGACGCTGTTCTCTCAGACAAGATCCGCAAGCTCCCGGCCGATTATCTTCCCCTGGTGCGCCATTTCTACGCTAATTGTTACTTATTTTTAATTGGTAACTTTGGGGTTCTGGATTCCTGTTGCTTGATCTTCGCATGTTGAGAAAGGAACCTTTTTCTCTTTGCCTAGTTTGAAGCCAGTGCCGCTGAGGTACTTGCTAGTCTGAGATTAAAGGTCGCCACAGAGGGGGGCGAAATGGAGGAACCAGTCATGGGAGAAGTGCAGATCTTTCTCTCTTCCAAGGAGAGTTCCACGTCTATGAGATCAATTGGGGTTTGCATTTTGGCTTATATTCCTAAAAGAATTGTTTTCTTGTTCTTTTACTTAAAAAATTTCCCCTCTTAATCATTTGCTGAATGCTGGCTGCAGTCTGAGTCAATGTCAAGGCTTGTTAAGCTAGCTGGGATTACGATTGCTGCTTCTAGAGTAAAAGCCAAGGCTACGTACGTGACGTTGATGTGTAAGAATTGCAAAACCCTAAAGATGGTGCCTTGTCGTCCGGGGCTTGGTGGGGCGATTGTTCCCCGTTCCTGTGATCATGTACCTCAGGTAGCGAGATTGTCTTTTTCATCATAATTTATGACCCAGTTAAATTGGACTTGGTTGCATTAGGGTCTTTTACTCTTTTACATAGGCTGGCGAAGAACCTTGTCCTTTGGACCCTTGGATAGTCGCACCGGACAAGAGCAAATATGTTGATCTCCAGACCCTTAAACTGCAGGAGAATCCCGAGGTTGGTAATTCTCTTGTTTTTTGCAAGTTAAAACAATGTCGGATTTTTTTTTAATTATTTGCTTTTGGGTTGGCTTTCAGGATGTCCCTACTGGGGAACTTCCAAGAAACATGCTCCTCTCGGTGGATAGGCATCTTGTTCAAACTATTGCGCCTGGCACAAGGTTGACGGTCATAGGCATTTATAGTGTCTTCCAAGCATCTGCAGTGTAAGAGTGAAGTGAACCAACTGAAATTTTTATCTGTCGTTATGCTTTGTTGGTTAAGTAAATTACTATTTGGCTTCTCCAGTCAGAAGGGTGGTGTCGGAGTTAAACAACCTTATATTAGAGTGGTTGGACTGGAACAAACCAGTGGAGCAAATTCTAACGGTCCATCGAACTTCACTTTAGATGAGGCAAGTGCCTTTGGTAAAAAAATTTGAATACACATGTGATGATTAAAAATTAATTTTTCCATCGACCAGGAGCTAGAATTTAAAGAATTTGCGCAGAGGCCTGATGCATATGCCAAGTTATGTTCATTGATTGCTCCATCAATATATGGCCATGTCGATGTCAAGAAAGCTCTGGCTTGTTTGCTATTTGGCGGTTCAAGGAAGGTATGGTGATTGGTCTCAACAGTTTGATTATAATAATTAATGAAGATTTCCAACCATACATGCATACATATATGCGTATAAATATGTAATATTTGTTTTTCCAAACTACACAGAGGCTCCCAGATGGTGTTCGATTAAGAGGAGATGTCCATGTACTGTTACTGGGTGATCCTTCAACTGCAAAATCACAGGTTGTGTTCTTGTTCTAGAGATTCAATCAATTCTATACCCTTTTGTTTTTTGTAATATGTTGATTAGTGCTAGTTCTAGTGCACAGTATGCTCTAGATTTTAATAGAAGATGTTTGTGGCTTTCTTAGCCTGAGAGAAGTTGATGATTGCTTCTGGAGGTACCACGATTTAAGGTTGTGAATGTATTATATGAACATTGAGATAAATTCTGAATTGAGAAAGAGAACTTCGTTTTGATAAATCCTTAATCTGAGAAAGCCGTGCTTCTGCTTTTTGGAAAATGTCTTGTTATTTTTCTATTGTGCTTTTCTGCATATCTGTCTATTTCTCATCTTTTTGTTATTTTGTGCATTCTTCAACATATCAGTTCGTTCATCTTCTTCTGTTATTTGTTTTCACTACACAATCTCATCAATCTATCATATTCTGTTTTGTGAACCTTATTTGTTATCGCTGGCTCTCAAATGATAGTATACTAAGCAGGTAAAGAGGCTGTTGTTCTTACTAGTCAAATAGGAAATTGACAATGTTTATCTTTCTTTTTTGTTGAATTACTATTTATTGGCCCACCAATTGTTAACTAGAGTTTTTTTCCTTCCAAGTCTTTGATTTACTGCATATCTTTCTTATTTGATGATTTTGCCCATTTTCCAGTTTCTAAAATTTGTGGAGAAAACTGCTCCAGTAGCTGTTTATACTTCAGGAAAAGGTTCATCTGCTGCTGGTCTAACCGCATCAGTGATTCGTGATAGTAGCTCTGTAAGTTCTGGTCTCTCTAAACTCACCTTGTTTTTTTTTTCTGTTTTGTGCCCTGTTCTCTTTTCCACTTCTTCATATGTATTGAAGTGAATTTGAGAATTATTAACAAAAAAATTTTATACCATTGCAATTTTAGATCAGGATCAGGCTTTACATATCAACAATTATGTGGATAAAAACAATGCCTGTAAAATCTTCTCTACTAACTACAACTTGAAACTCTCTGTTCTCAGCGTGAATTTTATCTGGAAGGTGGTGCCATGGTTTTAGCAGATGGCGGCGTAGTCTGTATTGATGAATTTGACAAAATGAGGCCTGAAGATAGGTATCTATGGGATTCAGTTTTAGTCTCATTTTTTTCAAGAGTTCTTGTATAATTTTTGGAACCTTGTTCCATGCACAACATTCTTTTCTTCAGAGTAGCAATTCACGAAGCCATGGAACAGCAAACTATTTCTATTGCTAAAGCAGGAATAACCACAGTACTCAATTCCAGAACATCAGTGCTTGCTGCTGCAAATCCTCCATCTGGACGGTATGATGATCTCAAAGTGAGTTGAACTTTTTAAATTTGCCAATAGGGCTTAGTTATTTAGTTAATTACTCAGTACAAAAGAAGTTCAGTTGCTTAGATGATTTCCTATTTTTCAGAGTACACAGGATAATATTGATTTGCAGACAACCATTCTCTCTAGATTTGATCTTATCTTCATCGTGAAAGATGTCAGAATGTATGAGCAAGATAAGGTACATATTAATTTAAGATTTGTGCTTGAATTATTTGCTGTTTTGCAGTTTGCACTTAAATTGAGATCTCATCCAGAAAATTGCAAGTCATATTATCAAAGTGCATGCAAGTGGTGCTACAACCAATAAAAGTACTGATGTTGCAGAAGGGGAAAATTGGCTCAAGCGGTATTTATTTTCTCAGAATCAATCTTTTTATTGTTTTCCATATACACGAAGCGTGTATAAGTTTTAAACTCAATCTGTAAAAGGTACATTGAGTATTGCCGGGTCACATGTGAACCACGACTATCAGAAAAGGCTGCCGAATTTTTGCAACATAAGTATGTGGAAATCAGACAGGTATGCTTTAGTTAACTCAAGATCATTTGCTACTGTGTAACATGGCTGTCAAGTCAATATGGATAAAATCTTCCGAGTTGGATTAAGATCTGTGTCAATCCGATTTTGCCTGAGAATTTGGTCATTTTACATAAATTGTGTGATAAATCAATTGAAATTTAGTCAAATTGAGATTGAAAAGGATGAATCAACTTAAAGTGTGTCAGATTAGGTTGGTTTAGGAAATGTTGATTCATCAATCTAATTTCTTGCAACTGCAACTTGTAGTGAACACATTAAGAGGGAGAGAAAGTCTTTGCTCATCTGGAATTGGTTTCTTTTTAAGTATTTGTAACTCCTCACTGTACTCTTCATGTGTAGAGAATGAGACAACAGGCTCATGATACAGGAAAACCTTCTGCAATTCCAATTACTGTCAGGCAGTTTGAAGCAATCATTCGTTTGAGTGAATCTCTTGCAAAGATGAGGCTGTAAGTTGTATTTATTTGACGAAAAGCTCATGTCCTTGATAATTCATCAATCTGCATTTATTTCAATTATTTGCATCAGATAGTGCCCTTTATAGTGTTGGGAAATCATATTGCTCCATCTTCTGTTTCAAGAACTATGATGTGAAACATTAGCTTGAAAAATATAAGTTATAACCAATTGAATATTTGTGCTAAATGCCCGTATGAACTCAGGGCTTCTGTCGCCACCGAAGAACATGTGAAAGAAGCATTCAGGTTGTTTGAAGTTTCCACGATGGATGCTGCTCGTTCTGGAATAAATGAGCATTTAAATTTATCCCCTGAGATGGCCAATGAAATCAAGGTGGAATGCCTGCGGCTAGCGATCTTATGAACAATGGCTTCACTATTTATTGCAATCATTATTCTATTGAATAACTCTTCAAATTTCATGGACAGCAAGCTGAGACACAAATTAAGAGAAGAATGGGAATTGGAACCCGCATATCTGAAAGACGTCTCATCGACGATCTTACTAGAATGGGCCTGAATGAATCCATTGTAAGGACATTAAGCTTAGTTTACCATCCCATTTTTCATCTCCTTGATGTAATTTTAACTCTTGATCTCTGCTTAATATTTCAGGTGAGGAGGGCTCTTTTGATAATGCATCAAAGAGAGGAGGTAGAATATAAGAGGGAGCATCGAGTCATAGTGCGGAAAGCATGATGAACAATTCACTGACATTCCAGTGTTTTAGGATGCTGGCCAACCTGATTTTTATAGAACACATTGCAATGTGGACAGTCTCCTTGAGCCGATTGTTTATGTGACTTAGAGTCAACTTTGATGTTAGTGTTAAAGTGCTGAATGTCCCACAGGTGGAGGGTGAGAATAAAGAACTGTATTGTAGTTTGTATTTGGCTTTCCTATCTGTAATGCTGATGGATCAGGGTCGACAGATTTACGTATTGCAGTGATTGATCAGTAAGAACTAAGAATGCATGAGCATAATCAATTCCTGTGCTTGCAATCTAGTGGCTGATGCTGGATGCGTTGTCATCCATCACCCTTTCAATTTTCATTCTGTCACAAGCATTTACTATCTAGGTGGCCTCATCAGCTATTCCACAAGCATTTGCTTGTGGATGACCTGACGGTCCTGATCTGACCAATAGCCAAACACTGTTGAGTCTCACCCAACTATTCATCCATATTTGTCATTGATTATACTGTGAGTCACTTGATCCCAATGCAACAGAGTACAAGCAGAAACACGATGGGAACATCAAAGCTGATTTCCTTAATTGTCCATCAGAATGATGTGATGGAATCCCTTGGCGAAAACAAGTTCATTTATTAATATATTCGACGCTATTGCATAATAATAAATACAGAAGAAGACAAAGAATCAAGGGGAATCTTTCTTGATAATTTTAAGGTAAACAAAATAATAATATATATAGCAGATGTTCCCCCAAAACAGATACCGTTGAATTGGGTTAAAGGTTAAAACTAATTGTACACGAGCAAGAAGGGATGCTTTTAACTTATAGCAGAATCTAGAAGCCTGACGTAGGACGCATTTCTAAATTATATATAATAAATGTACAATAACATTAATAAATATAAATTGGTGATAAAAGACCTAGGTGTTATCGATGCTTTAATAATCTCAGGTTCGTATTTGATGCTCCAACCTTCTTGGAGTTCTCAGCTTATTCCTTATTTATTTACCATCGCGCGAGCGCAGAAAGGTGGAGGGGAAAAGCGGAGGAGTCCCGGAGCGAGCAGAGCAGGAGTAGGCTGTTTTGCCGCGTACGTCGCTCGCCGTCACCTCCCGACTCCCGCCGAAGGTCCTTGGCAATTTAGTAGCCTTCAACCCACCGGCCTTCTGGGAAGCTCCCTCGTTGATTTTCTTTTCATGGCCCAGTTCTCTCTCCGCGCTGTGTGGCACTCGTCGCCCCTCTATAATCCTGCCCGCCACCACCCTCTCTCCTCCCCTGCTCCTCCTTTTCTCAGTCAGATGCCTCGCCTCCTCGTCCCCCGCCCCGCGCTGCTGCGGACGTCGCCGGTGTCGGTCGAGGAAGAGAAGAGGGCGCTCGAGGCGGTGGTTGTGAAAGAATCTGCCATGGCCGGGTGGGGCGTGTTCGCCGACATCATCGACGAGGACAAGGTGTTCAAGTACTACGCCGACGGGGAGTGGAAGAAATCCGCCTCCGGGAAAACCGTCTCCATTGTCAATCCCACCACCCGCAAGACTCAGTACAAGGTCCAAGGTTGGGTCTTTCACTCCCTGCTCGTTATGCATTATTTAAATTTCATAGGTGACTTCAGAGGTGTTTGTTCTGAATCTGCTAAGGGGCTTTGTGTCCATGCAGCATGCACACAGGAAGAGGTGAACAAGGTCATGGAGGCCGCCAAGGCAGCACAGAAGCAATGGGCACGGACGCCGCTGTGGAAGCGGGCAGAGCTCCTCCACAAAGCCGCGGAGATCCTTAAAGAGAACAAGGACCCAATAGCCGAGTGCCTTGTCAAGGAGATTGCCAAACCTGCAAAGGATGCTGTCACTGAAGTAGGCTTTACGTTTCTTCCTTATTGTTAGCATTTAGATTGTTTACTCTGGTTTTATGTATCTATATATATTTAGATTGTTTACATTGGTGCTTTTGACTTCAAGGTGGTGAGGTCTGGTGACTTGGTATCATACACCGCTGAGGAAGGAGTGAGGATACTTGGAGAGGGAAAGCTCTTGCTCTCAGATAGCTTCCCTGGTAATGAGCGCAACAAGTACTGCCTCAGTTCCAAGGTGCTCTGCAAATCCATTGAAGTCCATAAGAAAACTTTGCACATTCTGATTTTAAATTTTACATCTTGCAGATCCCTCTTGGGATTGTATTGGCGATCCCTCCTTTCAACTATCCTGTAAACTTGGCAGTCTCCAAGATTGGTCCTGCACTAATTGCTGGCAACTCCTTGGTGCTCAAGCCCCCTACTCAGGTATGTGCTTAATCCGCAGTGTTTGCTATTGTCCTGGTTCTTGAAGCAACTTCAACTGTTAATCCTTTGATCAGGGTGCTGCGGCTGCTCTTCACATGGTGCACTGCTTTCACCTTGCCGGTTTCCCAAAGGGCCTCATCAGCTGTATCACAGGCAAAGGTTCAGAGATCGGCGACTTCATGACAATGCACCCTGGAGTAAATTGCATCAGGTAATCGCAACATGCATGCTTGGGTATTTCTGGCCTAGATGAACTTGTTTTTCTTTTTCATTTTCATTCAAGTGTTTTCTCCTATAGTGATTGATTTCGATAGATATTGTGCTGCTGGTCATTACAGTTTCACGGGAGGCGATACCGGGATCGCCATTTCAAAGAAAGCTGGAATGATCCCTCTGCAGATGGAGCTCGGTGGGAAGGATTCATGCATTGTTCTTGAGGATGCTGATCTTGACTTGGTTGCTACAAACATTGTACAAGGAGGCTACTCTTACAGGTCACGTATTAAAGTTGAATGTTTATCAATATTGTTATTGTTTACTCTATATCAGTATAGATTTTCTAATCTACTTGCCTAGAAGAGACTCTAATATTACTTACTTTTAATCATCACAGTGGACAAAGATGCACAGCTGTTAAGGTGGTTCTGATCATGGAATCAGTAGCTGATGAATTCGTCGAGAAGGTGAATGCTAAAATGGCGAAGCTGAGTGTTGGGACACCGGAGGAAAACTGTGACATCACTCCAGTCATATCGGAATCATCTGCAAATTTCATAGAAGATCTGGTTATGGATGCCAAGGAGAAAGGAGCCACCTTCTGCCAGGAGTACAAGAGGGAAGGCAATCTCATCTGGCCATTGCTCTTGGATCATGTCCGACCCGACATGAGAATTGCTTGGGAGGAGCCCTTCGGACCGGTCTTGCCAGTGATCAGAATCAACTCCGTCGAAGAAGCTATCTGCCATTGCAATACCAGCAACTTTGGCCTCCAGGTATGCCACTGATTCAATACGTACCTTTGAGATTAATGTTCTGCATCAACCACTGACTTATAGCTGAACATGTACTAGGGATCTGTCTTCACAAAAGATATCAATAAGGCAATAACGATAGGCGATGCAATAGAATCGGGAACAATTCAGATAAACTCAGCACCAGCTCGAGGGCCTGACCATTTCCCCTTCCAGGTAAATGCAAGTTTGTGCAAATGCAATGATCAGTTATTCTTCAATTTTTTATTCTCATGGCCTTCCTTCTTTGTTTCAGGGTTTGAAAGACAGTGGCATTGGCTCACAGGGGATAGTTAACAGTATCAATATGATGACAAAGATCAAAAGCCTTGTGATCAACCTACCATCTCCATCTTACACCATGGGGTAGATTGTTCCACTGATCAAATATCATAATAAATTTTTATGCTATGGGTTTATAGATTTAAGTTTTGTATTAAGTTGTATCAATAAAATAAAATCATAAAAGAGATATAGATTTCGTGAAGAATACTTGAGAAATAATTAGTACTCGACCTTCAACCATCCATAGAGAGCAAAACCAAACACTAGGGTTTGATGAACATGTGGGTGAGGAGCAGCACATCATGTTCTGCCTGTAAGCCATGAGCAATATGTCTTAGAATAAACAATGTGCTTTGATGGAATCGCTAGGGTTGGCTAGATTTTAGTCATCATAAAGGTGCCAAGGTTAATCAACAAATCCATCACTCGCTCAGTTGACATCAAATGTGACAGAATAGAATTCATTTGCGAGTCAAACTACCAAAATTCAAGTGGATCTTCTCCAGAAGATCAGAACTAGCAAAATTATCATGTAGATCGAATAGAGAAAAACCAACTAGCTTATTCACAAAATATTTTTAGATGAACTTCGCCGGGGCAGTCGATACAATATTCATAGATTTATCCGTATGTAACAAGAAAACACTTGCGTTCTCCATCACATCTTGTATGAGCTAGTGACAACTAAAAGCAAAGTTTCCCATCAAACTTAAACCTCCAACACCAGTGGGTCTCGCCAAGAGAGTTTTCTCTTACCAATCTTCTTGGAGTTGTTTCCAAGATCTCTACAAATAGCCAACTTGTCTTTTGAACCCCCTCCCATCATAGGCACTCTACTGAACCTCTGCATTTGCATGTGATTCTGCTCCAACTGAAACTGGTTCATTTCTTTCCCATTCTGCAATTACTAATTGAATTAGCACTGCGAGTCGAGAAATGATGAAAAGTATGAGTTGTTGGGCACCACCACTGTACCTTAAAAGCTACTTCACTCACACCTAGCGTTGCTGAAGTGCTAGCATTTGCAGCTTCCATTACACTGAAGTGGGTTGATGAAGATTGTGCAACGCACAGGGATTCAGTTGGCCTTTTCCGAGATGTCTTTGTATTCAAAGAACTCAGATTGAAGTTACTTGTACGTGTAGCTTCAGATGGTTTGGGCTTCTTTCCTGTAGGAGGCTTTCCACTGAGAACAAGATTGTTCCCAGGTTGAGCAATGATCACGGGCTCTGTGTGAGATGCCTCCTTCAATCTAAATTGCTGGCACTGGTTTGCAGATAGAGTCTCATATTTTCTTCTCAAAAATCTAGGATGTGAAATTCAAATAAGGTAATTATCATTCTAAGACCAGATGAAAATGCTCAACTATGAATGATGCATGTTGGAACAAAATTTGATACCGGACTTCAGCCAAGAGTCTCCGTTTCTTTTGTCTTGTCTCCACCACTCTCCTCTTCTTTTCTTCAGTTTCCTGCAAAATGAAATCAGTCAAGAATCCTAATAAATTGTTGTTTGGGGGAACAGAAATGGAAACACAAGCTGGTTTAAGATTGCAACCCTTTTCATCTAGTAGTGTAAATTTATTGCAATGCTTAGGTATCGTTTTCGTGTTGCATTTGAAGCTGTGGAAACATAAAGATATCGATCGGAGACTCTGATCAAGAGATCTGGCTAAATCTATAAACCAAATTGTTAGGACGAAATGCATCAGAACACCTTCGATCGAATAGAAACAGATTCAATTCGGATGACTAGAAGCAAATTATAGAATCGACGGAATGCAGACGGGAAAACAATACGAAGGGAATAATCTTTAGGCTACGCACATACGAAAAATCCCTCTTTTGAATTTATCTGACGCAGGATTCGAGAAACCTAAAATCGAGAGCACACCCCCCATCAAAGCGAAACGAAATTACAGAGAACGCATCTCACCTTAATCAATTCCATGTAATCTTGAACGAGAGATTGGAATCTGAATCGTCTCCTGGCATCGTCGCCATAAGGGGCGCAAGAAGTGGATGGCGATGGCTCCTCGGCGACCCTCCTCATCTTCTTCTTCGAAACAAGCGGACAAAGAAGAGACGATGAAGGCAAGAGAGGTAGATATAGAGAAGGGACCTAGGGCAAGCGAAGGCGGTTGCGCAGAAAAAGGAAGGTTGTTTCTGAACCTTCTCGTCTTGGCTTTCATTGACCAGGGCAAAATCCAAAAGCGAGCACCCGCCATGCGATCTTTCTCCTTTGATGATTTGATTTGCTCGGTGATTCCTTCCATTCTTGACTCTTTCTCCTCCTCTAATCTCTCGCTTGCCACCTCCGATCTTCTTTCCCTGCGTCGATCAACTTCTTCTCTCTTTTTTTTTTTAAAAATTTTTTTGTTCGATTTATTCGGAACTCTTCGCCATCGCCATGACATGTAACATGCTCGTGGACGGTGACGCCGCGCCGGATGGAAGTCGAAGGGAAACCGTGCAATTGAATCCATAGTTCAACATTTTAAATATAATTCTTTTTCTTTATAATATTGTTTTTTATCCTGAATATGAATTGAAAGTTTAATTTGATTTTTAGATTAAAAATGTAATTGTTTTATTGTTATAGTCGTTTTAAAAGAGAAACATGATGAATTCACATGTAATTGAAACAATCCTTTTCTTAGTAATTTTTATGATTTACTAGAAAAATAATCATACACATACTAACGTAGGAGATATCAAGATTATTATTATTATTTTTATATTTAAGGTATTTTTCATATTTTAGTTACTTTTTATAATTTCTATTTTATATTTTTTAAATTTAATTTCGTTTATAGTCTATATTAAGATTTTTTTTCTTTATTTGAATCATGAAAATAATTGTTGTCTTTATATCTGGAAGAAGTTTTCTTATTTAAAAAAAATAAAAAAGTGAGAAATAAAACAGTAATTATTTTTTTAAAAAATAAAGGATCAATTACTACGTAATTAAGAATATATTTAATTATTATTTTTATAGGGTAAAAACACTTTTTATTTTTGTTATTATTAATAGGATGCCTTTAGAAATATATTAAAAACATTTCATTTTATTTTCATGATGTTTATTCAATATTATTTTAATAATTTTAATGTATAAAATAAAACTATCTTAACTTATGAATCCATAAATTTTTATTTAGAGTCACTCATAATTTCCTTAATCAAATTTTATTTATTTTTATATACTTTAAATATGTTTAAATTAAAATTCAAATAAATGGTATCTAATTCAAATTTTAAATCATTTTCAGTTATAATTTGGTTATTTTTGAATCATGATTTAAACCACTCAAATTTTTATTACAAATCGAGTTTGAATCAAAATTATTTATATTTTTTAATTTCAAATCAAATTCAAATATTACATAAACTCGAATATTAATTTTTTTAGATTAATAAGTTTTTGTTCGTCTACATCCTTAATTAGGTTTATCACTGTAGTAATTTTGATCATATTATGTTGAAAAGGTATTTTTAAATTAAAAAGCACCATTTTAATATTTTTTTTCAACATACAACACTCCTTTGACTGTAACGAATATAAAAGTATAAAACACCCTTTCGCCTTTTCTGTTATTCACTCGTATGATATAAATGGTATTTAAGATTAATTAGGCATTGTGTAATGTTATTTAATCTTTACATTTTTTTTGAATTGCATTCTAAATATATAAGAAAAAAAAAATTGGTTATAAATAGAATATTTTAAATTTACACATTATTAATATCAAATAATTGAATAGAAAAAGAATAATCACTGTGATTAACAAATTAAGCTTTTAAGTAGGAATGTTAATTTCCTCTATCTAAACGGAAGATTCGATATCCGATTTGAATAGAGTAGGATATGAAAGTACTATCAATATCTAATATTAACTGAATATCGATTAAATAATATTATATATAATATTATATATATATATATATATATATATTAAAGATTTTTTTCTAAACCCACTAATTATCTTTTTGAGTTAAAATAATTATATAGATGTTTAATATATATATATATATATATAACATTAATTCTAATATATTTTTTTAAATAATAGAAATAAAAAAATTATTAATATAGAAAATATCTAATTCTTTAATAAGTATAGATATGAAAATAAATATCCGATATCACATATATAAATACGAAAAATATAAAATCCTATCCGAATCCAACTCATTACTATCCTTACTTTTAACATTCTTCATGATGATCTTGTCGAATTCTTAAAATAAAAATGTTTGAAAAAATATCATTATACCAAAAACAATAATGACAAAAATTACATGTAACAAAAAATAAAATAAAATTCTTTGAAAAACACAGAACATGCTTATGAATAGAACTTTGTTTAATTTCTACAAGGTGCTCTGTGCAATAGCTGCAATGTTATGTAGAATAATATGTTATGTAGTTTATAACATTCAGTGGAGTCAAATGAAGTTGGATCAACATAAACAAACAAATAACTCCTCACTGATGAAACTTAAACCTTCTGTCAAAACTTAGTTTTCAGTTTAGTGCAATGAACATTATTTGCTGACCATTCTCATAGCTCCTTCCTCCTGAATAATACTATGGATTCAGTCAATAGTGACCCAAACTTTTGCCTCCACACTGCCTCTTTAGGAACTGAAAACTCGATCACAACTTATGACTCCAGTCGATCGAGAGCTACATAGCGACGTTGAACTCAGTTAAAGTAGGCATCGGACTTCCTGACAGGAATGACTTGAAAAGAACTAGAGCTAGTTTTGGTTGATGTAGGGGAACCTCATGGCCTGCTCCCCTAACAGTCACAAACGTGAGGCCTTTGTATGCTTGAGTCCATCCACCTACCTGCTCCATCGCCATGGATTATTGATGCAGAAGAAAAAGTTAAAACTTTAAGTAATCTAGCAGAAAACAAAGTTTTGTAATCTTCTTATAATAAAACGGCATATTACATATAATTAGTTCGCTATCCAACTATTATTGATAGCCAGGTATGAGTTAAGAGACAGGAAGAATGCTCTATACAGTTACATACCTGACCATCATCATACCAGGCATGCCACGGTGTGACTGTGGGAAGTTTAAGAGCATCGACATTGTACCTCGTTGATGCAACTGGAATTACTGCATCTGTATCCCCACTGAAAATATAAAATAAATTCATAAATAATCAGCAATGTATTATCACATGATTAATATATGCTAATATATGAGAATGCCACAACAGTTTTGTTGTTCAAACATTGCAGAATGGTATACTAATATTCAGTTCTTTTAGATAGTAAGAACACGCATACACTACTGTACGATCATCACTGGATACAAGAGTCACCTAAAGATCCAGATGCGAAGTCCTTCGCTCATAAGCTCATGATAAATATGCAGCACGGAGCTTTCAGAGTCCTTCCAATTTTCATTCACAGCATCACTGCGTTATTAGAGAAGAATGAAGCAGAATTCAGTCTAAATATATAATTGAGCAAAAATGTCCACAAGGCTGAAACCCCAGACGTTTTATTAGCACTATCCTTAAACAACTGATCCTTCAGAACGTTACATACATAATAATTTTGGTACATTGATATAATGCACACAAATATCAATGTAGAAGTTAAACAAGAGTGAAACATAAAATAATTGGTTAATAACAAACTCAGTTCCTTTTAACAAATTTCCCATCAGCAAGATCATTATAAGCATGTACTGAAGGAATATGAAAGTTAAGTTGACCAA
This sequence comes from Boesenbergia rotunda, assembly GCA_024364735.1. Taxonomy (NCBI): domain Eukaryota; kingdom Viridiplantae; phylum Streptophyta; class Magnoliopsida; order Zingiberales; family Zingiberaceae; genus Boesenbergia; species Boesenbergia rotunda. Next base: position 308,183 of record JAGFNQ010005673.1, read on the forward strand.
AATTCAATAAAAAAGACAGGATGTTCATGGGGGGGGGGGTTCCTCATGTTTGGATGATATCAGTTTCTCAACCAACAGAGGGTAACGATTTGTTTTTTTTTAGATTGACTATAATATCCATCTTTTGTGATCACCCTTTAAAGTAAAGGGAAGAAACTAAACTCATTTTCCTTCAATTGAGTAGAACAATGGAGGGGAGTGAAGGAAGAGGGAAAAGACCCCTGATCATTGATCACTCTTGTCCAATTATGTGCACTTTCATCCTGTTACTCTCCTGGTTCTCAATCCAAGTAAACCGGCCTAAATGGTTCCTTCCCCATCTTAATCAATTGGGAGGGATAGAAATTACATATGATAGGGCAAGGAAGGAGTTCCCTTCCCGATCCAAACAAGCTACCTCTCTCTCCCCTTCTCCTTTTGGTTCCTCAATCCAACCATGTCCAGAATATGCATCGGTTTCAGAGCAATAATTGAACTAACAAGAGATGTCCTAATCTGAAATGCAGATTATTCACAAAATCCATTTGATGTTTACAAAAAGATACTCACCTGCAAGTTTCCCACTTCTTTGGAGCATATGCTGGATTGACATGGAGAGCCTTTTGAACCTCTGGCAGATTAAAGTAAACTGTAGAATGCTTCTCAGTACATGGATCATATTTTTCACCTATTATCCCAAATGACTGTCAAAACAAGGCAACTGCTATGAGATTCATAAATTCATTTCTACTACGACAAATTAAGAGGACATGCATGGTCCATCCAATAAAAGGGTTTCTTTCATATCATCCACTATAAAACTGCAAAGCTGTATTATGCAAACATCTTATCAATCTGGGATTAAAACACTTACATGCCTTCTTTTCAGTAACTTATTCCTTGATAAGGTGGCATTAGCAGTACAGGAAGGAGTAAAAATACTGTATGGGTCAATATTCCCAATTTCCTTGTCGGCAATGTCAAGGATCCTTTCACATGCAGATGATGTGTGTACAAATGATTGGAAGTCACAGAAAATGTTTAACAACTTGTATGTTTGATCTGAAATCAAGCCGGCTGTCCACATGAAATGAAATACTCCATAATGGTCATGATAATCATCAGTCAGAGCATTTCCCACCTGAGCATTTTTAACCCAAATCGAGGGTTATAATTTACTCTATGAAAAATTCTAATGTCACAAATATCTACACAAAACAACAGCACCCCCATCTATATCAAAATTTGTACCATGTAGCCCTTTAGGTTGATTGACTTTTCTCCTGTCAACTTTTGTGACCTTACAATAGCTTGAGCCAACTGAGGTACATAATGTCCTTTTAAAAGAATATGAAACTATTTCAATAAATAGATACAAGAAATTGACTCAATATATTGAAGAAAGCATTAACCAGAGAAGAAAAGGGAGGCACTTCTTTTTTGTTTCCAAACCTGCATAACTCTCCCCAGTTATGTAAAATTCCCTTCCACGGTATTGAGGAAAGAGCTTGAACCAATTCTTCAAGAATGCTAACGAATCTTGCGCTGCAAGAAAGAGAAATTAAAGACTCAAATTTCAATAAGTTTATAACTAAGTAAATTTTTTTAGGATAAAATACCAGTTCTTTTATCTCCATTCGTCACCACATCCTGAGAATTGTTTGCATAGGAAAAGCCAACACCAACAGGAGAATCCAAAAACAAGATATTTGCCGCTGCAAAATATCCGGAGACAATCATATAAAAGTTGTTGATTTATCATGCTGGATTTTACATTTTTTACTTATCAAATTCAAACATGCTAAGAAAGATGAAAACACAATTCAGTTTGGTATGACAATACATGAAAAAGAAAATAGACAAAAAAAAATCACCTTGATTCCAAGAATAAGGGTTGAGATAAAGACTTTTCCCATCTGCTTTGACATGAAAAGGCCCTAACTCCTCAGCCAATCCATATGCAATAGAAGAACAACCAGGTCCTACAAAGTACAAACAATTTCTGAGGGTTAAAGCAAAGCACAAAAAGTGATTTTTTGCATATGCATAATCGCCAAATCATTAATAACAGACAGACTTAACAACTATACTTACCAAATATATATCTTATGATAAACACACAAAAAAACTCAACTTTAGCGCAAGGTAATACACAAGTAAAGATCCAAACAAATCAAGACCACTATGGGCAGCACTTTTTGTGAAAAATATCACTTGGGTAAAAAAAAGAAAATATTCTGCCTTCTAACCAAAAGTGATCAATGTCGCTGGCATTCGCCACCAAGCTGGATATGATTAACTTGAGCTATTAAAAAGTTTATCTAACCAACTCCACCTAGAACAGGCTTCCTCCTCAGTAACATTGTTGTTAGGTAATTGTGGCCATCTGTTCCACTTAATCATTATCTGGAGACCTTTGAGGTCCAATAACTTGGATGGAAGATATGAGGGAGAGGAGAGTAAGTGATAAAAAGATGTACATAAATGATGGAGCTCCATATATAATATTGTGTCTTTTCATCCTCTCCCTTATATCTTCCATTCAAGTAATCAAATCCTTAAATTTTGACACAATATTGTGCATGACAGGTTTGTAGTTGTTCTAGAGATTGTTTGGACTGCTATACTTTGCTCTATTGTGCTAATTATTGATGTTATGTACTATTTTATATAGGATTCTCATGAACATTTTGGTTGTATTCCATCTTATAACTTATGCAAGTTAAGGACTTGTGAATAGCAGTGCAAATGAATCGAGTCGCAAGCTTTTCGAGCGGGCTCAAAAAATATTTAATTTATATTTGAAGTTACTAAATTCAAGCTGAACTCTAACGTGTTCAATAATTTATCTAAGCCAAATTTGAATACATAATATTGTTCGATAGTTTGCGAGCCGAACTCGATCCAAACTTTGTTTATTTTTACACAATTTTTGATTAAATACACTCAAATTAAGGTTCGAACAACTCGAACTGAACTCAAATTTCAAGTCATTGCAAGCTATAGTTTGATTCTACTTGAATTAAGGTTCAAATAACTCGAATCAAACACAACCTCAAATTATTTTTCCGAACCAAGCTCGAGCCAAAATTTTTTATATATTCGAACTTCGAACCGATTTCAAATATCATATATATTTTTTGAGCTTGAACTCAAAGATCAATATTTTGATACTGTTCAATTTGATTCGATTCGTTTGCACCCCTACATGTAACTTACCCTACTCTCCTTTGATTTCCCTGAAAAAAATTGGTGTCAGGTAACAACCGGCACAAACGTTCACAGAGTCCAACTTGTGTCTAAATAGTACTGGAAAACCATAAAAAAAATCCTAGATTATGTCAATTTCTTGCTTTGTACAACCAACCAAAAGCATTATTGGCTGAAAACAGAACAAGACCAACCACTGCAAACTTTGTTTAGCAGCGAAAGGAAACAAACCGTTAGCAACAATCCCATCTTTGTCGATGCATCAATAAAAGGAACTGTTCGATGCAAGAAGGAAACTTTAAACCAAATTGTGAATAAGGGAGAGAAAAAAAAACTCAAACGAGATCGAAATCCAATCTGTTTTGATACGTCATTAGCATAACGAACCCGTGTCCAGATAAAAGAAACAAAAAAAAACTATTTTTCCAATAATTGCTCGCAACAAAATCTATTTAATTAAAAAAAAGTCAGATAACGAGGAAGGGTTCCCAGAGGCAGACCTCCGTTGAGCCAAAGAACGAGAGGCTTGGAGGCGGGATCCTCGGTGGCCTCAAAGAACCAGTAAAAGAGAGCCCGACCGGCCTCCTTATTGACAGTGACATAGCCGGAGTAGTGGGCGAAGCTGACGTTGAACGATTGACCAGGAAGCGCGATCACCCGGCTCTGGAGCTGCCGCTCCAACGCCGACGCCGCGGTGACATCGCCGGGTAAGGCGGCGAAGTAGAGAAGGGCGAGGAGGAAAGCTAGACGGCGACTTTCCGTAACCATCCTCCCACGATCGCGCCCCTCTCCCTTTCCCTGGTTGGGACTCGGAGTAGTGGTCAGGAGAGTCGTTTAAAAATGGAATCCCTCATTTTCCAAAAAATAAAAAATAAAAACAATTCAAATTTTTAATGGCCTTGTTCTGTCCAAATGCGCAGAAAATCGTCTCGTTTCCAACGCGTAGATTCGTTCTGTAATTAAATACATTTTTATAAAATAAAATTATTTCATTAGAAATTCCATTTACAAGCAACTTGTAGTAATTTTAAATGTCCTAATCAATTGGAAAAAATGCGAGGGGGAGTTGCCCTATTCATCGCGTGGCGGCAGTGGCAGTGGCAGTGGCAGTGGCTTGGTGTAGAATTGAAGATAGCTAAAGGAGGGGCATAGAATACTATTTAGTGATATCAATCAGTCACGAGCTATGATAAGATCACATGGCATGCCAATCATAATGTATGGAGGCATGAAGTGATCAAGCGTGGGCAAAATTACTTTATTCAATTCACAAGTCAACTTGAGTTCGTCTCATCCTGTCCTACATTAGTCATCCGTTTTACTGTCCTACATAAGTCATCTGTCAACAAGGAGGCCGGTGGGGCTCTCTTTCACTGGTTCTCCGAGGCCCGGCTGCACCAATTTCATTTTTAGGTCCAATTGACTGAGATAATATCTTGATAGTAAAATCTCTTATCAATATAGTAAAATTGTATCTCCAAATTTTGAATATGAAGTCGTTTCGTCGGTGGGACCGGTCATTATAAAAAGTTACCTGAATAGTTTTTTCCCCGGGCATGGTGCAATGGTAGGACGACTAGTCGCTATCCAAACATCCGCGGTTCAATCCCTAATTACGATATATTTTGCAGAAATTTTTCCTCGAAATGGGACGTGAATCCTGGGACGCTGGACTTTTAGACTGTCGATCACGAGCACTTCCCGATTTGTCCTGATGACTAATGAAAAATATCTCTGATATCGAATTGATCATTTCATATTCGTCTACTATTTAATTGAACAACAATTAAATCTATCTAAATAATTTGACGGAATAAAATTAAATCAACTTCAATGGACGACGAACTCACACCGATTAATAAAATATGACGTGAGAAATCATTTCAGGTGAAAGCCACTTAATATGTAGGCCATCATAAATTAATAAATAAAAGATTATATCATAGTTTTAGGTCTTTAGCTCTTCTAGTCCACCAACCTCTTTGTTCAGTCCGTTGCAAGAACTCATTCCAAAAAAAACATCTCACACTTGAGCCACTAAAATTCTCCCTAAGCTCTGGGAGGCAACGCAATCTAAGTTCAGCATCTACGGCAATTTACCAAGCGCACTCAAAATTATGAAATTCTCAAAGGCACCACCACCACCACCACCACCACCACACTTTGTTATTTCTTAAAAGTGTTCTTATTTATGATATGCTCCTCTTCCCATTCAACCCTAAATTATTGATTTTTTAATTTAAACCGAACCGAATCGAACCAAACTAGCCGAACGAATCAAAATCAAAATATAATTAGTTTATCAAAAAACATCATAAATATCATTAATGACCCTAAAGAGCTTATTTTTTTTTAAAAAAACTTACATCATTAAACTAATCTCCTAAATTTATCCATATATATTTTTAAATTTTTTAGAATTTTAATAAAAAAAATAATTAATAAATGATTAATAAAAAATTTTAAAATTAAAGAAACTTTATTAAAATATAACTATTTTTATTATTTTATCTTTTAGGTAGCTAATTAAAAGAGAAAAGAATAGAATAATATTAAAATAGAAATTTCAAAAAAATTAAAATTAAATAAATAAAAAAATTACTTTGGTGTTGTTTTGGTTAAAGCATCACCATCTTGTTAGTGATTTCATTAAAGGATCACCAAATTAATATTGATTTTGTTAAAATTGTTGATGCAAGGGGCACCATAACCGAACTTATATTTTGATGTTAGCAAAGGTTCAAATTAAGTTATGTTGTTATTTGATGAAGTTAACAAATATGTAGGAAAATTACCTTTGTGAAGGCCTAATTGTGGCTAGGCAAAAGCCTTGGTGGATTGTGAAACGAGACAGGAAGTCTAGATGGGTCAAGGGAAACCAACATCTGGCATACAGACTCGATAGGTCTAAAGGATCCGATATTGTGAGGAAGCCTTGACAACTGATCCGATGCTGAGCAATTGAAGTCCAAACAGGTCTGAAGACCTGATATTTGGCAGGTGAGTAAAGGTAAGCTCCTGGAGGACAGTACAGTGAGATCATGTCCTGACGGGATAATCTTAGGCGTTGATCCAATTAGAGAAATCTACAGAGATTTCTAAGTTGAGATCTGGATAGACACTACTATCTTTACTTATGCATTATTACTGTACTAACTATGTTTTGCAAGGTTAACTTTCATATTAGTTGCGTTGTGCTGACTTTTTTATGCAAATTAGTCAAACACAGATTGACTAGTGTTTAATCGATTAATCATCGTGATTAGTCGACTAATCCAACCTGAGTAGCATTGCTACAAAGGAAATCAGACTTAATCCATCAACAAATATATTCCGTCGATCGATACTTGGGATCCGTCAACAAATACATTTATTGCAGCACCAGCTGAGTGACGAATACAAGGAAAGGCGTAGGATTCCGTCGACCGAACAGAAGATTTAGTTGACCGAATGGATCAGTTGACTGAATGATTTTTCAGTAGACAGAACGTTGCCTATATAAGAAGCTTGAGATCAGTACTCAGGAACAATTTTAACTCTTGCCTCATTCTGTTCTTGCGTCTTCTGATCATGCAAGCTTTGCTACTATGACACCGAGAAAGCTCACCGATATCTACACCCAATATACTTATATTATTATACTTGCATTTCATCTTGAGGAGATAGTAGAGTGTTACTATTGTCCTCCATCTATTGTACGAATTTGCTTTCTTCGAAAAGTTTTTGGAGAAAGAGATATTAGTGGATTGCCCAACGAAGCAGTTGAGGATCGCGAGCCTTGAAGTAGGAGTCGACGAAGACTCCGAACCAAATAAAAACATTTGTGTCTTGATTGTTATTTTTCCACTGTGACTTTGATTCGAGATTTATGAAAGAAAGAAAGATTTTAAAATGAGATTCACCCCCTCCCCTTGCTACTAATGATCCAACAAAAATATCGCCACTTTGATATTAATGCCATTAAAATATTACGATGTTGATTTCTTAAAAGCACTACCATTTTGGTTCTAATTTTTTCAAAACATCACGACCTTGGTGCTCATTTTATCAAAGTATCACTAACTACTTGAATTTTTAAAAATAAACTGTGCGATTAAGAAGGACTTGAGTATGATACTTTAAGGTATTATGAGATCACTTGGAGATCTGTACTACAGGACTTGGGTTGGATCCCATTAGAGTTGTATAAGGCCATTTGTAGATTTTGCCTAAAACTCTTTGATGGATCTAGAGGATTTGAAATTTTGAAACTTAGACATGAAGTGGAAGAGAAGAGTGTAAAGAAAGTAGATATGGTATGCAACCCTAGTTCTAAGTTCATGCCAATTGACACATTGGTTAAATTTTTGAAAATAGATTGAGCATGGCTAAGAAGACCTTGAATATGAGACTTTAGAGCATACTGAAATTGAAGAGCACTGCAGAAACCTATAGGATTTGGATTAGTTCCATCAGAGTGGTCTAAGGTTATCAATGAATTTTGCTCAAAACTCATTGAAGAATTTAGAGGATTTAAAATTTTGAAACTCGAACATAGAGTGAAAGAGGAGGGTATAGAAAAGGGAGATATGGTGTTAAATCCTTGCTTTGATCCTCTTACATGAAGTTATGGGTTTGTGCCAATTAACACGTTGACTGAATTTTTGAAAACAAATTATGCATGGCTAAGAAGGCCTTGAATATGATATTTTAGAGCACGGTGAGACTAAGGAGCACTGCAAAAATCTATAGGACTTGGATTGGGTCCCATCAGTGTTGGTTAAGACCATCAATGGGTTTTATCTGAAATCCATTGATAGACCTAGAGGATTTTAAATTTTGAAACTTGGACATAGAGTAGAAGAGGAGAGTGTAGAGAAGGTAAATATGATGTGCAACCTTGATTTTTAGCCTCCTACATGAAGTTATGAATGCTAGTTTTGAAGGATAGGACTATATAGGTACTATTTTATAACAGATCAACACCACTGTGTTAGAGAAATCACAACACAGTGGTGCTGATTTTGAAGGATAAAGATCATTATGGTATTGGTTTTCAAAAATCATCACCAATGTATTGGACAATTACAATACAGTGATGATGATTTTGAAAAATCAGAACTTGTATGATGTTGTTATTCAAAGATTAGAACTAATGTGTTGGAGAAATCACAACAAGTGATGTTGGTTTCAAAGGATCAAGACTATTATGGTGTTGATTTTTCAAAGATCAACACAATATGTTGTCAAAATTAGAAATCAATGGCCACCACTATGTTGTATTTCTCCCACACTATGGTGTTGATATCTATAAAACAACATTACAATGATTTTGATCCTTTGAAATCAACATCATTGTATTGTAATTTCTCCAACACATTGGTTATGATCTTTAAACAATAGCATCACATAGGATTTGATGTTTCAAAATTAACACCATTGTGTTATGATTTGTTTTATGCGTTGATGTTAATTTTTGAAAATCAACATCATAATGGACTTTATCCTTTGAAACCAACGCCCAATTGAGACATTGTAGAATAGGCCAAAGTTCTTTTTATATTTGCTTGGGCAAGAGCCAAGGTAGCTCCTAATAGTGCTTTTATTATACCTACTAAAGAAATAATATTTATTATGTAAGGTATGTATATGAAAAGAGGAAGAAGTCAAGCTAAAAAAAATATTCCCGCTACTACCATGGCAGCGTGTAGAAGAGTCGAGATAGCAATAGGGCCTTCCATTGCATCAAGTAACCATACATGAAGGAGGAATTGCACGGATTTAGCAACTGCACCGAGGAATAATAAAAAGACACACAAAGTAGCAAATGAAGAACTGTAAGGGGAGTTTGGTATGCTTATTTTCTATTTTCATTTTCTGTAGAAAATGTAATTTTTTGGAAAACGTGTTTGGTTTACATTTTTCAGCCTTGTTTTTCAGAAAAAGATATAGCATTTTCTGGAAAATTAGAGAATGAAATAAAGTCATTTTTTAGAAAATGAGAAAATATGGTTTTTCGAAAAATAAAAATAGAAAATAGAGCAAACCAAACGCCCCCTAAATTGCCTTTAAATGCATAATTGCAATTTAAACTTTATTTTCAGTCTCTATGTCAGAAAAAGTTCATTTCTACTTCCTACATGTAAAGTTTCATTTGCTTCAGCTCTCTAATATATATTGATTTACCTAATTGTCCCCATTATTTTTAGATACAAAAAGTTTAAAATGAGGTATAATTCCTCCTGAATCCAGTATCATATACTTAGAGTCTAGTATATTTTCTATCAAATTGAGTACCACTCTTTTTTTTAATGCAGAAAGTTTAAAAATAAATATAATTCTTTCTAAATTCAGTATATTTAAATTAGAATTTAGTATATTTTCTATCAAATTGAGCATAATTTTTTTTCCGCCTGATCAATTTCATACCAATTGATTAGCTCTGGAAGAATTAATTATGCAGTACTCAATTTGATAGAAAATATACTATATTTTAATTAAATGATGCTAAATTTATGAAGAATTATACTTTATTTTAGATTTTTGAACCTAAAAAAATTGAGGATAATTCAGTAAATCTGTAGTTGAAGCACATGAAACTTTGCATGTAGGGAGTGAAAATAAATTTTTTCTGACACAGGGAGTGAAGAGGGAGTTAAGTTTGCATGCAGGGGATTTAGGACAATTTTTCCAATGAAAAACTGCCCCATTAATGTGGATCAAGTTGTTATTTATTTTGAACAAATCCGAAAATTTAAAATTACTAGTTATCCAAGAAAAAACCTACGATTCCTAATAAACCAAAATCCCCTACATAATTAATTACAAAAAGCTTTTTGACTATGCACTTGTTGTAATCAATCATGTGGACCACAATCCTATTAAGCATAAATTTTTATCAAATTTAAACCGGCAACTATTCCCAACATAGAAGCATCGAAAAAACACATATAAGCTAAAAAATCTTAAATATCCTTAATCATGGGACATATAATTGTTACTATAAATAACAACCATGATTCCAATAGTAGTAATAGTACTTGTGATTTCTCCAACACAGTGGGACTCAATCCAAGTCTTGTAGATTTCTGTAGTGCTTCTCAGTCTCATCATGATCTAAAATCTCAGATTAAAGACTTTCTTAATCATTCGTGCACAATCTATTTTCAAAAATTCAGTCAATGTGTCAATTAGCATGAACCCATAACTTCATGTAGGAGACTCAAAACTAAGGTTGCACATCGTATCTACCTTCTCTATTCTCTCCTCTTCCACTCTATATCCTGGCTTCAAAATTTTAAATCTTCTAATCCATCAAAAAGTTTCAGATAAAATCCATTGATAGCTTTAACCAGCTTTGATGATTCAATCCAAGTCATGACAGATGATGTGGTTGAGGGTAAGCATCAAGCTGTTGACATGTTAGAAGATAAGCTACGAGGAATTAATGTGGACAATGTTCAGTCGATCGAACCTATGCATAGGTCAACCAAACAAGTAGATCTAGATCAAATTAACCGAAAAGATTGTAGGTTAGTCGACCAAACAAGTGGATCGATCGACTGAAAAACACTTATAAAAGAAACTTCAAACGGAGTGTTAAACATCAATTTCATGTCAATCCAAGCTCTCGTCAAATGTTCAAGCAATTTGTTTGCATCGCTTTACTCTGTGACAACCTACAGAAAGATTTGAATCACTAGTTATTGATACCTTTCTTTTAGCTTATTGCATTTTAGTATCAAAATGTACAATATGGTGTTATGGTATCATTTTCATTTTGTATGCGGTGTTTTCGCCTTTGAAAAGTTTTTCGAAAGGAGAAAGTTAGTGCTTGCCTACTCATAAGCGATCAACGATCGAATCATAGGTCTTGGAGTAACAATCATGAGGGTTGTGAACCAAGTAAAATGACTATATGTTTTTGTCTTAGTATTTTAGTATTTCTGCTACCTTCTAAATTTCAAAAGAAAAGATATAATTTTAAAAGCAAATTTTACGAACAATATTCACCTCTCCTATCATATCTCTTTGATCCTACAAACAAACCTCTAGAGGTGAATTTGAAGGATCGAAAAGCATGGTAAGAGAGGTGAATATCACTCGTAAATTTTAAAAATTATCACAAAATGCAGTGGAACTAAAATCAAAATAAATACAAATTACATAGGTTGTCTATTGGTTCATAGTCCAGGGTTGCTACTCCAAATCCTGCAATTTATTGGGTGGATCACTTCTAAATAGGCAACTACTATTCCTCTCCTTTTGAAAACTTTTTCAAAGGTGGGGAAACCTTTTGCAAATGAAGAGAATACAATATCACTTTATTGTATTTCTTTAGAATGGAATGCAATTTCAAAAAAACTAACTATAATGTTAATGACAACTCTTGGCGATTTGGAGCTTAGGGTAGGTTATTGGAGAGCGATGTGGCATAGGCGAGTAGAGCTTTGCTTGAACACTAGATGAGAGCTTGATGAAGAAAATCGATGCATATATTGAAGCCTCTACTTGAAACCCTTTTATAGTTGTTATTCAGCCGATTGATTCAACCATTTGATTGATCAATTACCTCGATAATTGGATCCAAATTGAATTTTTTGGTTGACCGATCTGTAAGTCCAGTCGACTGAATCCTACCTATGCTAGCATTCCATCTAGGTTCATCTGCTAACTGGGTCTAGTCGCCTGATCATTTGCCATGTCAACACTTTATAGCTTATCTTTTAACACGTTAGCAACTTTATGTATATCTTTGACTGTGCAATTGACATGTCACCTATTCAAAGTTTATCCTCTACCGTGTCAGTATCCCGAGACTTATCCTTGTCCATATTAATTGTCATGTCGACACTTTAGTAACAATCTAGATACTTCAGATGTCATGTCATTTATTTATGTCACATCAGCTTACGATTGGCCGAACTTACTTGTTCAATCACCTGATCTATCAGGTCAACCAAACCCTACTTTTGGTCGATTGAACTCAAGTTCCAACAAAATTAAGTTAGTTCAATAAGTAAGTGTCCTATAAAACAAAGTTATCATAGATAAATGTTAATGAATACTTCTAAGTGTGGCAGTGTTAATGAACTCGACTTTGAAATCCAAGTTGATTTTTTTGTCGGATCAATGCCTAACTTTGTCCCAAAACTAGGGCATGCCTCACTAATCTCTCCTGAATTAACCTTTACTTATCTTTTTTGTTTACCAAACACCCGCTCCAACTGACCTATTTGAGCTTCCTCTATTTAGCGTATGATTCTTTGATCCGCTAGGACTTCCTTTAACTTGATATTTGACCCAGTTGACCCATCAAGTTCGTCATGCTAGACATTCGGTTTATCAAACTTTTAGACTTCCTCTACTTGATGTCCGATCCCTTGATCTATTAAGACTTCTTCTTTTGCCTAAGTAGCATCCAGTCCTTCTGATCTACTAAGACTTTATAGTTAAGTGGTATGCACACTTACACATATCAAACCATACAAGTTTAACTTTAAATCGTCAGTCAATATTAAAATATGAGTTCAATTAATTGATGTCGCCTGCACCATCAAATGCTAAGTATAACATAGACAAAAGATAACTACTTTCAAATCTATCTTTGTATAGCAATTAGTGGGTAGTTTAAACTACTTAACTATTATAAGATATGATATTTCATTTATTGTACAACAAGTTAGTCAATGTATTCACTCTCCTAAACATCTTCATTTGGCTATAGTTTATAGCATCCTTAAATATCTTAAGGGTAATTCACATTGTGGTTTATTCTTTCTTGTTGGATCTTTTATGCGGCTTAGTGCTTTAGCAATGTTGATTGTGTTAGTTGTTCAAACACCCATTGCTCTGTTGTAGGCTGATGTATATTTCTTGGAGATTTTTTTTACGGCAATTTACCAAAAGGCGTACCCAAGAATAGGTATTTACCAAACACAGTACCATGGTTTCATTTTCACCAAAAGGCGCACATAATACTAGTGAACTTCCTCTTATACCCCTCCTGTCATCTACTGTCTTTCTCCTTCTCTCTCTCTCAGTAACAAATTTCGAGACAACTGCAGATACTTTTTCAGACTTTTATTTTAAAATAATATAATATGAAATCGGCGCTGAAAACGTTGTAAGGTAAATATCAAAAAAATATTTCAGTTAACAAATATCTCATCCAACGTGATTTAAAAATATAAATAAATAATTTTTATATTTGATTAATAGAAATTAATATATTAAATAATATTTAATATATATATTAATATATATAAAAAATATTAATAAATATATTAATATCTCATCCCACGATATTTATTAATAAATATATTAATAAATATATATATAAATATATTAATAAATATATTAATATATAAAAAAAATTTGAAAAAAAAATTTTGGCTGAAAATTAAAAAAAGAGTGTGTATTGATTTCAGGCCCATGCTGGGCCTGAAATCAATACATTCAGGCCCAGCGTGGGCCTGAAATTTTTTATTTCAGGCCCAGCGTGGGCCTGAAATTTTTTATATCAGGCCCACGTTGGGCCTGAAATATTTTGATTCAGGCCCGACGTGAACTCAAAATTTTTTCTATTTTAAAAATATATTAATATATAAAAAAACCTATCAAAACACTTAATTTTAGATTCAAACACAGGGCCTGAAATCATCCCAGGAGAATCTGAAGTCAAATAACTTCAGATCGTATAAATAATTAATTTAATAAATAATAATTAAGTATAAAAAAATAATTTTAAAATTAAATTTTTTTTTGTGCCCTGGGCCTGAAGTCTGATGACTTCAGGCCCAAGGAGGGCCTGAAGTCATCAGACTTCAGGCCCTCCATCATTCAAATAAAAAATATAAAAAATTTTTTATAAAAAGGTTTAATATATAATTACATATTATATATGAGTGATTTAGGTATATCAGTAAGTTTGGGTGCCGAAACATCTAATAGGAGTGGTCTAGAAGATGAGATTTTAGGTACCGAAACATCTAATCTTGCTGTATCACCAATGCTATAGGAGTGGTTTAGGTATATCAGTGAGTTTTGAGCAAAACTCACTGATGGACCTACCATATTTGGAATTCTGAAAACTCTATATCAGTAGACAGGGTTGAGCTAGGAGATGAGATTTTGGGTGCCGAAACCTCTAATCTTGTTGTATCACCAATGCTATAGGAGTGGTTTAGGTATATCAGTGAGTTTTGAGCAAAACTCACTGATGGACCTACCATATTTGGAATTCTGAAAACCCTATATCAGTGGACAGGGTTGAGCTAGGAGATGAGATTTTGGGTGCCGAAACCTCTAATCTTGTTGTATCACCAATGCTATAGGAGTGGTTTAGGTATATCAGTGAGTTTTGAGCAAAACTCACTGATGGACCTAACATATTTGGAATTCTGAAAACCCTATATCAGTGGACAGGGTTGAGCTAGGAGATGAAATTTTGGGTGTCGAAACCTCTAATCTTGTAGTATCACCAATGCTATAGGAGTGGTTTAGGTATATCAGTGAGTTTTGAGCAAAACTCACTGATGGACCTACCATATTTGGAATTCTGAAAACTCTATATCAGTAGACAGGGTTGAGCTAGGAGATGAGATTTTGGGTGCCGAAACCTCTAATCTTGATGTATCACCAATGCTATAGGAGTGGTTTAGGTATATCAGTGAGTTTTGAGCAAAACTCACTGATGGACCTACCATATTTGGAATTCTGAAAACCCTATATCAGTGGACAGGGTTGAGCTAGGAGATGAGATTTTGGGTGCCGAAACCTCTAATCTTGTTGTATCACCAATGCTATAGGAGTGGTTTAGGTATATCAGTGAGTTTTGAGCAAAACTCACTGATGGACCTACCATATTTGGAATTCTGAAAACCCTATATCAGTGGACAGGGTTGAGCTAGGAGATGAGATTTTGGGTGCCGAAACTTCTAATCTTGCTGTATCACCAATGCTATAGGAGTGGTTTAGGTATATAAGTGAGTTTTGAGCAAAACTCACTGATGGACCTACCATATTTGGAATTCTGAAAACCCTATATCAGTGGACAGGGTTGAGCTACGAGATGAGATTTTGGGTGCCGAAACCTCTAATCTTGCTATATCACCAATGTTATAGGAGTGGTTTAGGTATATCAGTGAGTTTTGAGCAAAACTCACTGATATACCTAAACCACTCCTATAGCATTGGTGATACAACAAGATTAGAGGTTTCGGCACCCAAAATCTCATCTCCTAGCTCAACCCTGTCTACTGATATAGAGTTTTCAGAATTCCAAATATGGTAGGTCCATCAGTGAGTTTTGCTCAAAACTCACTGATATACCTAAACCACTCCTATAGCATTGGTGATACAACAAGATTAGAGGTTTCGGCACCCAAAATCTCATCTCCTAGCTCAACCCTGTCCACTGATATAGGGTTTTCAGAATTCCAAATATGGTAGGTCCATCAGTGAGTTTTGCTCAAAACTCACTGATATACCTAAACCACTCCTATAGCATTGGTGATACAACAAGATTAGAGGTTTCGGCACCCAAAATCTCATCTCGTAGCTCAACCCTGTCCACTGATATAGGGTTTTCAGAATTCCAAATATGGTAGGTCCATCAGTGAGTTTTGCTCAAAACTCACTGATATACCTAAACCACTCCTATAGCATTGGTGATACAGCAAGATTAGAAGTTTCGGCACCCAAAATCTCATCTCCTAGCTCAACCCTGTCCACTGATATAGGGTTTTCAGAATTCCAAATATGTAGGTCCATCAGTGAGTTTGCTCAAAACTCACTGATATACCTAAACCACTCCTATAGCATTGGTGATACAACAAGATTAGAGGTTTCGGCACCCAAATCTCATCTCCTAGCTCAACCCTGTCCACTGATATAGGTTTTCAGAATTCCAAATATGGTAGGTCCATCAGTGAGTTTTGCTCAAAACTCACTGATATACCTAAACCACTCCTATAGCATTGGTGATACAACAAGATTAGAGGTTTCGGCACCCAAAATCTCATCTCCTAGCTCAACCCTGTCCACTGATATAGAGTTTTCAGAATTCCAAATATGGTAGGTCCATCAGTGAGTTTTGCTCAAAACTCACTGATATACCTAAACCACTCCTATAGCATTGGTGATACTACAAGATTAGAGGTTTCGGCACCCAAAATTCATCTCCTAGCTCAACCCTGTCCACTGATATAGGGTTTTCAGAATTCCAAATATGTTAGGTCCATCAGTGAGTTTTGCTCAAAACTCACTGATATACCTAAACCACTCCTATAGCATTGGTGATACAACAAGATTAGAGGTTTCGGCACCCAAAATCTCATCTCCTAGCTCAACCCTGTCCACTGATATAGGGTTTTCAGAATTCCAAATATGGTAGGTCCATCAGTGAGTTTTGCTCAAAACTCACTGATATACCTAAACCACTCCTATAGCATTGGTGATACAACAGATTAGAGGTTTCGGCACCCAAAATCTCATCTCCTAGCTCAACCCTGTCTACTGATATAGAGTTTTCAGAATTCCAAATATGGTAGGTCCATCAGTGAGTTTTGCTCAAAACTCACTGATATACCTAAACCACTCCTATAGCATTGGTGATACAGCAAGATTAGATGTTTCGGCACCTAAAATCTCATCTTCTAGACCACTCCTATTAGATGTTTCGGCACCCAAACTTACTGATATACCTAAATCACTCATATATAATATGTAATTATATATTAAACCTTTTTATAAAAAATTTTTTTATATTTTTTTATTTGAATGATGGAGGGCCTGAAGTCTGATGACTTCAGGCCCTCCTTGGGCCTGAAGTCATTAGACTTCAGGCCCTCCTTGGGCCTGAAGTCATCAGACTTCAGGCCCAGGGCACAAAAAAAAAATTTAATTTTAAAATTATTTTTTTATACTTAATTATTATTTATTAAATTAATTATTTATACGATCTGAAGTTATTTGACTTCAGATTCTCCTGGGATGATTTCAGGCCCTATGTTTGAATCTAAAATTAAGTGTTTTGATAGGTTTTTTTATATATTAATATATTTTTAAAATAGAAAAAATTTTGAGTTCACGTCGGGCCTGAATCAAAATATTTCAGGCCCAACGTGGGCCTGATATAAAAAATTTCAGGCCCACGCTGGGCCTGAAATAAAAAATTTCAGGCCCACGCTGGGCCTGAATGTATTGATTTCAGGCCCAGCGTGGGCCTGAAATCAATACACACTCTTTTTTTAATTTTCAGCCAAAGTTTTTTTTTCAAATTTTTTTTATATATTAATATATTTATTAATATATTTATATATATATTTATTAATATATTTATTAATAAATATCGTGGGATGAGATATTAATATATTTATTAATATTTTTTATATATATTAATATATATATTAAATATTATTTAATATATTAATTTCTATTAATCAAATATAAAAATTATTTATTTATATTTTTAAATCACGTTGGATGAGATATTTGTTAACTGAAATATTTTTTTGATATTTACCTTACAACGTTTTCAGCGCCGATTTCATATTATATTATTTTAAAATAAAAGTCTGAAAAAGTATCTGCAGTTGTCTCGAAATTTGTTACTGAGAGAGAGAGAAGGAGAAAGACAGTAGATGACAGGAGGGGTATAAGAGGAAGTTCACTAGTATTATGTGCGCCTTTTGGTGAAAATGAAACCATGGTACTGTGTTTGGTAAATACCTATTCTTGGGTACGCCTTTTGATAAATTGCCCTTTTTTTTATCATGGAAATGAAGAAACAAGTTCGAGTCTCTAAATCTTCTATTGAATCTGAATATCATGGTATGTCTACTACATGCTCTGAAATTACTTGGCTCTAAGGATTAAGGATTATTATTTCAGCTTGGATTTCATTAGTCTGCTCACTCCTTTGCATACTGATAATACAAGTGATATTCAAATTGCTACTAATCCGGTCTATCACGAGGATACTAAGCATTGAAAATGATTGTCATTATTTTCGAGAAGTTGTACCCATTCATGCCATTTTATTTCAACATGTTTCCACTATTGCACAAGTTACCGATGTGTTTACCAAGTCTTTAACTCGGTAACATCATCAATTCTTGTTGGCAGATTGATGATTCTTGATCAACTAACATAAATTGAGATAAATCAAACACAATTAATACACATCGCTGTAAATAGAGAGGATTAATCAATATTTCAATCCCTATAAATTAGTCTTTAATTACTTTACGTTCATCTATTTATTGAATGAAAAGTGAAACAAAAGCATCAAGGCATTTAATCAAGAAAAGTTAGCAACTATGTATTTTTTGGATGAGAAATAAAAAAAATTAAATATGATATAGCATCGTAATAATTATAATCATAATAATGAATAGATATAAATTTAAAATTATTATCTTTTATTATAATTTTGATAATTGAGATATTCAACTCCTTAGAATTATCTATGAGGAGGTAAATAAAAAAAAATTAATCAGGTAACAGACAAATTTGAGGGGATCAGTCTGGTCTTATGAAAGTTTCTCAGTACCCTCGGAAAGCGCTCGCAGTGGGGGGGTCTAGAAGACCAGCGTCCTAAGGTTCACGTCCCATTTGAAGGAAAAATTTCTATAACATACACCGTAATTAGAGATCGAATCGCGAATGTCTGGGATAACAATTAATCGTCCTATCACTACATCATAGCCCCTACCACGGATGCATGTGAGGAGGTAAATCAAGAAATTATAATTGGTCATTATAGGGAAGATATTTTTCTTAACTTTGTCCATATTGGTATCCTTATTATATTAATAGCTGTCCCCTAATAACCAATTCAATCATACTCAGAACTATTTATCTTTTATTACGAATTCATACTCATCTTGATTATGTTATCATAAATCTCAATTAATTTAAAATTATTATTTTTATTATCATTACTTGGAGGAGTCACATCCAAACAAGTCCGGCAGAAGCGAGTAAAGTCAATCTAGACATCGTGCGAGTCATCTAGAGAAAAGAAATATCACGGGGATATAAATGTTCGACACCTTGGGATTCCAGCCGAATTATTATATGAAATTCGTACAGGTGCAAGTAGCCGTCGGTGTCGGATTGGGCAGTGCAGAGCGACGTGAAGAATAAGGAAGGACAATTTACCAAAGGGCGTATCCAACTATTCGTAATTACCGAAAGGAGTATCATGATTTCTATTATACCAAAGGGCGCATCTCATATAGTGAAGTTACTTTTATACCCCTCCCGTCAAAGAATGACTTTATCAAACACAGTTTCGAGACAACCGAACCACTTTATCAATAAAATATTAATTTATGGTTCGGATGGATAGCAGTCGAATTTTTCTCAGCCAATATATATATGTGAAATGATTTGCACAAGTCGAATGATCACGAATGTACGTATATATTGCTTCCTTGCACAACTCGATTCATCACCAAAGCACCTGAGGAAAATAGATTGTCGAATGAGAAAAAGGAAGCAACAAAATAGGTTGTCGAAGGAGAAAAAGGAAACAACAGATTGGTAACTAAGAGAAATAGGAATGTACGTATGATTGCCATCTTTGATATGGTATCAGATATAGTTTTAATCAAGTTAAACTCTTTGTACTATTTTTATTTTGGAGGAGGCTTAGGGTGATATGCATTACATGATATCAGGCCCTGAGAGTGCATGATGTCATTAGATTTCAGGCAATAGGAGAGGCTAAAAAATTTTGTTTCAGGCCCTCGGAGGGACTGAAATAAAAGAAATTCAGGCTCTCCCAGGACCTGACTTGAATTTATTTTATTTCAGGTCCAGGGAGGGGCTGAAATCAAATGATTTCAGGCCCAGGGTGATTTCAGCCCCTCCCTGGACCTGAAATGTAATGATTCAGGCCCAGAGTGGGCCTGAAAGGAAATGATTTCAGGCCCTGTCTGGGCCTGAAATAATTTTATTTCAGGCCCGACCTGGGCCTGAAATAATTTTATTTCAGGCCCGACCTAGGGCCTGAAATCAAATCCCTGGGCCTGAATCAAATGATTTCAGGCCCTCAGGGGCTCCTAGGGCTTTTATTATCAATTTCAAAGTTTGATAAAGTTAATTGTAATTTTTTTCAGGGATGATAATGTTGTTGACGAAATTCTCTCTAAGATATGGAATACTCTTGATGATAATGTGGCTACGGGGAAAGGATTAGAAATAACTAGTAATAATATTCCATTATCTTCCCAGTATGGTGATAATAGCATTACAAGGAATTTGGCAATTGATTTAAATGAAGAAGCAAATAATTTAGAAGATGAGGGTTTGAATTCTTCTACAAGAGTAGTTGAAATCTTTCAGCCAACCTGGAGTGGGGAGGAAGAAATTGAAATCCGGAATGCAGAAGAATTTGTACCCAGTACAAGTGTACTAGAATTCCAAGCTGATGATATGCAGATTGAGCAATATGAATTCCCCCCAGATCAGTACAGTGACCTAGAGGAGGAGTTTCCATTAGCTGAAGATCCATATATTTTGAATTCTCGATTGCTTGCTGGGCCAATTCGAGAGCTAGAGGCAAGAGATGAGCATGAATTTTTTGTGGGGCAGATATTTCCATCTAGAGAAGAATTCAAGAATGCACTTGTTAAACATGCGATGGTTAAGCATATGAGATATAACCCAGTTGACACCCGGAAAAACAGAGTTAAAGCAGTGTGTTTTAACCAACCATGTACATGGAGAGTAGTAGGAAGGGGGGAAGTAGAGTTCACTGTTACAAAATATATAAAGGAACACCAATGTCGAAGTGTTAGGGAAAGTGCTGATCATCATGCATGCTCTTCATCATTTGTTGCTTCTTTTGTTGAAGGGCAATTTCTTCATAATGAACAATACAAACCAAGTATGATTATTTCAGATATTAAAGCTAGATTTGGAGTGACGATATCATACAGAAAAACATACATAGCTAGGGAGAAAGCATTGAAAAAGGTTGTTGGAGATTATGATGAGGCATACAGAGATCTCCCACAATATCTGCGTGAGTTAAGAGTTAGAGATCCTGAAACTTATGTGACACTATGCACGAATGGTGACAATCAGTTCCAGAGGTGTTTTTGGGCTTTTGGTGCTTGCCGAAGGGTGTTCAGGTCTTATTTGCGTAGACTTATCGGAATTGATGCGACACACCTAAGAGGAAAGTATCCAGGAGTATTGTTGATTGCAACGGCGATTGATGGTAATGACAATGTTCTCCCAGTTGCCTTTGCAATAGCTGAAGTAGAATGTGGGTCTGCTTGGGAGTGGTTTTTGGATCATACAAAGAGGTTCTTTGCTGTTGATGATCACTCACTCACCATAGTATCAGATAGACATCGGGGCATTATATCAGCAGTCAGAAAAGTATTCACAAACGCGCATCATGCTTTTTGTTGCCACCACATGTCTTGTAATATGGTAACTGATACTGGAAGTAGAGCTGGTGTAGGTTTGTTTTGGGCAGCAGCACGAGCCAACACAACACTTCAATATGATATGATAATGCAGACAATGCTCGAAAAACATCCAGATGCTCATAAGTGGCTTCAGAACATTGACCCTAAAAGGTGGGCAAATGCACACTTTACTGGGAGAAGGTACAGAATGCTTACCACGAATTGTATGGAGAGCTTGAATTCTTTGTTTAAGTCTACACGTGAGCTTCCCATAAATAGGTTAATTGATAATACAAGAAGAAAGGTAGCTCAATGGTTCTATAACCGTAGAGAGGAAGTTTCCAAATGGCATGTTGCTTTGACACCTCATTCTACAAAAGAAATGGAATCAAGGAGAGAGAAAGCTAGAGCTTATAAGGTTCACCCTTACTCTCAATCAGAAATGGAGGTAGAAACATGGGGCACTTCATACATTGTTGATTTGGAAAAAAACTTTTGTCATTGTGGGGAGTTTCAAATTTCAGGACTCCCTTGCTCACATGCTATAGCTGTAATAGTTCACAGGAATATTGATACACTTCGATATTGTGAGCATTATTTTTATTCTGAAACTTGGAAGTGGGTTTATATGGATCGTATTTACCCTTGTAGAAGCAAGCAGTTTTGGCCTAGTGGAGTAAACAACATTATAGTTCGATGTCCCCGTAGCCTTGTGCAGCCTGGTAGACGAAAGAAGGCACGGATTGAGTCAAGAGACAATGGCAAGGTGAAACTTAAATGCAGCCGGTGCAAACAACTTGGCCATAATAAAAGGACATGTAGAATGCCGCCAGCCCCAAGGTCTTGAGTTAATTGGTTTATGAATTGCAGAAATTTTCTGATGGAAGTGTTTATTTTGTAAGGAGGATAACTGAATGTATAGTATTCTTTAAAAAAACTAGTTGTTAATGTTGTGACTTATAGAAGTATTTCAATATTATGATACATTTTACCTTGTGTTATAAGCAGAATATATCAGAATCGAAGTCGTATCATTTGTAAACCCAAAATAATGTTATTTCAGGAACTTGAAGTCCTGTGTTTTCTGAAAATCTGTTGTTTAACCCCCTCAGATTTTTGCTTTGTTAAATGAGTGTTGTGTGCCAACTGATACTGTATCAACACAGTTTTAGATAATAATTAGGACTTTGTTTGGAGATGAAAAATAGCATATCCTAGCTAAAATACCAATAATTAGGTAAAGTCTGAGAACTAATAATGAGGTTTGAAAAATCCAAATATGCTAGGTCCATTATACAAACCTCCTGATGTGCCAAATTCTGATAATATGAGGTTTTGATGTTAATGGAATTCAATTGTGGTGTGCAATGTGTATTTAGGTACTCTCCTTCTTGTTTATCTTTTAAAAATGTGGTCACAACATGTTCATTTATTTAAAAGATTGGCGTATAAAAATTTAATCATACTGTAAATAATTTTTTGCAACCAGAGGCGTGGGCTTGAAACAATATGTTTCAGGCCCAGTTGGGCCTGAAATGATAGCATTTCAGGCCCAGTGTGGGCCTGAAATAACTCATTTCAGGCCCAAGCTGGGCCTGAAATAACTCATTTCAGTCCCAGATAGGGCCTGAAATAATATATTTCAGGCCCTTCTTGGGCCTGAAATACTAGCATTTCAGGCCCAGTGTGGGCCTGAAATAAATCATTTCAGGCCCCCTCTGGGCCTGAAATAATGTCATTTCAGGCCCACCGTGGGCCTGAAATCAAAATACTTCCCTAAAAAATTACTGATGTAATTGACAACAATTACAGTTAAAGATTAGAGATTACAAAAAAACCATGGATCGAAAGAAATGCTCCATTGATTTCAATATCAATTACATACATTATAACTACAAATATACAATTTTATTACACTTACATATATGGATTGTTAGCAACAAAAAAAAATTACAGATTTAGAGGACAGAACTTGTCTCTCATTATTTTGTATCCCAACTGAAAACGATAAGGGTTCATTTGTTTTGGCTATTTTTGGTAGATCGTTGAAAGACCATACTTTCAGCAAACAGCATGATGAAGAAAGCACAATCCAACCTGAACAAGCATTATGAGTCAGTGTTGTTAGCATATAAATTAAAGATGTGACAGAATATTATATATTACCTCAAGATGTGACAGAATAGATCATTTGACACACAACAGGGCAGCAACTAGCACACAACAGTGCATTGTCAGTTATTATATCTGACCGTATCACTTGGTACACAACAGTGCAGCAACTGGATTTGAATAAACATCACTCAATTGTTTTGTTTTTGTTGACAATATATTATATAGAATAACAACATCTACATAATCATAACAACATCGACATAATGAGATTTTTCCATACAAATGGAGGTCAATCGACAGCAATGGATTTTTACATCACCAATACAGCATTCAGATTATCTCAAGTTTTACAAAACATGTCCCTCAGAATATTAACTGTCAGCTCAAATCTGATTCTACTCATGTCTCCTTGTTTGAAATCCATCTTCACATCGAACTAGTTGTTAATGTTGTGACTTATAGAAGTATTTCAATATTATGATACATTT
This sequence comes from Boesenbergia rotunda, assembly GCA_024364735.1. Classification (NCBI taxonomy): domain Eukaryota; kingdom Viridiplantae; phylum Streptophyta; class Magnoliopsida; order Zingiberales; family Zingiberaceae; genus Boesenbergia; species Boesenbergia rotunda. Next base: position 332,385 of record JAGFNQ010005673.1, read on the forward strand.
TACCTTGTGTTATAACAGAATATATCAGAATTGAAGTCGTATCATTTGTAAACCCAAAATAATGTTATTTCAGGAACTTGAAGTCCTGTGTTTTCTGAAAATCTGTTGTTTAACCCCCTCTGATTTTTGTTTTGTTAAATCATTGTTGTGTGCAACTGATACTGTATCAACACAGTTTTAGATAATAATTAGGACTTTGTTTGGAGACGAAAAATAGCATATCCTAGCTAAAATACCAATAATTAGGTAAAGTCTGAGAACTGATAATGAGGTTTGAAAAATCCAAATATGCTAGGTCCATCATACAAACCTCCTGATGTGCCAAATTCTGATAATATGAGGTTTTGATGTGAATGGAATTCAATTGTGGTGTGCAATGTGTATTTAGGTACTCTCCTTCTTGTTTATCTTATAAAAATGTGGTCACAACATGTTCATTTATTTAAAAGATTGGCGTATAAAAATTTAATCATACTGTAAATAATTTTTTTGCAACCAGAGGCGTGGGCTTGAAACAATAGTTTCAGGCCCAGTGGGCCTGAAATGATAGCATTTCAGGCCCAGTGTGGGCCTGAAATAACTCATTTCAAGCTGGGCCTAAATAACTCATTTCAGCCCAGATGGGCCTGAAATAATCATTTCAGGCCCTTCTTGGGCCCCAGATAGGGCCTGAAATAATATCATTTCAGGCCCTTCTTGGGCCTGAAATACTAGCATTTCAGGCCCGTGTGGGCCTGAAATAAATCATTTCAGGCCCCCTCTGGGCCTGAAATAATGTCATTTCAGGCCCACCGTGGGCCTGAAAT